>CM060245.1:20675983-20837500 GCA_030555515.1 Acutogordius australiensis | reverse complement strand
AAACAAAGGTAAGGAGGTTTGAAATATAAGATTTTATTAAAGAGAAAAGAATTAGGTATAAAATAAAGAGACAAAAATATATTATATGTTGTATATATATATGGACTTACTTATATGTTAACATTCGTTATTCAAATTAGTAAATGAACGTTAGAGGTATGAGATTTATAAATAGAATGTTCTTTAAAGGGAAACTTTAATCGGCGATTCAAATTCATAAATTGTTTTACGAAAGAACAATATTAAAGTAATCCAATTTAGAGATAAAGAACATTAATACAATATTCAAAGAGGGTATTTATATTAAACGGAACGTTAACAAAATAAAGTTAAAAATAGCATATTCATCTTAGACATAATTTTAGTAAAGTAACAAGTTTTTATTTATAATACATTAAAGTTTCATTAATTATTCAGACTTTCTGGGCTAAGGTCATTGAGGTAATTGGGAAAAGGAAAAAACAATGGAGGTAAGGCCGAGATGTGGATTACCCTAAATCCCACTTAAAAAAAGCCCAACGTTTATTTTATAATCATAACCAAAAACACTGCAACTAAATGCCCCACAAAACTAAACCTTCGTTGTCCGTTTATTACAACATAATGGCAAAATAGGCATTATAAGCAAATACACTTATGTTTACATACCTTAATTTTTGAATGTGTGAACTCAGACCAGAAATCCGGTAGATCCCATCTATTACGCCGTATCGCTCAATCCATTCACAGCAATAGGTTACAATGCGTGGAACTACAAAAAAAATATATGTAAATTTTATAAAAAATATCACAAAAAAAGGTTTGATAGCAAATAAGGGCAAATTTACAAATAAGGCATAGTTCAAGAGAAAGTTGTATAAGAAAGGTTTGTTTGATAAAAAATGCCACAAAAAAGTAGTTTTTTTAACCCTTCACTAACAAATAACAACTTTATATGATACCTTCTAAATCATGATTAACTACAAGCTCGCCCAGATCGCACCCAAATACCCTTTCTTTAATTATCCCGCGGGCCCGAAGTTTGGGCCTAGGCGGCCGCCCCTCGGTTAAAAAGTATTGGAGGAACAGAGTAACCAACATTTTAACATTGTTTGCGTTGACGCTGGAAGACGAAATGAGAGGAGTTTCAGAATCAAAATTAACTTGAGGCCTGTGATGACACTCAGTTGAGGGCAAACTTGAGCGGCCATAATGGTGAAATGAGGCTAAATAATATTACACAGGTCAACAAATATCGAAGTCAGAAAAAATGAAAATGAAAACATAAAAGCAATCCCCATAAGGACCCAATCTCATATATATTTTCCGTTTTTCGTAGTTTCTTCCGCTTTCTGCTCCTTAAATCCGTCCATATCGAAAAAATGCCTTTGATCAAATTAACAGATTTTGCGACCTCGAGTATACCGTAAAAAGAAAATTAAGAATTTTTTTTCTTAAAAAAATCCCTTGTAAATTATGATTTTAAATAATGAAAAATTAAATTATTTAGTATATCAAGCTCTTACATCAGCATTTAGATAATACAGAATATTTCGTGTCCTAACTGAAATACGACACAATATATTACCCGTTTTTAATAAAAATTTTATTTAAAGTTTGATTTTAACAGTTTAGCCATTGTGAATATGCAAAAATAATACATTTATTTTTTTTTTAATTTTTTTTGTTTTTTTTTTGACATTTTTTCTAAAATTTTCAATGTTTATAGCTGATTTACTAAATTCGATTAAAAAAAACGGTAAACGGATTTTGAAATCCCTAAGATGGCAGGTTTGATCTCTGTAGTTAGCTCAAAACTCTCCAAAATTTGTTGACCTGTGATAAAAATCTAAATGTGTCAATAAGTTGGTTTGTTTTCTACACGAATGTTTGTCTTTGAAATGACTAGTAGAAAACAAATTCCTTGCAATAGTGCAAATGCCTTAACATTCCTGCTCATGTTATGCAAGCCATTATATTTTGTAAGAGTAAAACATAAGGACTGTCCTTTAATGCTTAAATTATTGATTATTTTTAAGAACACTTGTGAAATAAATGTTCTTATAATTTTTAGGGGTCACACACACCATTAAATCTTCATATAATTATTAGCAAAAATCTACATTATTACCATTCATAAGGTTATACGGGCTAACTCTCATGGGAGAAGAAAAATCTGTTGTGGAATATGTTGAAACCTCTTTCGAGGTGGTTGAACGCGTCATATCAGCAACATGGAAGGAATTTCGGGGTAAAAATATTTCCGATCGTCTTTTGGAGGAGACATTGTCAGGGACGGAAGTTTGACTAAGGTCCGTAGAATTACTGCTATTACTATTATAAGGATGTTTGAGCAAAGAAGAAGTGGGAGCGTGAGATCGAAGGCGCAAAGAAGAAGAATTTCCGTTGCTTGCTCTATTTTTTGCATAGTTTACGTTACTCAAGTACAGCTTATTAAGATGTTCGGGCCTTAATTCAGAGATTGAAGGAGTGCTGGAAAGGTTGCGATTGCCGCCAAAAATATTTTTGGATGCAAAAAATGGGGGAACGGGGTAAAGTTCCACCAGGTGACGCGGGAAGTAGCCGACCTATATAAATAGATAATTGTTGTAGGTAATTAAACAAGCCTAAAATATAATATAGAGGCTAAGGGTGGTTTGAGAATTGAAAACATGATACTACAATATTATATCCAACGTTTTTTTTCTCAGCTATAGTTTTTGCCCTTAAAACTGGTCGAAAACGAAAAATATGACAAAAGTTATGTTAATTAAGACCTCTATTAAAAACAATGTATTTTGTTACTTTTAATAATATAAAAATTTCAAATTTTTAATTAATCAAGATCTATTATCCATTCATTTTATTTAAAAATAAGCGCTTCCACACTGCTTAATGGGATTTGTATTTAAATAAAATAAAACTTAAAGGTAAAGTTTTGTAAGTTTTAATTGTAATTAAAATCAATATTTTTTAGTTAAATCTCATTGTGTTTTTTATTATTTTTAATGTCTATATAGGAATAAAAATTTATTTAAAAAACGGTAAAAGGTATCAAAATCGGAAGGATAACAGCTTTGAAACAATTGTTAATATTTGTAAAAACTACATTATAAAAAGTAAAAAATTTTTACAAATCAAAATAAAAGCTAGCAATTATCAGTTTATTATATTTAATATTGAAAAATAGTTAAAATAACCGAATAAAATTGATGTTCGATAAATATTTGACCATACTAAAAACCAAGATTATAAAAAAATATTTTACAGGCAATGTTACAAAAAATATAAACTGCTTACATTAAGTCCATGCTTTCCCTTCCACCAATAGCCATTATTGTAATAAACAGATTTGGGTAGACCTCGCATATGTAATAACTCACTATTTTCAGGTGCCAGTTCATCTATACAACCCTTTGTGTCGATAGAATGTGTATCGTTTATTAGGCCATCCATGTGTGTTATAGATATAAGGTCGCCCTTCTAAAAATAATATTGTATAATCAAAAGAGTTGAGCAAATATGAGTTTTAATTTTTGAATTTCTCTTGAAAATAACATGCAATCATTTATTAAAATTGATTCACAAGTCGACAAAAATTAATGAATAAAAAAATTATGACACTGGGGGAATATAATTTCCATGGTGGCCTCATCTCATAAATATTTTCCCTTTTCCAAAGTTTTTTGAACTTCGGCTATTTTTTGTGTACATCGAAAAATGGTGCAAATGGGCTAAAATGATAAACTTGGCGATCTCGACAATACCCTAAAAAGAAAAATTTTAAGAATTTCATAATAAAATTACTTGTAACTTATATTTTTTATCTCAAATAATGAAATATAACATTTGCAGTGTATCAAGCTTTTGCATCGATATTCAAAATATTGCCAACCCAACCTAAATATGACACGATATATAATCGGTTTTAAATATAAATATTATGACAAATTTAAATTTAGCAGTTTATCTGTTAAAATTTTTAGATAAACAAATAATTACACAAATAATTTTTTTCAACATTTCTTGTTTTCAATTCTTTTGTATTAACAATTTTTAATGATAGTGGCTTACAAAGTTTAATTAGAAAACACGGTAAACGGATTTGAAAATCCCTAAGATGGCAGGTCTGGTCTCTAAAGTTAGCTCATAATTCTAAGTTGTTTAGAAAACACAGTTTGAGCAAAAGGATGCTAAAGAACAAGCGCTGAGACGAAAGAATTAATAAAATTCAGTGCTCTATAATTATAATCAAGATTTAGATGGCGAAAGTAAACCTCAAAACTCAACTCCTCACAAGTTTTGGCGGCGTATCGTTTAAGAGCGTATCCAGCAGCTACAGCTTGTGTGTTAAATGATGCAAATTTGGAATCATCTATCGTGGCCAGATAATTCCCTTTATTATCCATCTGATACAAAGTCAAAGTATATAAAAAATATCTACGAAGGTAAGAAAAATTCAAGTTGTAGCATTTTTTGAGTATTGCATAATTTGCTATTAAATAAAATTATATAGGCTAGAAACTCTAATTTAGTATTAGACATACTTCGAGCCATATTAGAATGTGGGCACAGTTAATACAATTAGGTGGTAGCCCATTAGGTGTCTGCGAGATAAAGGCGGAAAGGCGATTGAAATATGTCTGTAATAAGGACATTTTTTCCTTAGAATTTTGAGCAAATATAGTGTGAATTTTGTTTTTAATCGGCTTAGTAGATGGATTTATGTTCTCATCATCACGCGTGGTTAAGAATTCAAGGCTAAGTTTTGTATATTGCCTTTTAAATAAAATGCATTTAACATTATAGAACATAATTTATTTATCAATATATGTAACTAATTGTACAGATTCACAATAGAGTCCTTTAAACGCGCTCAAATTCAATTATATAATTTGATCATCAAAAAAGGAACAAAGTTTATATCATATCGACAAAAAGCAGGCTTTGGTAAATTCCAAACTCAAAAAAAGTATCAAAAATTAAGTCGATATAAATTTGAAATATTGAACAGTATAACCCTATAAAAATAAAAGGAACTTAACACTTATAATAAAACAAAATTTAGTAAGTTAGAACTACCAAAAAATGGTTGAATTCTATGCATTTGTTTCATACCTTTGATACAAGCATCGGTGAAAACAGGTATCGAAGGCCAGGATGTCGTGGAAACTCTTATGCAAAGTCCAAGATTTACCGCCACATACCACTTGAATATCGTAGATTAAGGAATTAGGTTTTGCGTGGTCGTTTGATAAACCACTATGTTTACTATTTGTTAAGGAGAGCTACATATTGATTAAAAAAAATACAAATTTAAAATTGGTGCATAAAAATTGTCAAGGTATTTTAAAATAAATTTCCTTTTATTCATCTATTACATATAACAATAAAATTTATCCTTCTAAAAGCTAATTTAATGGATTTAAAATTTTTAAAGTATTTTTTTATCGTCAAAAATTTATCATATATATTATTAAGTCGCGAAAATTACAGTTAAAAAAATGTACATGAGTACAGTGCAGTTGTGTGCTCAATTTTTAGTGCAGAGCTATTTTATGGTTTAAGGGTCGAGAACAAAAGTGAATTAAGATTCATTATTGTGATTATATGTAATCTAATTGGAAAGTAATTTTGGAAATTAACTGTCTTTGATTCTTTTAATCAAGCAAATTTTACTCATTTTTTTCAGCATTGATTTTAAAACGATTTACTATGGTAGCAAAAATAACGCTGATATAAGGGATTTAGCTATACTAAAAATTTATAACCTTTTAATCTGGTTGCTAAATATATTGCCCAAATTTTCGAATTTCTCACCTTAACTGTACAAGTTTACTAAATTTTATTCTCAATAAAAAATATAGAAATGCAATGTAGGGCGGGCGCGTTCAAACTCATTTTATTTTTTTGAAAAATTTTATAATTTTTACTTTTTGACATTAAACGCTTTTTTACAAAAAAGTCGCCAATTTTCGTTATTAGCATTTAAATAGTTATGAAAGAAAATTTAAAAAATTTGAAAAAAAAATAAAATTTCACAACATTCGAAATATTTAAAATTTTTTCAATAAAATGAAACGAGTCTGAAGGCGCCCGTATATAAAATTTTTTGGCATTTAATATTCACCGATACCCTAAATAGGTAAAAGAAACTCTCAAAATTTACAATAGGATTGTTTCTCGTGGCATGCAAGCATAATAGCGAAAATAGTTTGTTTTATTAAATAATTAATTATCTATTTCACAGGTCTACAAAAATATCTGATTTAAAATTAAATTATTTCAATCCCACAGTAGGTTCAATCCATTCGTTTTTTTAATTATGATTTTTTTCAGCCTATCATTTCTAAATTAATAATAATGTCAGATACTTTTTACGACCTTAAGACTTAAAAATCATAAAATACCAAATTCGATAAAATATTTTTCGCCTATTTGATTAGATAAACATATGGACAAAAAAATTTTACAAAGCAGTTTTTTTTATTACGACAGTTCTTTAAGTATTATCGTCAAACTTCCGTTAAAGTTCTAAATATGGTAAAAGTCCTTTAACGAGACATGTTCCAAATTTTGTGTTGCAAATTTATTTTATTTACCCATCTAGTTTTAATTAAAAATAACAAAAACCTTTAAAAGTAAGAAACAACAAATTTTATAATTAAGTCTAGCCATTTAAAAAAAATTCGACTTGAATTCGGGCATGTTAAGACAACAAAAGGCCAAAATCATCCAAAAAAATTATAAAGTTTCCTCTTAAAACATTTTTATGGGTTTGGAAATAAGCAAAAGCCGTAAATTTATAATAAAATCAGGACGTGTTTAAAATATAGTGCAAACGAATTAAAAGAAAGGGCACAAGTCTTTATTGCAAAATCGTACAGGCAGCCATTATCCCGGCCGAATGTTTAAAATTGTCGATATGTGACATTAAAATATTTGAAAAATTAAAAAATTACAAATTCTCTGCAAAAGTTAATGAATTCTAAGCAGACTTCAAATATACTTACTTATTTAAAATGGAATAAAATTATTTTCAATATACATGTATTTGTTAAATATATTATAAATCCTTTAGGGTCCCAAAAAAATGCCAAATTTTACATTTTTATTTATATTTGTAGAGGAAAGAAAATTTACCGGGCGGGGAAACAAAAATATTGAACTCGATATTAAAATCTGGGTTTAATTTTGTTGATTTGTGTTTTAAAAGCAGCAGAATGGCCTACCTTAACCATATAAGATACGTATTTTAGTTTATATATTTTGTTTGAAATAATAACGTAAATTTTCATATATTTGCAAAGATCAGTATAAACCTCGTAACATTTTATTAATATTTTAAAAAAATGACACACCCAAAAATCCACCGAGTTACAAAATTTAAGTATTAAATTGGATATAAATCCAGGTAATAAAGAGAGATAAAAATGTGTGAAACAAAGCGAGGATTTGCAACAACAAAAAAGGTAACATAATTCTACAATAAAAATTTTATGAAAGCTTATGTAATGTTGGTATGCCAGGTAGGGGAAAAAAAGTTAAAAATTATTAGGACAAGGCAGAATGAAAAAAAGCTCGTCGGTGGAATGAGTATAATGAGGTAAGCAATTATAAATGCATAGTTATGTAGGTGGTGCATATAGCATTGACAAAATTATTAGCAATAAAGGCAAATAATAGAGGAAAGATTGTAATAATATACTTAATGGCGCTATGCAAGTGAGGCCAGATAAATAATTTGGCATTAAGAATCTACAATAATTTGTTAAAAACAGACCACATTTTAATTAAAATCTGTTTAACTTTATAATTAAATTTTTAAAGGCAGGTATATAAAGAAATTTCAAGGTTAATTTTACTCTATGCTTATTAATAATATATGGTCAATTCCACCTCAATCCAACAAGTCCGGGATGGGTTCCCCTTTTGATTTGGCTGAAAATTTACATGGAGGTAGTATCTAAGGGTATCTCATAATCTGGAATTGTTTTTTGACCGGAAGTGATTTTTGACGGAGATAGGGGCAAAAGAAAAAAAAAATTCAAGGTGAATTTTCACATTTGATGCAACTTTGGGAGGTTATAAGTCAAAAAGTATTATAGCTAGAGACTTAATTTTTTTTTTATTTTAAAGAAGGCAATAAGGGCTATCTTGCATGTGTTTATTATTTTAAAAAATTTATTTTAAAATTTTACAATTTTATAAAGAATATTCAGTTTAAAATAACTAAAAAAGCATTTTTTTAAATTTCTTGAAAAATTGCTAAAATATGCTCCTTAATATTCTCTATAAATATTCGAACTCAAAAGTCTGGGACCGACATGACTTTTTAAAAAATTTACTAAAAAAAATTTTTTTGTTTGATTTTCAGACACAAATTTGCTCCCTGCACCCTATTAGAATATTTAAAAGTGCCAAATTTAATTATATATAAGTAGACATAGGGGCAATTATGTTAGGCTATAACAGTTTTATTTATTTGATTCATACTATTGTCAAATTTGGAAAGAAAAAGAAAACTTCAGATCAAAAAAATTGGTAATTTTCAGGATTTTACTCCTATCTTCAAAGCCGACTTTCTGGGTCACTAACAAACCAATTTGAAAATTTAAAATTGCATTTTATACATAAAACATCGCTATATAACATAAATTTCCCCCAACATTTTTTAACGTACCCATGGCTTTTTATGAAATAAAAACAAAAGTTTGCCAAGTTTTTTTAAATTTTAAGGTGTAAAAAATAAAAACTTAAAATTTGTATGCTTAAATTTGTTAACTTTTACTAGTCCTTTTTAGTTTGATGAACAATATTAGAAATTGTACATAATATTCAATATTTATCCTCGGAAAAATTCAAAAAATTTGTTAAATTTATTGTATAAAAAAAATTTTGGAAGGATTTTAGAAAAAATAATAAGGTTAAAAAATTTGTAAAAATTTATTTTTTTCCTTTATTCAATAGTTTTTTAAATTAAACAGCCTCAACAACGTTAAATCAAAAAAGTAAAATAGATGTTTGGCCAATTTAGAATATTATGATTCAACAAATGTTCTTTTTTTATGATAGCGTGAAAAGTCTGAAACATAAATATATGGTTTTTTTAATATTATAGATACATAAAAGAAGTCAGTTTTAAGGTTAAACAACTTCAAATGATTATAACGGGCAGAATTAGCTTCAATGATGAATTTTAGGACTAAATATTAGACCCAATTCAATACAAATAAAATATAGACATCAGTCTTTTTTACTAATTTTTACAAATGCCAAATATGTTTTTGAAAGGCTATTTAGAGCAAGGCATGCAATATATATCTAACCGACCATAATAAATTTTAAAAACCAACAATTTTAGTTCTACATATAGACGCACTAGACCTATTAAAGAAAGAGGAAATATCACTGTTACTTAATTCTATAGGCATATGGATTTGGGCATTGACCTAAAGTTTTTTATAACTAAATGCGTTCCTAACAAATTTTAACACAAGAATATGTTTTAATAAATATAACAAATTACAAATTTAATTAAAATAATGGAATAATTTCATAATCTCCTTTTTTTGTAATTTACCTATCTCGTTCTTTTAAGATTTTCTATACATAGCATATATATAAATTTTTTTAACACTTAAAGAGGCAAATTATGACTGAATATATAGGTTCTAAATATTATTAGTTAATTATGCCAAAATAATAAAAAAATAAGCTTGCACAGACGAATACAATCTGCGTTAGTTTTTTGACACCTGAAAATTTGCTATTTTTTGGCAAATTTAAGTATTTTTATTGTAGAAGCGTCAAAATCGAATGAAAAAAGCTGGGGCTATTATATGTTATTAAGCAATATTTTATCTATAAAATAAATGTTAAATATTAAAAAAAAGGTTGGCTGGTTAACCAGAAAGTCGATTTTGAAAACAGGCAAAATTTTCACTTTTTTTGGTTTTAAGGTTCACCTTTTCATTGTAAATTTAATAATAGTAGTAATCAATTAAATCAAACTAATGGTCTAACATAATTGCCCATATGCCCTGCTTTTTGATTACTGTCTAATTTGGCACATTGGCATATTCTAATATAGTGCAAAGGGCCTAAATATGTCACAAAATTAGGGCAAAAAATTGATTTTTTTAAATTTTGTAAAAAGTCATGCCGGTCCCAAACTTTTTAAATCATATATTTATTAACATTATTAAGGGCCATATTATATAAATTTTTCAGAAAATTCAAAGATACGTTTTTTGAGCTACTTGTGTTTAAACTTGACTTTAATTTTTTGATAACTTAAAAAAAAATTTTTAAATATTTTTTGCGTCTAAGGTAGCCCTTTTTACGATCTTCAAAATAAAAAAAAATTATGACTCTAGCTACAATACTTTTGATGATACATGCGCGCAAAGTTGCCTCAAATTTTTTTTTGCAAAAAAATGAAAAATATATTTGCTCATATCTCGGTCAAAAATTACTTCCGGTCAAAAATATTTAGGTTTTTATCAGCACCCAAGGATCCTACCAGTGTGCCAATTTTCAGCCAAAACTGAGACTTCAAGGGAAAAAGTTTGTCGATCTGAGGTGGAATTGACCATATATATAATATCTGTTCATTAGACAGCTACTGAATTATATATTTGGTTAATATCCAATTGCAAGGGTAAAATGACCCCTGTTCAGGCACGATTCTAGATGCCCCCCCAAAAGTTTTAGATTGCCCCCCCAAAAATAATTAAATTTGCCCCCCCCCCAAATACATAGTAATTTTATGTTTGCCCCCCCCCCAAATGAATTTGCCTCCCCCCCCTCAAAATACATAGTTATTTTATTTCTTCCACATAATATAATTAAATTTGCTCCGTCAAAAATATCTAAAAAATATTATCTTAAAAATATTTACTTTTTTTAAAAGTGTTTTTATTCATTAATATTCTCATCCGCAAGAGAGATCAAACTAACACAGAAATATATAGAAAAATTTGATTTTACAGAAAGCTTTATATTTGTGAAAGCAAATTATAAATCTGATGCCTAAGAAATTTTTTCACTTGTCATCAATTTTTTGTTAGAATATAATTTACAACCAAAGAACCTGATCGCACAATGCTACGATGGGGCGAACGTAATGCCCGGGGAAAAAGGTGGTGTTTAAGTATTTTTAAGCAAAATACTGCTTTATTGCATCTTGTTGTAAAAGATTGTCTTGAAATTTTAAGTGAAGGGAAAGTTTTTTTTGATAATTTTTCTTCCCTTCATAAATTTTTTAAACATGATGCAATCAAGGTAGTTAGTAAATGCGGGACCATACCCCGGCTGTTGCCCCTTTGGTGGTGTGGTCACTACCTGCCCATTGTTTTTTTTAAAAATTACACCAAAATATTTAATAATCTTTTAATAATTAAAAATAAAAAAACTTTTATATCTTCAGGTCACAGGGCCGAATCGAGGTTTTTTGACCATTTATAATCATCTATTTATTTTTTTTTAATTGAAAAATTATTTTATTTATTAAAAATAATTATAGATCAATTTCAATGCAGAACGATTTATATTTCTAAAACTTCTGATTTAATACACCATTGTTTGTTAGAAATTAAACAATTAAGATATAAAAATACATTTGAAGATTTATTCAAAAATTGTTTTGATATTAATACTTTTTTAATGACAATAATTTATCTATGGATAAAAGAAATAAACCTAAAGATTTTTCTGATTTTTATTTATTTTCTACTCATAAGTTTGAAAATATTTTAAATATGAATGATGAAGTAAAAAGTTATTTTAATATTATTGATTTATTTATATTTAATAGATTTTTTACCAATAATAGTTATTTAAAATCTTTAAATTCCCTTTATAAATTTGATTAACCTTTATTTTAGATATAAATAAATTAGAGCCTCTTTTAAAATTAAGTAATATTGATAAAAATTTATTATCTAAAGAAATTGATGTAGCCAAAAATTTTTTAATAAGAAACTTAATAATTACAAAGAATGTGTTACTATTGATTTTGTTAAATTTTTATATGATTACAAAGATGCGTTTTCTAATCTATTTAACATTTTTCCTATAAGTTTGTTAATTGGCTCTTTAACGTCGAGTTGTGAGGCCGCATTTTCTTCTTTAAGAAGGATAATAACTTCTAGCTGTTAAGTAGTGACCTGCCTAAAGTTGATTTGGTCCTTCTAGGACACTAAAATCATTAACTGGGGCGTTGAATTTTGATAAATTTTATAATTTAATCAAAACATAGATTAATAAAAAACACTGCTCATAATTAGCTAATTATTTACTATTAGACATGGTTGCAAATTTTTTTATGCGCATTTAACGTTTATGTTCATGTTTTATTTAATTTTTTACCCTAATATTAATTACTAGTTATATATAACCAGTGTTTTTTCATATATATTCTTCCAAATTAGCATACTTATACAATTTGTTTTCATGATAATCAATCTTATTTTACTATTCATTTTCTAAATCCAAAGTTTTATATAATTCATTTTTATCATTCATATATATCATATTTTTAATTTTCACGCATTGATACCAAATGATAAAAAACTTAAAATTAATTTCCAAATCTCATATCTTTTTAAGCAATTGATATTAGTGAAAACAATTAATTAATTCACATATCCAAATTATAAACGCAATTATTTTTTTATTTTCAATATAATAAATTACTATTAATTTGTTAAAAAATTTTGAACATGGATTCTATTGTTGTACATGTATGTCGGCAAAAAAATTTTTTCTGCCCCCCCACGAGTTTTTTTTGCCCCCCCCCCCAATGGAAAAGCTAGAATCGGGCCTGCCCTTGTTAGTCGATATTAATAATGGGAATCCAATGTTGTTGGAAGTCAAAAAAATTAAGAATAAGTTTAAAAAATGACTAAATTTTAAAAAAAAGGTTGATCTAATAAAACATAAAGAAAATTATTTTTTAATTTAATTAAACATAAAATAAAAGAAAAAACGCTTGCTATATATAGAAAGTTTAGATTTACCACATTTTAGAGTAGGGCTTGTAAGTATGATAATTAATATTCATTCTGTATAAAAATTTTGTAAAACATTAAAGAAAAGATATAATCAAATTAGAATTAATATTGTAGTAAGGTATATATCTATTAATTTTTCTTTATTGCATAATATACACTGAGTAAATGCATTTGAGAAAAAATAACACAAATAGACTGCAGGTAAATAAATGAAAATATGATGTAAAAATCAATCTGCAGCTATAAACTTGCAATCAATTAAACAGACTCCTATTTTTGCAATATGTGTAAACAAAAAATTTAAATTGACTGCTAGGTTCTGCTAACTTCTGCAAAAATTATAGTCAAAAAAGATTGATAATTTATATGACAAAAAAGTTAATCCTATTAAAAAAATTTTGAAAGCTAAAATGAGAAAAAAAGAGGAGTTTGCTTTATAGTTTTTTGTGTGTTTTTGGAACCCATGACTAGTGGGCACGTTTAAACATAAGCTCTTTTTCCTGCTTAATGAAATGGGGCATGTTTGAAAAAAGCAACTATTTGAAAAAAAAACTCCAAAAAGATTCTTCTACAATCACCAGGCATTTTTTTACCATTAATTTAAGGCAAATCATTAAATAAAATCAGCATAATAAACTATGGTCATTAAAGGCTGTTAGTAAATTGAAATTATTTGGGCCACCAGATAAAAAATTTCGGTCCTTTGCAATGAATTCACATTTTGTGGAAAACTAAACCCGTTTCTTATACATAAATACAAAAATTAACCAATCAATGGTTTGGTTTTATTTGTAGCTAATTAAATATATTTTGAATTAGAATAAAAATTAAGGAGTTGAATATCTAATAAACATAACAGAACCAGGCTGAAGGAACCTGAAATAGAACTCTAAATGCAGCATTTATAAGGATATGGGCCAAAGGTTGAGTATTGCAGATATAATCCTTTAAAGCCCTGGCCAGATCTGTTAGTTAATTATAATATAGCCCAATTTATATTCTATATATGCTCAGTTGTACACATCTTTAAAAAAATATATATTTGAAAATTACAAAGCTAGTATTTTTCCAAAATATTATTTGAATGAATACTATGCTTACAAATATGGATTTAATACAACTTTAATAGTGAGAATTGTAATTTTTTCTAATGTTTTAAAATTGTTATATTGAAGATTTTTAAAGCTTATAAAAATAAAAAAGTAAATTTTTAAAGGCTAGATTTTTTTTGCTTCTTTTTTAGTGGAATTTATTCATTTTAGCCCGCCAAAGTTTTATGGCTTGCTGTTTTAGCTCTAAATGTAATTAATTAGATTTTGCCTACACTTGATTTTGAAACTAATAAACTTTTTTCCCCAAATAAAAATTGTATATATAGTTAGTTAACGTGCATTTAGTTCACAAAAACTGTTACCTAGCTATATTTGGATATGGCAAAAAAAACTAATATAACAATTAAGAAAAGTATACAGGATATATCTAAGTGTAATGAGCCAATAAAAAGTTTTAATAATATTAATATAAAATATCTAGTTAGTTTCAAATAGCTAACCAAATATTTATGTTACAACAATATCAAGCAATAAAAAATTAATCTGCCAGACAATCTGAAGAAAATTTTTATAAAATCTATTTTTAGTAATAGGGTAAAAAATCAGTTGTCACCAAAATTGCAAATATTACATTTTAAAAAAAATATGTGAAAAAATGTAAACTGCAAATTTAGTAAGAGTCAACTTACATTTATTGCTCCAATTTCAACATAGTCATAATGAAAATGAGCACACTCTTGCAGCTTTGGAAAATGGGATTTATAGCTTTCATGAAGACAAATGTCATTAATACTTTCAATCTTGAACATTGTCATTTATGGATAAATTCCCGAAATGTATTTATATTAAGGCTTTAAAATATTATGCATTAATGATAAATAAATTATAAATATCATTAATTCAAAAACGTTATAATATAACATAACATATTACTCCAATAACATAAATAATTAACTATAACTAATTTAATTATTAAGCTGGTTTAACTTATTATAAAAGACCTCAATTTATTTATATTCAGGGGGAGGGTAAAATTTTGCGATAAACCATCTTATTGGTTTTCCTCTGATTGGCTCACGTGACAATATCACGTTACAAATAATGTAAAGTAGCAAAAGCATGTGTGATTTTTATATGTCCTATTATATTTAATTTATTTAATATTTAAAACGGTGCAATTATTTGTATCTTATAATATTAGTTTCTTACGTCTAATTTTGTTTTTCTTTATATAAAACCTTTCTTATTCACATTGTTTGATATTATTTTTGGCTTATTCTTTTAATTTATGATAGTATATTGTACTATTGTTTTTAATTTAATATAAGTATATTTTTGGTTTCTTATTAAACCGTGTCTTGTAGTTATATATTTAAGTTAAATTAAAAATGGTAAAATTTTATATGTCCATGTCTTATTAATTTAAAAAAGGTATATTTGTTTTATACTACTTCTTGTTGATTAAACCTTGACTTGTAATAATAAAAGTCTTTGCATTAAGGTTTAACATATTTTATTTATTTTGTGTCTTGCAATTGTAATTCTTGATCATATTGTTTGAAGCTTATATGTTATTATTAAATATAGGTGTATGTTTGTGCGTTTAAGTTAATAGTGTGTCAGTCAGACGAGGCGTAAAAGTTCAACAGACATTTGCTTGTTATATATTCGTTAAATATAAATCCATCTTGATAAGGTTGATTTGCAAATGTATACGGCGATCAATTTATTAAACCTTTCGAGTGCTTTTTCAAAAGTTACGTTAAAAACTTTGGTGACCTAATCGACACTTGCCAAGCACTTAATGCATGTTTTGACATAATCAAGATATAGCCGTGCGTTACGTTCCCACGTTACATAGGGGAAAAAAAGGGGGGGGGGGGGATGGTTTGGTCAAAACGACCAAAAAGTATACCTATTTAATTCTACTATCATATACTTTTTGTTGACTTGAATAACTTTGTGCCTATACGGTCTTGTATTAACGACGTATCTCTCTAGTGTCTGCCTTATCAACTGATAGTAGGATACATGCCTTACGTGCTTGAACTGGGAATAAAAAATTTTGATTAATTTCTGGAAAGGGAGCTTAAAACGGCCACATCCAAGACTTCGGGCAAGGGGAAGGTTACGTTTAATAGCAATGTAGGTCTCAATTGACCTTTAATTGGAATAAATTCCTTTAAAGATGATCTAATGGAAGTCAAGTTGCCAGCAGCCATAAAAATTCTCGCTTTAAAAGCCTATATTAATCCGCAATTGGGACTATTGGATCTTTCCAGACCCCAGAACTTTTTAAATATTGAATATCTTAAAATATAATATATATTATTGGCCAAAATTTTGTGACTTTTTTCTCAAATAAAATAAATAAACAAAACTAGTAATTTAAATTTGATCTAAATCTAATAAAAAAATATTTTTTGAAATTAGTTGTTGTTGTTTATTGCCCCATTCGTTGCAAGTTGGTAGTGAGATTGAGCGGGCAGCTGATAATGGATTGATCCAAAGATATATAGGAGAGATAGGAGGCACGCGGTTAGGGCATATGAGCCAGTGTTGTATACCGTCAGATGCTGATTTGCTGTCGTAGCAAATATTGTTATTCTATTGGGGTGTATATATATCCCACACTCTCAATCTTAATGTTAAAAACCATAATATATTCTCAATGTAAATTTTAAAATAAATTGCAACCAACCCCTTATGTATATAAATTGTTTGTAATGTATAATAGTGATAATAATACTAGGAACTATTTTATTTTCTTCATAAAACTAGTTTAAGGGTATATAAATACGTTTTTTCTTTGAAATAATTTAGACTTTTGAAGTTATAGAAGTTCAAGATTGGGGTTCGTATGGACCCCACTGCATCATACGCGCTACAAAAATTTCATCCTACCATTTGCGGGTTAAAGTTGTTTATTAAAGATTGGATCTTGGGTACAAAAAGGGGACCGCTTAATGATTATTCGTCTTGGCTTAACCTGATGTCCAGATTAAAACGGAACGTTTAGGTCAATTTTAGCTTGGGAATTATGTTCATCAACCAAACCGTAAACTCGTCTAACTTATTACCAACCCTAAACTAGATGCACTTTTATACTAGCTACCTCACCCTAACTAGGTTTTCGGAATTAGATGTAATGAATTAGAGAATGCAACAAGAAAATTAATGCGGTGCCGGAGGTTAAATTCTCGGCCCGCAGTAAGAAAGACTGCAAATAATTATTTTAAAAAAGAATAAAAAAGAATCAACGTCGATTTATACCATCAGATATGACTTTTCTGACCATAAACAATGTCGACCGACAACTCCCCGCTGTTATTATATATAAACGGCAGATAACCTTTTGGGGGATAGTCGGTACAACATTAAAGGATTTAACGGTCGGTGGCATTCCCAAGTGCGGAGTTATTGACGCAAGCACTACAAATGGAGCCCACATTAATTCAACAAGAAAAGACTTATCCGCCCAGGACTTTGTAGAGATTGACAAATTATTACCTCTTTCTCGATTTAGGGAGTGCTAAGGAATGGACGCTCCTAGTTGGTAGAGTAATTTGTCTTACTTGCTAAAACTTCGACGATTCACTTCGTCGGCGAGGCTTCTTAAATGGACAAGCGACATTATAAACTGCACGATATAAAGCAACAACTGGTCTGTGTTGCCCCTAGATGTCCGGATTCAAATTGATTTTGAACAATCGTCTAAACTTCTGTCATAATGGGGGTTTTTTTTTAACTGATTCTTAATTTCGCTTTTATCAGATGACCATTAAAACGTCCCTGTTATTAATAACCCCGTGGCTACTATCGATTGAATGATTTAGTGATATCTCTGAAAAAAATCTTAATAAGGTTTGTAAGTGAACGTGCGGAAGAATCATTATCGTCTCCGGATTATATTTAAAATCAAATTAAAAAACCTTTTGGTGGTGCATATTTTTCTTCTTGCACTGAATTATTACACGCAAATGGCTTTTCGTCCCGGGTGGAACTTACTTGAAAATCCAGTAAAAAGTTCAAATCCAGAGAAAAAATTTACCGCTTGGAAAAATTTAACATAATCTGTTCTAAGTTTTAATATTAGTGAGAGCTAAGCTAACTATAGCTTAAATTTTGTTAGCCAACTTCAGCCTTTAAATAATATGCAAACATTTGAATTTGATCACAAACTAAACAATTTTAATATTATTAACTAATTTAATATTGTTAATTATTAAAATTTTTACGTAAAGTAAAAATGGTTGTGATTTATTTGATGACTAAGCTCTTAGTATTATTTTTAAATAATAAAAATTTAGAAGTTAAAAAGATATTATGTTTAGAATTTATTAATAATTCACTATCACAAAATAATAAGAATATTACAAAAGATGATATAAAATATTGCTGCAATTTATTAATGATGTGCTAGTTTAATTGTTTTACATATTTACCAAATAGTGAAATGAACAAGACTTGTAAATATTATCATAATTGTTGAGAATTAAATGATAATCCACCATCACAAAACAATAAAAATAATACAAAAGATCATATAAAATATTGCTGCTACTAAATTTACTAATTATGTGGTAGTTTAATTGTTTTATAAATATATTAAAAATAGACTTATAAATGCTTTAAATCATTATAATTTGAAAGATGATATTTAAGGGCAAACTTATAATTATTAATTAAAATTTAATCAAAATATTTAAAAATTCTTTGAACAATAAAAAAATGTATAAGATTAAAATAATATAAATTTAAAAAAATAATATTTTTTAAATAATTAAATTTTTAGCATATTCATTAAATCTGAGTATCACATTATTTAATTGTTTTATCTATATAATAAAAAAAGACACGTAATTGCATAAAAATGTAAAAATTTGATAAAAGAATCAACTTGACTAAATGCTTAATTGACTAGACTAGTTTAAAAATAAATATTGAATTAAAATATGTTACAAAATAAAATTCAAAAGCATGGTCATAAAAGGTATAAAGAAACTAAACTTAATCAGCTAGTGGTCTCCTCCTTTTTTTTAATATTCTCATCACATCTAGCTCTTCATTAATTTTAGTTGTGCAATTCTCTCCACATGAAATTTTTTTTTTAGTTTTTGAATCACTTATATTAAATGTTGAAGTACAATTAGATGTTTTGCATGAAAAATAATAATTACCATTTTTTTCTTTCTTAATCTTAAAACCCTGCCTTCAACAATTATCAATAAATTTTTTCTTACTGTAAAAAGAGGTGAAAAGGGTTTAAAAAAAACAGGTATGTTAGAGTCTGCTTCTCTAATAATGTCATTTTGTTGTGTTCGTGCTTGAAAAAGCTTAAACTTGTGAGTTGACTTGGTTGAGATATTGGTGTAGAAACATTGCATAATGTATTGATACTTTCACTAGGCTCCAAATGGTCATCTGAAAGGATTGATTCTTCAACAATGGGGGTTATTTGGCATGGTTGGAAATTATGGTCAATTGGAAATTTATTATTATTAGGCATTGTGGTGGTTTTTTCAATGGGGGTTATTTGGCATGGTTGAGTGGTTTTAGGTTTGTGAATGATCATCAGATTGGAAAGTGCTCTGGTATTCACTTCATTTATAGGTATTTGGCATGGTTGAGTGGTTGTAGATTCATGACTGATCATATTGGAAAGTGCATTGTTATTCACTTCACTGGCAGGTGTTATTACTTAAAATAATTAATAAAGGTGCATTTATTAAATTGATTTGACAATAAAAATTAATAATTTAAATTAAGTTACATATATTAGCCATTTTTAATTAAATGCAAAGAATAATATATTTATAATAAAAATTAATTTTTTTTATGAAAACAAATAACCTAAGTTTTGAAATGTTAGGGTATTTAATCCATGTTCCTGATCATATGTCACCATTAATGGGGAAGAGCCTAACAAAATTAATAGATTTAGTTACTTGTACAACTTCTGTTACATTGGTGGAATGCCCCAAAAAAGAGGCTATTAATCACATAGACGAGCAATGCCCATAAATTTTGTTTTTTTTCTTTTGGTAATCTTAAATGCTTTACCTGTAGCTTTTATCCAACCTAAACATCTTACATAAAAAATGCCTCTTATAACTTCAAAATTCTTGCATGCTATTTAGCTTTCACTAATATTTAAAAGTAAATTTATTCAGCTCTTAGCTTTTCTATACAGCTATTTTATTATATATTTAAATAACATATAACATAATATTAATATAATAAAAAGAGACTGTAATCATAGCGATAATGGTTAAGAGGATAGAAAGGTAAATCTATAAATCCTTTAAATCTAGGTTTCAACTCCTAACATTATTATTTTCACGGTTTAACCTAAATCAATTATAAATAATATTGGTATAAATTAATACTAAAGGCAAATATCACAAGTAGAACAGATTATGTTAAATTTTTCCAAGCGGTAAATTTTTTCTCTGGATTTGGGCTTTTTACTGGATTTGGGACGATCGCATTCCCACCCGGCCCCATATTCAGTTAAAAATATAAAAACACATTTGCCGCAACTTAAACTTTTCATTCATTGTAATTGCTGTCTTATTTCATAAAAAATTTAATAATTCTATTTTTAAATTCGACATTAGTACTGTTAGATCCATATGAACTCTAACAGCATATTTTTAATTTTAAAAATCTTATAAAAAATTATATTACTGTCCAAATTTGTGTTATTTATAAATAATTAAAATTAAGAATTAATTTATTAAGTCTAATAACAAAATTTAAATCAAAATTAAAAAACTTTATGTAGTTTTTATGAACCTCTTATGCTTATTTATTGTTAAAATAATAATATTGCCTTAAATTTATACTAAAAAAATTGCACCGTTAGTTTCCAGGTAATAATTAAAACAATTATATTAACCCGCGATCAACACTGTGGAATCTATATTAATACCAGCCTTAAATTTTAAATATTTTCAAAAATGTTATATATTATGGATCAACATTTTTTAATTACGCACGTGCAATGTATGTTTTTATTTTCCTGAAATTTTCAAAATTTTATTTTGTAATAAAACGCAATTTATTACCAAATTGTCAAATATAGTTAATGTACCTATGATTCTTTTTCTGAAATAAAAATAAATTTTTCAGACCTTTCAAAATTTTACGAAAATAAAAACTAACTTTGCATGTGGCCTTAAATAAATAATTAACAAAATTAGTATTTAAAATTTGGTCGAAGCCTTATAACATCGTTTAAAAAATTCAAAAACCTATTGGGGTTTGTATGGACCCTACACTGTCAATTTCAATGTTAACCCTGATAGTGCCTTATTGATTTAAACTTAAATAATGCATACTCTTCTAAATAATCATTTAAATATTTTTAAATATTAATTATATAAAATGTCTGTATGGTATAATAATGATATGGTTTATTTTTTTTCTCATTAAATATCTGTTTAACCCGCGATTAGCACTGTGGGGTCCATATGGACCCCAGCACATTTTTAGTAAATTATAATATATTATGGGTCAAAATTTTGTGACCTTTTTTTTAAATATAAACAAAATCACTAATTAAAATTTGGTCTAAGTCTAATAACAAAATTTGTTTGGAAATTAGAAATTCTATTGGGGCCCGTATGGACCCCATATGGTATTTCAATGTTGAAAACCATTAGCCTCAATGTAAAATCAAACTTAAATTTTTGTAACCTTATTTTTTAGTTATTTTTTATATGTTCATACACATTAAGTATATAAAATTTTTGTATTGTATAATAATGATAGGAATTATTTTTTTTCTATTAAAAATATCAAGTTAGCCAAAAAAAAAATTTATTTTAAAATATTTTTTTTTCATAAATCTTTCTAAAAATGTTCTACTAAACCTAAAAACACGATTTGATCAATAATTGATACATTTAGTTTATTAACAAGATTTATTCAATGATATAAAATAGAAAATTCCCATTTTTCAGATTTTTTTCTACGTTGTGTTAAATATATTATATTATTCATTAATGTTAACTTATATTATAGCACGTATTTATTTTAATAAAAAAACGAAGTTCATAGCCTCAACTCTAAAAGTTATAGAGGTAAATGGCGTCCCATACTGTAGCACTCGATTTATCACCCTACCATTGGCTGCGGCTAATACTTCTTTCAAAATTGTAAAAAAAATATTTATAAAAAAAAATTTTTAGCGGCTAATATCATAAAATGAGAATTTAAGTTTTTTGGTCGTTTTAGGATATGCATAAGAAAATATATTTTAAACAAAATTTTTTTTTAATTTAAAAAATTTTTAATCTTTTGAATTTTTTTTCACATTAGCCGCCTCAATGTTATTCAAATGCGTTCGATTTTTTTTCGTCAAAACTTTTTTTTCCACTAGCCGCAGCCACTCGCGGGTAAAGGTGAATAATAGCAAAAATAATTTTTAAATTTAAAGTATTTTTTTCATGAATCTTTTCTAGAAGTTATCGAGGTTTATAATTGTGCTCCCATATGTAGCATTCGCGTTACATATTTCTCACCCTACCATCCGCGGGTTAAGGTCTTCTTTTCAGCTATAATAATGCCCATAATTTTTTCAATAAAGATATGCCAATACATCCTTTTTTTATAGGTAATGCCTAAGCGGACCCTCCTTCATCCAAAACTTTTGTCATCAGTCTATATTTTACTTTTTTTAAATTATTATATGTTCTCATTATTCTAATAATACATTTTGGTTAAAGATTTGTTTCCGTAGACTTAATTAGGGCCTCAATTTAAAATCAAGATTAGTAAGGACCGCTTCACCTATATCCTATAGAAATATTTCAAATAAGAGTCTATTTTCCCTCTACAAGTTCGGTTAATTTTTAAACAAAAAGAAAATACCATAAAAGAAAAGCGTTTTAATTAGGCTGGCTTAAGGGTCTATTTTATCCTATTTATTTTACCAGTTTGGTTTATTCCTTTTCACATAAATAAAAGTTCATAAAAGAAAAATTTGTTTTATTCAGGGCTCACTTTAGAGTATATTTCCCCCCCCCCCCCTTCATTTACAAGTTTGATTTATTCCTTTAAAGAAAAGAAAAATCACTAAATGAAAAATTACGGTGTACTCAGGGCTTTACAGGTCCCCCTAAGTTTTTAAGGCTGAACTATAATCAACACAATTTCGCCATATAATGGCTTAATCAAAGCCTAACACATTAAGGATCCTTCATACCCCTTTGTTTTCGCATGTTTATCGAGGAACTTCAAAGAAAATTATATATAAACAAAATAATCGTTCCCGTGGTGGCTTTAACCTAACCATAACGTATTATATCGGATTTTTATATAAATTCAAAATTTCGAAATCTATTTAGTAGAAATATAAAAGTTTCCTTGTAAAAAATCTTTTGTGCCTTGGCACACCAGAATGTTGCGCGTCTCCCAGGCACCTTGATTTTTTTCTTCAAAACTTTTTTTTACCGCAGCCAAAGATAAATTTTTACATAAAATTAAAAAGCAACTTGAAACAAAAGGCCCTAACGTATTTTCAAAAGAGTCATAGTGAGGTTTGTGTGTACCCTAAATTCACATAATTAATATAAAATACATTGATTTAATAAATTCATTTTTGGTATTTTGGTTTAAAATATTTACTTTTATAATCATAATTAACATTATTGTTCGCTTGTATAGAAAATATCTTTAATTAAAAAAGGCTGCTAACCCATCTCGGGTAAAAAAATAAAAGTTAAAATCGGAAAAGCTTATAACAAAGTACACATAATTCTCTTTATAATTTTAACTGAAACATATAAGCTCAAATACTTCCAGAGATATAAAAAGTTAAAAATGGGGTACTCTCCTCCACGTGTAAATTTTTTTCCAACCGCGACTAACGCCTTTATTTTTGTGGCTTAAACGTTTATTTTGGTTCAAAGGCAAAATGTAGTATTTGTTATTAACCTATCCTCTTAGCGATCAAAATAACTTTTAAGTGAACAAATATTATAACTTGGCATGTACTGACTAGGTTTTAACACAAATAAATGTTTAAAACCAGATATCAGGGATATATTTGCAAACTAGCACCAAGAACTTATTTATTTAACTGTGGGGGTTTTGACTTTTATTTGTTATTCACGCTTCAAATTTTGAGCTTTTAAAACAATATCAAAGCAAAATAGAAAAAACGTTATTTTTTCAAATTACAATAATATCAAGTAGTTTTCTGAAATAATAAAATATGCGTAAAAACTAGAATAGAAATTATTTATTAAGAATTTCATTAAATTGCATTTGAATCTAGAACCGTTAATTATTCTCTCTGCCACAAAGCAACCAAATTTGAATTAAATCCTTCGACTATATATTTGAGATTCGGACTCACCGCAAGGCAATTGATCAACTAATAATAATAAAGTTTATCTTAGGGCACGTACAAGTCATATTTTGAAATAAAGTTTATTTCATTATTTCTATTTTGTCAAATAACATTAAAGATAACCAATCGGCCTAAAATTATTCTATGACTGAAAAAATAATAAATTGATAATAATTTAAAAACGACGTTTTATTTTAAATATAAAACCATTTTGAACGTATTTTTTTCTTTGCATATGAATAATGAAAAAACCTAAAAATTGGAAATTGTAAAAAATGAGTTAATTTTGTTTGTATAAATTTGAAACTTCTAAAATGTTTAATTTTTTAAACTATACTTACGTTTAGTTTAGGTCTTTATTTTTATAATTTATTTATTTAGCATAATTAATTGATTTTAACTTTGCTACACAGATTTAATCGATTTACATTATTTTCTAAAAAATATGGTGCTTATAAACATATTTATAACTAAAGAAACCAAATGAAACTATTCAGATTAGGGCTATTTATATCAAAAATAACTAGATTTAAAAAAATTAACTAAGTTATTTCATAATTAAATCATATTAAACATAAATAAAGTTAAAAGTAAATCCTTAATAAATTTATAAAATTTTAAATTAAAAAATTTATTTTAGCCAAACTTAATTATTATTCCTACAAATAGAGTCCATTACTGTAATATCTATTTTCAATCGTAATAATCTTTTCATATATTACACAGCTCCTCAAATTTTTGGGGTATATGAGCTAACTTTAGAAACCAGACAGGTATTTTTAGAATTTTACAAACAGTTAACCGTTTTTTAATCCAACTTTGTAAACCAGCTATATACATTAAAAATTTTTGAAAATGTTAAAAAACCAAATGATTATATTTTGAGAATTAAAAAGATTTTATTTATGAGATTTCCAGCATTAATATATTATAATATCAAATTAACAATGTTAAATATAATTAATAAATTATAAACAGGTGGTATATTAAATGTAATATATGAAAGAAGTAATTAAAATAAATTTAAAAAAAAAAAAATAAAAAATAATAAAAATATTATATTTATTAAATTTCAGAGTCTTCCGGCCACGTATTTTTAAATAGAAAATAATTATTTTTCAAAATTTCTATGGAAATTTTTTGCCTTATGCTAAAACTTGGTGAAATAAAATTATTTTTAATTAGTTTACCAATTTGTTTGAAAATTTTCAAGGCTTCAGGACCAAATGATCCAGATGTGGCAACAATTGGTATAAAAATATTATCGGAATTTAAAAAACAATATTTTCTTGTCTTTAAAATTTCGGCATTCAAAATTGGATCAAAATTATAATTTGAAGGGGCCAGAGGGTCAACACAGGTGAAATCCCAAAATAAAGGTTTCCCCTCAGAGAAGGAAACAAGAGTTTTTCCATCCGGTCTTTTAGAATTAAAAGATAGACAAGGTTCTAAAACACACGGTATATTAGCCTTTTTAAAAAAAGTGGCGATAATGATATTAACCTTATTGTGTCGCCTTATCTTTGAATTCGACAAACAATGTAAGGGATGCCGGCCAAAACTATCGGTGAGAGTCTTGCATTTGCTGCAAATGTAAGGTGTTGAAAAAGGAATTCCTAAACGCAAATACAAAGCATATTGAAACGCTTCGTTAGGAAGTAATTGATTATTTAACTTACTGGGGAACGCCTCTAACCATTCATGACCTGAATTGTATGAAGAGAGTGATCTAAGAAAGGATTTGTGCGTTGTGTTTTCACTCTGTAAAAGGTAAGCAAGAGAGTTTAACGCTAAACACATATCCCATTCTTTTTGATCACCCGTTTCAGGGTATGGCCTGGTAGGGCCGGCCTCAAAAGCCCAGGTAGTTAAGGCTTGAAAAAAAATCGGGTCCGAGTTAAAATTTGTGATTTTAAAGATTGTATCCTTGAAGGATGAAAAGGAAGCAAGGAAAGCGACAAGCGCTATATTACTGGGTGACCTGACCCCAAGTCCACCCAGCTTGCCTGGTAGGGTAAATTGGACGTAATTATTCAAATCAAATTTTAAATTAAAAAGATTTTGAAAAATTAAAATCAATTCGTGCTCAAATTTTTTGAGCAGAGAATTAAAAACAAAAGCTCCGGATGTCCGGAAGCAAAATTGCAATTGAGGAATTAAAAAAACATTTTTTAGAAGAAAAAAAGCCTGATGAAAGGGTAATTTTTTTAAAATTTCTAATTTTTTTCTTAAAACAAGTAAATGATTCTCTAAAAATTTTTCAACCGCAACAAAACCTCCTACGGGTGAACCTAAGATTATTAAATTCTCATATGAGGTTTTATTAAAGGTTTCAACTATAGAATTTGTAAATGGCGGGAAAGGATATATCTCACATTTGTTAGGATTAAGAGATAAATTTAAAACAGAAAAGTGGCTTTGGGCTATACTAAGTGCTAAATTGATATCATCCAGCTTGCCACACATGGTACAATCATCTAAATACCATATGTGCAAACGGAGATTTGTTGAATTAGAAATTTCATCTATCAAGTTTTTAAGCCCAAGGCAAAACAAAGGCGGACCTAAAGGGTCACCTTGTTGAACTCCCTGTGAGGAAGAAATTATTACATCCTGAAATTTTAATATTGTATCAATACCATAACTTAAATGTATATAGTTGTGGTATTGGGGAAAAATTTTTAAAAAAGATTCGATAAGGTAAGAACGATCTAGGCAATTAAAAGCGTTTTTTATTAAAAAAATAAAAGTTAAAATCGGAAAAGCTTATAACAAAGTACACATAATTCTCTTTATAATTTTAACTGAAACATATAAGCTCAAATACTTCCAGAGATATAAAAAGTTAAAAATGGGGTACTTTCCTCCACGTGTAAATTTTTTTCCAACCGCGACCAAAGCCTTTTTTTTTGTTGCTTAAACGTTAATTTTGGTTCAAAGGCAAAATGTAGTATTTGTTTTTTTACTATCATCTTAGAAATCAAAATAACTTTTAAGTGAACAAATATTATAACTTGGCATGTACTGACTAGGTTTTAACTAGGTTTTAACACAAATAAATGTTTAAAACCAGATATCAGGGATATACTTGCAAACTAGCACCAAGAACTAATTTATTTAACTGTGGGTTATTTGACTATTATTTATTATTCCTACGCTTCAAATTTTGGGCTTTTAAAACAATACCAAAGCAAAATCGAAAAAACGTTTTTTTTTTCAAATTACAATAATATCAAGTAGTTTTCTCAATTAACAGAATATGGGTAAAAGTAACTAGAATAGAAATTATTTATTAAGAATTTCATTAAATTGCATTTAAATCTAGAACCGTTAATTATTCTCTCTGCCACAAAGCAACCAAATTTGAATTAAATCCTTCGACTATATATTTGAGATTCGGACTCACCGCAAGGCAATTGATCAACTAATAATAATAAAGTTTATATTAGGGCACGTACAAGTCATATTTTGAAATAAAGTTTGTTTTATTATTTCTATTTTGTCAAATAACATAAAAGATAACCAATCGGTAAAATTATTTTATGACTAAAAAAATAATATATTGATAATAAATTAAAAACGACGTTTTATTTTAAATATAAAACCATTTTGAACGTATTTTTTTCTTTGCATATGAATACTAAAAAAGCCCTAAAAATTGGAAATTGTAAAAAATGAGTTAATTTTGTTTGTATAAATTTGAAACTTCTAAAATGTTTAATTTTTTAAACTAAACTTACAATTAGTTTAGGTCTTAATTTTTATAATTTATTTATTTAGCATAATTAATTGATTTCAACTTTGCTACACAGATTTAATCGATTTACATTATTTTCTAAAAAATATGGTGCTTATAAACATATTTATAACTAAAGAAACCAAATAAAACTATTCAGATTAGGGCTATTTATATCAAAAATAACTAGATTTAAAAAAATTAACTAAGTTATTTCATAATTAAATCATATTAAACATAAATAAAGTTAAAAGTAAATCATTAATAAATTTATAAAATTTTAAATTAAAAAATTTATTTTAGCCAAACTTAATTATTATTCCGAGTCCATTATTGTAATATCTATATCCAATCGTAATAATTTTTTCATATATTACACAGCTCGTCAAATTTTTGGGGTATATGAGCTAACTTTAGAAACCAGAGAGGTATATTTAGAATTTTAAAAACAGTTAACCGTTTTTTAATCCAACTTTGTAAACCAGCTATAAACATTAAAATTTTTTGAAAAAGTTAAAAAACCAAATGATTATATTAATTATATAAAAGCTTAACTGTTAAATTCAAACTTTAAATAATGTTGTTATTTCAAAAGCAATAAAATGTTGTGTCTTATTTGGGTTTAGGTGCCAAATATTCTGTATAACCTATATGTCGATGTATTGATAAACTTAAAAATTAATTTTACATTATATGAGATAAAAATAAAATTACAGGTGATTATAATATGAAAAAAACACTTTTTTCATTTTTTTCTTTAGGTATTTTCAAGGTCGCACATCAATATTAGCCAAATTGGGGCATTTCATTTTCAGCAATTAAATTAGTTGAGTCTAGATAATATGGCGAAAAATAAAAATATATGAGATAAAGCCATCATGTAAAATATTTCGGTAAAATGTCATAATTTATATCACTCATTAATTTTTGTCAACCTATGTTATTAAACCAGAAATATATATAATTAATATGAAGCTGCCATAAGGCATTTTGGTGGAGCAAACTTGCAGCAAAAACAATAAAAAATAAATTTTTCATTTAAAATTATAATTATAAGCTATATTTATACTTTAGGCAGGGACTGAAATTTTGGTAACGGTGTATGAGAATGGTTTACTATATCAATATCGCTATTCCACTTCAATACCTATAAAATCAAATAAATGTTGTAATACAAATATGGCTACAATTAAAAAAAGCTGTAAAAAAGCTATCTAACAACATAGCTGTATAAACAAAAATGGCGGAGGGGTATTAAATATAAAGGTTCATATTTTTAAGTGAGAGGTAAACTCATTTTAGGGATAAATACACCAAATATGCACGAGTTAGGTACTCATTAAAAAAACTCATTGAAAAATGGTGAATCTTTGTTTTTCAAAAATTGTAAACAAAAAAAAATAGGATGAGACTAATAATTTGATATAACGCTTACACTCTGCAACAAAATTAACCTCGTTTTTTGGAAAAAAATGAAAAACAAATTTCCTAGGTCCATTTCAGTTTTGGCTTTCTTTTTTACCGTCGACGTCTAATTGTTACTAAATTTTAGGCCAAAGTATTAAATTACTGCTAAACTGTTTTAGGTGTTATAACTCTGCCTAGGTTTTATAACTCTGCCTAGGTTTGATAAAATTAGACAAAATTTTAGTATGGATTTTAACTCTTATTTCCACCAAATTCATATATTTTTATTTTAACATCTAACAGCCTAAAATATTCAAATTTTGGATATTTATAATTTCTAAATTCTACCCCCTTAAACGAGCATATAAGCATCAAAATATCTTTAACACTTGTTAGAATTGTTCGCTCGCTTGATCAATATTCCGCCACCTAACTTCTTTATTTCTTTTAACCCAAAAATTTTTTAGGCATCACGTCCAATTTTCAGTTTTGATAGACAAAAAAATTTAAAAATAAAATTTCAAAGTGTTTTTAAATTTCCGTTTTCTAAGGTCTATAATCTCATCAAATACTAAAAATCGAATAAAACAAAATGAAAGTCATTTTGGCGCGAAAAAAGGGTATATTACGTAAACAGATCTCTAATATTTTTTAGAAAGGAAACTTAAATTTTTATTACAAAATCAATTAATTCGGTGTTGATTTTGATCAACATAAATTTGAATAAATTTAATTTAAAATTCTTTTTTTGTTAGCATTTAAATTTTATAGCAAAATATGATATTGTTGGTCTAATTGCAAAAAAATAAGCGTATAAAAAATTTTAAAAATCAACCAAAAACATCTTCGTAGGCTATCAAAAACTGTAATAAAGTTTTTGACTTGCTTAATTTTTTTTAACTTGCTTTTAAAAGTTAAAAATTTATTTGTAATGCAAATTTTTGTTTTGGTCAAAAAATTAAAAATGGGGCAGAAAAAAAGGCTAACGAATTTGAATTTATTAGGTATTGCCCCAAAAACACTGACAATCAATCAGCTTTCATTTTTTTGTTACACAGTTTTATGACAAAAATAAAAAAAAATAAAAATGGCTATAAACAAGTTTCTTATAAATAAAACACGTGAGCTTTCTTCAAATTAATTTAACCCGCTTAATTTTGATCTCTTCTAATCCTATCACCAAAAATTTTAATTGTATGTTGATCCTTTTTCCACATTCGTAACATACTTTTTTCAAAAAATAAATCTCTGAATTATGCCGTAAGTTACAAAAAATATCAAATAAATTATGTGAGAGGGATTAAACTAAAGGATAAAAAATTAAATTAAAAATACTGAAACACATAAAAAATTATATATAGACAAGAGCGAAGTTTAGTACGGAGATTGATGGAAAGTGTACCTATTAACATTATTACTTTTTTATTATTAAATTCAGAATTCTTTAAATCACCAAGAGTCACAACCCAGGAAAAATCAAAGTAAGGGGCTTTTTGCGACTTGATTAATATATAACCTAAAAACAAATATTCTCAAACTAATATAAGGGCGGAAATGTTTAAAAAAAAATAACCAAAAGTGGTTATGTTAAATAAAAAAACGCAACTATACACAGATGGAGATTTAAGAGCTAACTACGAAGATGAAACCTGCATCTCAGGAATTTTCAAATCCGTTTACCGTTTTTTCTAATAAAACTTAGTTAGTCAGCTATAAACATTGCAAATTTTAGAAAAGTTAAAAAAACAAAAAAAAATCAAAAACAAACAATAATTAAGATTTTTTGCATATTCTTAACAGTTAAACTGTAATATTACAACTTTAAATAATATTTTTATTAAAAACCGATAATACATAGTGTCGTATTTAAGTTTGGACACGAAATATTTTATATTATCTAAATGCTGATGAGAAAGCTTGATATACTAAAAAACTTCATTTCTCATTATTTGAGATGATAAATATAAGTTACAGATTTTTATATAAAAAAAAAGATTCTTAAATTATTTCTTTCTAGAGTATTCTCAAGTTCGCAAAATCTAGGCAATTTTTTCGATATGGCCGAATCCAAGGAGCCGAAGGCGGAAGAAAACCCGAAAATATATATTAGACAAGGCCATCATGGTGATGCATGCTTTTATGTTTCAATAAACTTTTTTTTGTAGCATTGATATTTGTTGACCTGTGTACTAGAAATAAATAATAATTATATAATAAGAATGCATTATTGTTTTAACAATTTTACATTTTATAATAAGAAAACGACAGGCGGTTGAAAAAATGGCTTACGTGAGTAACGGGTATGGTTTGAAGCTTGCTATGACGTCCCCTACCACCAATTTCAGTATATTCATCAACTAATTTGGATAAATCCCAAATCCAAGCATCGCCTTTATCGTTCCCGATCGCCAAATAGGTTGAGTGATCTACAAATAATTATCTCAAATTATAAATCTAAATACATATAAATATAGAGAATAAAAAAATAAAATATGATGTATTTCAGTATTGTTTTACAATAAATTTTTAAAATACAAATGCTGGTATGAATCTTTTTAATTTTGGAAACAATTATATGACAAAACAGCACATGGTTAACTTACAACATAATAAAGCAAAATTTTAAGTTAGATGTGTATAATTTGGTTTTTAGTTTTGTTTTATTGTCACTTTTCGTAAATTTTAAAGCTACGTTTGTTTCGGTGACATTGGTAATTAAATAATTTTGAGCGCTCTCACAAAATATATAATGTATAAAAATTACAAATATTTTACAAACTTTGAATTAATGGACTGTAAGATGACACTAATTTGTTAAAATGTCCCTTATTTGGAGGTCCATCTAGAATGGCTACGGTTCTCTTCTCAACCGTATTTTGAGTGTAATGTTTGTTGTTATTTAATAAAAGATTAGCGATATAAATTTGGTGATCGGTCATATTGGTGATTGCTGTCAAATTTATATAAATTAATGCGAAAGGGAATAAGTTTAAAATATTTTAATCATATTGTATAGCAGATTTGAGTTTAAACAGAGCCGTATATATTCGGCCCGGCTCGCCCGACCCCAGCCTGGCCCGAATTTAAAAATACGGCCCAAATTTTATTTATTACAAGTTAAAAAAATTTAGCATTTGAATATGCTTTTGTGAACGCACTTAGTAATAAAAGATTTTTTTGAAACCAGAAACTAATAATTTTGGAGGGTTAAATAACACAGGTCAACAATTTTTTGAGAGTTATGAGTTAACTACATAGATCAAACCTGCCATCTTAGGGAATATCAAATCCGTTTACCGTTTTTCCTAATCAAACTTAATTAGGTATAAACATTAATAATTTAGAAAAAAAGTCAAAAAACAAAAAAGATTTAAAAACAAAAATAAATTGAAATTTTATTTTTGCATATTTACAATAGTTAAACTGTTAAATTCAAACTTTAAATTATACTTTCATTTAAAACCGATAATACATCGTGTCGTATTTAAGTTTGGACGCGAAATATTTTGTATTATCTAAATGGCAATGTAAAAGCCTGATATATTAATATAATTTATTTCTCATTATTTGTGATTGTAAATATAAGTTACAAGAGATTTTTATATGCAAAAAAGTTTTTAAATTTTTTGTTTTTAGGGTATAATTGGATCTGTCAATTTGGTCAAAAAGGCCATTTTTCGTTATAGACGTATCTAAGGAGCCAAAGATGGAAGAAACTAAGAACGAAAAATATATATGAGATTAGGCCATCACGGAAATGCATTCTTTAATGTCTTCATAAAATTCAGATTTCTGACATTGATATTTGTTGTAATATATCATTAAATTAGTCTCCGCTGCTCACGTATTGTGGTCGCACGAAATGTCTCTTTAACAAGTGGCTCTTAGGGGTAATTTGGTAATTTCTCAATATAATGTATTAAAAAAGGTAGCATTGCCAGATAGAGCTTTTATTTGGGATAATCAAAGTGTTTAACAGAATTTTTTATTTGCATAGCGCAGCTCGATAAATATCAATGTCTGAAAAAATAAAGTTAGGACATTGAAATAAAATGAAACCCATGGTGGCCTTATCTCTTATATAATTTCCGTATTTCAAAGTTTTTTTGCTTTCATCTACTTTCTTAGGTCTATATCGAAAAAATGGCCTTTTTTGATTAAAGAGACAGATTTTGGACCTTTAAAATACACTAAAAAAATTCAAGGTTTTTTTTTGCTTATTATAACTTATATTTTTTATCTAAAATTATAAGAAATATAAGTACAAGCTCTTAAATCAAAATTTAAATTATACAATATAATAACATTGTTAATTTAAGACAAAGAATTGAAATATATGATGCCTGAAGGTATGTACCACTTTAAACTTAATTTTTGTTCTAAAATATTCTAGTGCAAAAGTAATACCCTTTATCGTGTGATGAATAATTTTTCTTTAGTTTTTGCTAATAAAATTTAGAAAAATAGGGAAACAATATGAGATCAAGGCTAGATAGATTAGTCTACTTTTGTTAAAATAACGTTATATGGGATTAAAGAGCTACACATATTACATGTCAACAAATTTTTGAGAACTATAAGCTAACCTCAAGGAACAGACCTGACATCTTAGGGATTAAATCCGTTTACCATTTCAAACTAAAGCCAGCTATAAACATTCTGGAAACATTAAAAACAAAAAAAGTAAAACCAAAAAATATTTGTTTTTATATTTAAAACAATAAAACTGTCAAAGTCAAACTTAACATATTTTTATTTCAAAACAGATAATATATCGTATCCTATTGAAATTGGGGTGCCAGATATTCTGTATAACCTAAATGTTGAATTAAAAGCTAGACACTAATAAATTTTATCTCTCATAATTTGAGATAAAAAAATATAACTTACAAGTTGTTTAAATATATAAAGAATTTTTTTAAGTTTTTCCCCTTAAGTAATCTCGAAGTAAAATTCAATGTGGTCAAATTTGGCCATTTTTTCGGTATATAACTAAGCCGAAGGCGAGAAATTTCGGAAAAAATAGAGAAAAGGCCAACATAGAAATTATTTTTTAACAATTAATTTATTTCACTATTTAGTCTGTAGGTTATACAATCTACAATATGGCCTTTCTTTCTCCAAAGCTTCTGCTCTTAATTTAACCTCATTGGCCCTAAAATGAATCAAATAAATATGCAAAAATATTAAAAAATGAGGTTTTTGGCGGCCTAAGGTCAATAAATATATATTGTTTTTCATATTATAGTTGAGAGAATAAGTGAAATAATAATATATCAACTTTTAGCCTAAATCAAAACAACTTTTAGATTGTTAAAAAATCAACGTCTAAACTCGATGGCCAATATTTTTTGCAAAAAATAAAATTATGAGTTAAATGGTATAGTTTTGTTATTTTATATTTAATTATAAACGTATAATTATTAATTTAATCAATTAGTTTATATAAATAAAAAATTGCTAAAATATAAAATAGCCAAATTTTTATAGGCCTCACTAAATGAAAATTTTTTACCAGGAAAATATAATAAGTTTTTTTAACAAAAAAAAAATTCATCATTTTTTAGTTTTTTATATTTTAATTTTATTTAAATTTATAATATTTACACCAATTTTATAGATATTTTACATCACTAAAAAGAGTTTTGAAATTAGAGGGATAAAGGTCTCAATTTTATTAATCATTTTTTATTTTCAAGCTCTTTAAAAAAAAATTTATGAAACACCTCACCAATAATAATTCTTGAATATAACTTAAATATGCATAACATTTTTTTGATTTACCTAAAAGCTCATTAGAGATTAAACAAACTCTATCGTAGGTAAATGGGTCATTAGTTGTTTCTTTATGGTTGTCAAGGTAACGAGAAATTATAAGTTTCAGGGGATTGCTGTAAAAAGTGAAAATAAAATAAAATGTTCTTTTTCATAAAATAACATCATAATTATTACAGTGGACAACAAAATTTACATCATTTTCTAGACGACAAATCACATAAAACATAGTAATTCTTGATTTAAAATTTAGTGTCATATATGTAAATATCTATAGAATAGAGAATTAATAAATAAAATATTTTTAAGAAAAAAACATTAAAAAAAACATTTTTATTCTTAATTATTTTTATTGAATTTGAAATAAAAAAATTTCTAAACAAAAGCCTGTACAACTTCAAAAAGAAAGTATATGTGACTCAATCAATGAAAAAAAAATTTCCTAAATAAGTTTGGCAAAATGTTTATAAATTTGTTAATTTTTAAAAGTTCGAAGTTATTGATAATGGCATACAAATTACTTCTCATATCATGAAAGTCAAGATCTAGTTAAACATTTTCGATATGATGTAGTATAAATAAAAACATGCATTACATCTTTTTTATTTAAATATTATTTAAAAATTAGTTATAATCCCATATATTTAATTTAAATAAAAATAAACGAGCCCAGGCGGGCAGATAATTTTTGAATCAGCTGTGAGCTCCAATATTTTGATCCGTCATATAACTAGTTAAAATTAGTTGACGGAATCAGAACATATTACAAGCGGGATCTTGTAAAATCTAACTTAACATACTATATGCCTAGCGAGGGCTTCGGATGACTTAGAACATTTAGTAAAATAATAGACCACGCAAAGGCCGTAAACAAAGCCTCCATAATATTTAACAAATATATTTGTTTATAATTAATGAAATGAACTTAATTTTTTAGTCAGCAATTTCAATATATGCGTAAAATAATTGTTAAAAATTAAGTTTTCAATAAAAATTGGTGTATCCTTAACATTACCTATAGAAAAGCTTTAAGATTTATCATATAAGTTAAATTTCGAAACACTTTATTTCTTTGCAAAAATGTTTAATTTGTTCTGTAGCGTATGTTCTTAAAATTTTACTTGTTTTTTATAATAGATGTTTTTTTGTCATCTAGCATGTTAATCCAAAGGTATATGCCGTGAACAGTTCCAACTATGAGTGCTTCTAGGGAAGCGGTATAGGCCATTTGAATAATTTCAGCATCAGCTGTAGGGGTTTTGAAATCGCATATTTTGCGACTTCTAACACGAGGTTTATTAATCGCAGGTACTGATATGTCCCATAATATTATTTCTCCAGATGCATCACCACCTTATAACGAAAAAGCAATAAAACAATTTCTAGAGCGTTATTGTGAATGCGGAAAAAATGTAGGATTAATAGGAAGGTTTTTCGGACTTTAATGATTATATTATATTTGTGTAATAAGTTTTAAATTCATAATTGTCAATGTTTACATTGAAAGCCAGTGCACAAATTTTTTTATGACCTAAAAGTGTAAATTGAAACTAAAGAGTTATTTAAAATTTGTAAAATAATTGTATTGGCATTTTTATAACTTTTGAATGCGTTTAGAGAAATTTACGAATTTAAAAACAATTAAAATAAATGGTTGCTTTAGTATTTTTATAACCTGTAATAAGCTTGCAAGGCCTGTAATTGCTTTGATTGCAAGTAAATTGAACAAAATTTTGTTATGTTTTCATAGCCATCAACAAATTGATTTATTCAAAAAAAGTTCCCTCAAAATTTTTAAATATTTTAACAAAACGCTAAAGGAATAACTTTGGAAGATGAAAAACGATTATTTGTATGAAATTAAAGACCACAACAATTTCATTTTATTTGCCTTTTTTGTTGCACATTTCCAAAAGTTAGTTTTTTCAATGAATTGTTAAAATGACCAAAAATTAGCCATGTTATAAACAAGTTTATTACAAATACTTCAAATAAAATTAACTTTTTAGATATTTTGGTGCAGTCTCTCTTAGGTTTATATTATAATATATCATACGTTTTTTGTTAACAAAATAAGACAATTAGAACAATTATGGCAATTTTGACTTTAAATCAAAAATTAAACTCTTTTAGTTTCTTAGCTCACACTAGAATTTCATTTCTGAAAACGAATTGGAAAAAAATATGTAGCAACTGTTTTAGCCTGATATACATATGGCATCCAAAACAAGCCTATTTAAAAGAGTTCTAATATTAGACTAAACTATAATCTGTCTAATTCTTGAGGTTCTATGGCAATAGGGGCAGAAGCAATTTTTTTACTTTTTAAAAAATGTATTTAACAACATTTTTAATGGTCAAAAAGGTTTGGCTTGAAAATTAGTTTGGCATTTATAGCATTACAAATTTTCTCAGCCTTTTTTGGTTTCCCCTAAGATGTGTCACTCTATTTTTAAATTAAATAAACCACAAAGTGATGTTTTGAGGGTTAAAACTAAAAGTAATCAAAGTTTTTCTCTACCTTAACCAAATTCAAACAAAAATAATATATTTTTTAATAAATATTATTTTTTTAATTGCATATAAAATAATTTATATTGTAATTTTTGGTAGATGTTCAGGGTGGCACATAAAGAAAAAATTGGAGACAAGAAATATTTTTGTTAAAATGGCTATTTCTCCCAACCATGATTTTAAAAGATTATACAAAAATTATACTAACATATTGTACACAAAAAAACAACATAAGTATATATTTAAAAAGATTACTAAATAACCAATTTGATTTGTGGGGATGAAAAAGCAAAGATTTGATTGGATATTTGTGAGCTCTAATGTTTTCATACCAAGATTGCTGGCTTGGTTGTAAAATATATATACTTTTTAAAAGCCCTAAAATCACAAATAATTAATATACTTTACCTGCAGCAGCAATTATATTTGTCTTTTTTTGTTCATCTTCTTTATAATGCACTTTACTCCAACAAACTGCATACAATTCCTTAAAAAAATATTATATCAATAAAAAATTAAAAAAGTTAAAATAGGATGTCTTTTACATCAAATTTGTTGTCACGATGAGGGCATTTAAATCGTGATTCCAATTTACCTGTTTTGCAATTTAATATATTTAAATATTCTTGTCCTACTATGACGCACCTATTAATATTATCTTTATTATTAGAAAGAGGCTCAAATTGCATGTCACAAATTTGGGAATAATCGTCTTCATAATCGTTTTCCAAAGAGTGGCAACGAATTACTCGTATTAGATTAAAAGTCGAAAAAATCATAGTTTAAATTTTTAAAATTTTTATTTTAGTCATTCATTTGGGTGGCTTAATAAATTTCCTTGAAAATAAAATCTGAGGTAAATTAAAGATGGCAAAAAATACACTATTTCTAAGCAAAAAAAGTTAAAGTTGTTTTTATATAAATGCAAGTTTTTGCTTAAGATTATTTTATATATCTTAATTTACGTTTAATAATATTAATATAAAATATGTTATTTACTTTTAACTTAATTATTGTAATTAACATAAAAAACTTTTTTGTTATATAAGGCAACTATAAAATTTTTTATTAAAAAAATAATTTAAAAAATACAAAAAATCCGAAAAAGTATTTTTAATGCTAACAATTAAAATTTGCAACTCTTCTTAATGTGAGGTCAAAAAAGGCCATTTTTAGTTATAGATTAATTTAAGGAGCCAAAGACGAAAGAAACTAAGAAAAACAAAAAATATATATGTGATTAGGCCATCATGGGGATGCATTCTTTTATGTTTTTATAAAATTCACGTTGACATTGATATTTGTTGACCTGTGTATTACAACAAAAGTCGCAATTTCAGGTGGCTGTTAAGGGCAATTATTAATTAATTTTTTAAAATTGCTAAGCTTTTTTGTTTTTGCATTGAAGAACTTATCTAGGCTAAAGGTGGCATTGCCCAATAAGCCGCCCCAAATTTTAGTTAATCGAACACAAGGTATTTTTTTAAATATTTTAATTTGCATGGTTAGAGGGACATTTACAACAATAGACGCGGAATATGGCTAATTTAAAAATGCGAATCAAAACTTGGTGCCCAAAACTAAAAAAAAAGTGGGTCTTATTTATTTTTAAAGCAAAACTTATTCGTAACAGCCTATATAACCATCAGAGTCCTTTCTGGTGAACTCCTATTTTAGGCAGCATTAGCTTTTAATTTTGGGCCTAGTTTTATATGCGTTTAAGGTTGTGGTACATTTCACTTTATCAAAAAACGCACAAAAATGTAAAAATAGAGAACATGGTAAAGTTTAATTTAGGTCACGTGCAAAGTGAGTTTTTATTTTTGTATAATTTTGAAAATTCTGTATATTTTAAAAATTTTATTTTTTTTCAAATTTTTTAAAAAAATTTTTTATTCCAGAAAAAGCATTTTATGTGCATAAACTAAATTTGGCAATTTTTTTAAAACTTGCTTTTTATTTCATAAAATTTTTCAAAATTTTGAAAATTTCACAAAAATAAAAACTCACTTTGCACGTGCCCTTATATAAATTTATCCTTATTCTTATTATATAAATTATGAGAATAATATGTGCGGCAACATTATCAATGTAGATAATAAGAACGTACTACATTCTTTAAGAAATGAAATTTATTGATTTAGATTATCCCTAGAATATGTGACCCGGCTTCGCCCGGGATATCCCTTTATTATTGCATGCTTATTAACGCATTACCCTAACTCAAATGCTTTGCCCATTACTCGACCAATATAAACTCAATGAGGCTAAAAATTTTATGGAAAATAAAGATGAGTATATTTATTATTCATCAATAAAAAATAAGGTAATTTACTAAATAAAAAATTTGAAACCGCACCTTAAAGAACGAATATTATGGATATTTGGAGTTTTGGCATGGAGATTATAAATTTATATTATCAAAGTGTCGCTCAACTTTACTTTAAGGAGTTTAAGGTTTGAAAATTTGAATACGCTCTATTTTTGATAAATTTTGGCTGAATTGAGCGAATTTTTAAGCAAGCCTACACTAAATTTTACAAACTTTCATTTAAAAAGCTGATGTTTCTCATTAAAAAATGGTCATTTCTGGACTTTCAAACGTTAATATCTTAAAAACTATAAGCGAGCGACAATTTTTAGCAAAAAATTCGGGATTTTCAGGGCAATATTGACCTAGAAAAAATTATTTTATAGTCAGAATTTTGAGATAATCGAACTCGAGTAAAAAAACCCAATTTTTTGAAAAGTTATAAAATATCGTATCTTAATAATGGAAGTAGCTAGAGGTCTGAAATTTTTCACGAATAGGATTATAATTGATAAAGAATAAAAATTTCAATAATATTTTTTGACAAAGTGGAACAAAGATAATTGCAAATTAGTTAATTTAATGAGATAAGAAAGATGAGATACATAAAATTATAGGAAGCAATTTAAGAATACAGTTGAAAAATAATTTGTCAAAGGAAAAAAATGTTATTATTTGGGTATAAATATCAAAAATATTTTTAAAATGAATAGGATTATATCTAATATTCAAAATTTTAAATAAAATATCTTGAAAACACTCCTGTTTTAATCTTTTTTTAAATTTCTAGTTATATCTTAAAATGAAAATCATACCTATAATATGCAGTAAATGGGCCAAATTTACAATTAAAAGTTTATACTAAAAAACATCAATATCAAACTGAAAAAAATTCTATGAATAATTAAATATAATTTTATTAATATTTATTATAAAAAAAGGATAATGTGTAAAATTTTAGTTATTTCCAGTACTTTTGCTTTAATGAAGATGAAAGATGGAAATAAAAATTACAATAATTTATATTTTCTGACAAAAAGTTTAATATACAATAATTTTAAGTGCTATTTATTATGTTTATCACAAATTATTTGCTATATAGCATCAAAAATATTTAATCAAAAAAAACTAAATGCAGAGATAGCTTTAAATATAAGATTAACTACTGTATAAAAATACAAAGGTAAGAATGTACCTGGCCAGACTTTGGTGACAATGATTTTAATATTTCATTCTAAAAAAATAATAGATATGAATTGGTTATTTCTGGACTCTCAAACGTTAATATTTTAAAAACTATAAGCGAGCGACAATTTTTAATAGAAAATTCGGGATTTTCAAGGCAATATTGACCTAGAAAAAATTTTTTTTAACGACTTTGGTCTGGGGTCGTTGTATTAGGAATTAGCCTATAATTAAAAATTGGTTGTGTCTATCTAACATACTAAATTTAGAAATCATATGGTATTTGAGATTAAAATATAAAATATTGAAATATAAAACTATAATTAATATAAAAGATAATATTGATAAACATGTTAAATAAAAAGAATATTTATTACCGTTAATTATATTTCTTGGCTATTATAGTGAAATTTCTTATAATGTACGTTTTATGTACCTTTCGGTACCTGATGCATAACTCGGCTCCCATATACTCTAAGAGGCTTAAATTTGCATCGAATTTCAAGTAAACATTCTTAAATAAGCTATTAAAATTTGAAATTATTTTATAGTCAAAATTTTGAAATAATAGAACTCGAGTAAAAAAACCCAATTTTTTTGAAAAGTTTTAAAATATCGTATCTTAATAATGGAAGTAGCTAGAGGTCTGAAATTTTTCACGTGCATTAATAAGATACAACTTAATATGGAGTAAAAATTTTATAAAAAATTTTTTAATTATTTTGGGCGTAAAACGTTTTTTTCGTTTTAATTAAGAAATATGCACACCTCGTGGATAAAAACAAAAAATTTGCCATCCCAGACACCTTTTACACAAACGATTTTTTTTTCGTCGATTTTGAACGGTAATCACTAATACTCAAAAATATCATTTCTAATAATATAGATAACGGAAGTAGCTAGAGGTCTGAAATTTTTCATGTGCATTAATAGGGATATACTTGATATAGAGTAAAAATTTCAAAAATATTTTCCAATTATTTTGATCGTAAAACGTTTTTTTTATTTTAATAAAAAAATATGCACACCTCGTGGATAAAAATTAAAAATTGGCATTCCCAGACACATTTTACACAAACGATTTTTTTTTCGTCGATTTTGAACGGTAATCACCAAAACTCGGGATTTTCGATTCTAATAATATAGATAACGGAAGTAGCTAGAGGTCTGAAATTTTTCACGTGCATTAATAGGGATATACTTAATATAGAGTAAAAATTTCAAAAATTTTTTCCAATTATTTTGGTCGTAAAACGTTTTTTTCGTTTGAACCCTCGATTACACACATGAAAAATGAGTTACACCAACATACGCATTGGGTCTTTTTTGACCCAGACAAAAATTCAATTTACTGCAAATCCGTTATAGTTGAGAACTTAATTTTATTTTATTTCAAAAGTCAATTGATATCTTTATAAAACTGACTTAAAAATTTAAGCTTTGCACGCTTATTTTCAATATAAAATTAAAAAATCTGAAAACACTCAATTTATTGCATATTTTAAAAAAACTTAAAAATTTTATAAAATATCAATAAAATATTCACAAAAACGATATTTATTCAATATTTATTATGCAATGAACAAAATATAAAAGATAAAGTAAATACAATAATAATAAGATAAAACCATCCATCCTTAAAGTTAGGACTTTTTTCCAAAAAATACAAAAAAAATTTAAATGCAAAAATTGCAAATTATCTCAGAATGTTTTTTACAAACAGCCCTGCTACAACTTATACATAAATTTTTGGTTTTATTATTGTCAGAAACACAAACATGGCAGGTAGCATTTCATCTATAGTCAAATAACTGCCAGGATTATAGGATTTATAGAGATTCTCATTAAAGTTTTCTAGTAATTCTCTTATGGGAGTAGCTTTATCAGTTAATTTTCTTATTGATCTTGTTTCAGGATCATCAAATGTCAAAGCTTTTAATATCAAAGCAAATCTAGAATTTAAAAATAAGTTATACCTCCTTTGTGACATAGCTAATTTAAAAAAATTTATCCCAAATAATGGACTCCAAATATCTCTTATATTAAGTTTATTATTTTTTTGAAGGCCTGAATATAAAAGTATGCCAATTAGGCAATAAAATTCTTCCATTTCAATATATTCATCAATTCTTAAATTGGAATGATGCAATATATTCTTTACCATATTATCAGTAATGAACAATTTAAAAAAATCTAATGATGTTATAGCCTTCAAGGAATATTCTTTCAAACCAGGCTTCTTAAATATAATATTAATAGCTCTTGTTCTTGTTTGTATTGGTGGTTTTTTGGACCATTTAGTTTTATTGAGACCTTAAATAAAATAAAAAATATAACCAAAATAAGATTTATAAGTTTGTCTAGATAATAGATTGTTTTCATCGTCCTCCTGATCAGTATTAGAATCATCACTTTCATTTATTTCAAGGTTATTTTCGGTATCTTCATCGTCTGATAATAAAGGTATATCGTCTTCGTCCATATGTGATTAAGGTTATATGGGGTCAATTTGGACCCAACGCATTAATGTAATTTCATATTTAAAATTTTGAAAAAATACACATTGGGTCATAAACGACCCAATATATTTTAAAATTTTATTTTTTTATAGTTTTATTTATTTTTATATATTAAAACAGATATCTTTAGGATTTTTAGCAATTTTTTAAAGCATATATTGAGAATTGTAATATATAAATAATTTTAACAAAAGATATCATAAAAATAAAATGTAGCTGGGTGGAAAAAGACCCAATGTGTGTATTCGCGGGTTAATAAAAAAATATGCACACCTCGTGGATAAAAACAAAAAATTTGCCATCTCAGACACCTTTTACACAAACGATTTTTTTTTTCGTGGATTTTGAACGGTAAACAAAAAACCTCGAAAATTTCATTTTTAATAATATAGATTAGAATGAACAAAAATATTAAATCCTAGTAAGTATTTTCACTTCGAGGGCTGGGGTACGAAAATTTTTCATACATATTGAAACAAAAATTTACATTCGGCCTCGGTTCTATTTTTGAACCTATATCGGTGAAACTACATTCCACATAAAATCTAAAATTCGCCGACCTTCATGGCTGAAACTACAAAGTTGTTGGGTCTTTAAATGCTAATATCTAATAACTTTTTTTTGTCTGAATTATTTGATAGAATGGAATTTATATAGAATCTTGACGTAACTTTGCGCGCTTATTACATAAAGTTAACTAAAATTGATTTTATTTAAATATTTTGATGTGACATACCTTAGACTTAAATATTGTATTAATATTTAAAATAACATGAGGTAAAGTTCTTACTGTATTTAAAATATAAATGACTGAAAATTGCTTGAAATTTAAATTTATAATTCCGGTAATCTGTATTCTTTTTGTACAAACGAATCAATTCAAAAGTGACCTACATGTATAATAAAATTCTTAAATATTTTTTTTTCATCGGGCATTAAATTGCAAAATCGAGGCTTGTGATGAATAAGTTTAGGAATTAAAACGCCTTGATAGACTCGTATATTATAATCTAAGTCAGAGACAAGTGCAGCAATCAGGATATTTAAGGGTAGGCTTGTTATTTTTATCACATTTTCCTCGTATTTCAGGGCATCTAATTATAAATTTAAAAACATTTTAATGTAACATTTAGACCCTGATAAAATCAAAATGTGGAACAAATAATTGGCGCCATATAATCCTTTACTTGAAAAATAAACCTGATGATGATATAGCCTGCAATCTAATAATAAAAATATACCCTTTTAACAAAAACCCAGCCTTTTAAGAGCTGGTTTATTTCCATTCTTAAAAGAGGAATTATAGGTGATAGAGAGATGTTAGGTGACAGTTTTTAAATAGAAAACCTACTTATATTAGCCGAAGAACAAAGGACACTCCTTTTTACAAATAACAAACCTAATATCTTACAACCAGAGGGCATTAAAAAAATAGTAGGCTTATATAGAAAGTTTTAAGCAATACATCATAATAAAGCTAAAATTAAAGACAAAAATTTTTATAGATTTTTTAAGTTTAAATTCAATAAATAAATTATAAAATTGGTTTTTCGTAAAAAATATTTATTTGAAATCTATATGTAATAAGACACGAAGACATGTAATAAATTTAAAACACATATTTATACATAAATTTTTATCGTTAAATATGTTTCTTTATTTAATACCTTGCTAAATCTACTGAATTACCAGCAATTTAGCATAAGGCATGTATGTCTTTTAATAGAGTTTAGTTGGTCGCAGGATAAAGAACTCATATGCGGGCTACCTTTATTCACATTGTTGAGGGTGTATTTAAAAGAGGTAGGCTTTAGATATAACATTATATTATACTTACTTTGACTTTATTTTAATCTTTGCATATACACATGAGATTTGTATAACATAATCCTTATAGAATTTTTAAATTTTTTTACATATTATTAAAATTTTACAAGTAAGCACATTCACAATATATGGCCGCAGCTCTGTTTTTTATGAATCTTTGTATTTATGTCATATTTGAGACGCTGATTACGAATCTGCTATTCAAATTTGTCGGCAACTTTTAGTTTAAAAAAATTATTTTACATTGAAAGTTCAAAAAATGGCTGTTGCTTAAAAAACAGCTGATTTTACGAATTGTGAAAAAAATTCATTTGGATCAAATTCGAATCACAAGTACGTGTTTTTATTGCTTCGATAAGGCAATTGCTAATGTGGGCACAGTCTAGGTTTAGGGTTCGGGTTGATATTAGGGTTAAATTAGGGTTGTGGTTAATGTTAGGGTTAAGTTTTGATCTGGTTTAGGCTTCGCCTGAACCTGATCGAAACTTAAACCTAACATTAACCTTAACCCTAATTTAACCCTAACACCAACCCGAACCCTAAACATCACGCCCTAAGGCCAACCTAACCTTAATACTAACCTAACATTAATCTAACTAATATTCAAGCTGCGGCTGGATATTGTGATTAAGCCGGATTTACAAATAGTATAAAATAAAAATAAATTTAAATTGCTTAAAGTCAAAAATATTTTAAAATTCAAATAAATAAAAGGAAGGGGAGGCATGTTCTTATATAGGTCAATTTTTGCATTTTTGATCGAGTCACAGGAATGACCAATTTTAGCCAAACGGGGTGAGCGCCAGCATTTTGATTACGCCAATAATAAATTTTCTAATTGATATGTAAAAACTGGTATTTGGAACAATTAATTTTAATAACAACCGAAAAATTCTTTAATAATCAATACATCACTGGAATGCGCTTCGTAATTCTGAGTCATACACCCGAGTATATAGACAGGTCGACAAAAAATCAATGAGTGATTATCCCCGACACTTTCAGGGCAATAATCTACAATGTCTTTATCTAAAATATTTTTTCCGTTTTTCCTCGGCTAATTCTATAAGAAAAAATTAAAAAAATGGCCAAATGCCAAATGATTTTGCGTCGAGAAAATTAAAGAGAGAAAAAACCCATGTTTAAATTACCTGTAATTTCAGTTTTTCATCTTAAATAGAGAAATAAGGTGTATAAGTATATTGAGCACCAGCATCATTTTGGATGTACAGAATATTTGTCGTTATAAATAAAACAAAATTATATCGATATAAAAATATTATTTGAGGTATAAATTTAACATAGCTGTTATATAAAAATATATTCATTATTGTTTTGTTTTTAAATTTTTAACCCAATTCTAAATACAATTTAATGTTTATAGTTGGTTTATAAAGTTTAATTAGGAAAAACGTTTAACGAATTTGAATACCCCTAAAATGGCACGTCTGGTCTCTAATGTTAGCTCAAATATCTCATAAATTTGTCGAGCTAATTTCAGCATACATATGCAAAACCCCTAGTTCCAAATATTTTAAAATATAAAAAAAGTTACTGATTTGAAATGAGTCACAACCAATTCAAAAATCATTTTGATAAATACACATCACAACGCGAGCCTAAAGAGCCCTTTAATGCCAATAAAATAAAAACGATTCGACAACAATAGTGAAAATTAATAAAAATAAATACCCTTGACACTTAAAAAAGTAAATGTCTTTTTCAAGTTTCGCGCAATCACATTTGACGCAGTAGCCTTCGATTTCAAAACCACCCACTGCAAAATGCTGAGATACGTTTGGCGCCACCTCGATTGAACAGCCCACTTTATGTTAAGTTAAATACAAAATTATACAACATGTTTAATTATTAATTAAGGGCACGTGCAATGTGAGTTTTTATTTTCGTGAAATTTTCAAAATTTTGAAAAATATTATTTTGTAATAAAACCTAAATTTTTAAAAAGTTTCCAAACTTAGCTAATGTACATAAGATACTTTTTCTGAAATAAATTTTTTTAAAAAATTATGGAAAAAAATTTTTTTTTAAATTTTACGAAAATAAAAACTCACTTTGAACGTGCCCTAACTTGAATTTTATGAGATAAGCATTAATGTAAGTATGGAGAAAAGGTGATATTTTATTTATTCATGGTGAATGAAATTTCAGAATGTATGTCAGAAATTTCTGAACTTTTAATTTTTGTTCTAGAAATAGACCTGGAAATCCAGTTTTCAAAACTCTTTAAAAGCTTATGGCCAACCCCTCTAATTTAAGGTTATCCCGTAAGTCAACTATTCTAAATATTTGAACCTAGCATGAATATGCTAAAAATTAGAAAACAATAATTTCCTTTTTATTAAATAAATATAAATATGCCTAAATAAAATAATTTAAAACGTGGAGAGTTTTTCTTAAAATAGAAATATAAAAAAAGATTTTGAGTCAACCTAAATTTGGCCTGGCCAGCCCTGCTCGCTAAGTTTTATGATAATAACATTTAGAAAAACGTATTTTAAATATCAACAAATTAAAATTTTTGGTTGGGATACACTTATATTGCAATAAAGATTTATGTCGTCTCTTAAGATCCGTTTGTACTTTTCCTAAAACGCGTGATTATTATAAACTTTGCAATGACCTTTAGTGAAAAGACTCTTTCTCGTTTATTATTTGAGTTTTTTGTTTATTCTTCTTTTTTTTGTAGAGGTTTCTATATAATGTGTTAACATTTTTGTTTATTCTTCTTTATTTGTAGAGGTTTCTATATGATGTGTTAACATTTTTGTTTATTCTTCTTTTTTTTTGTAGAGGTTTCTATATGATGTGTTAACATGCCCTTACACAAGTTTTAAAAATTTCTAGGTGAACTCAATTTTTAATAAAAGTTGTTTAATAACGTATTATTATTTTTATTTTTTGAAATGTTTTTTTTTGCCAAAACAGCTAGAAAGTAAAATTAAAATTTTAATACAAAAAACATTTGTTTACAGTAAAAAAGAGAATTCTGGCCGAGATTAGCAAATACCATTTTTCATTGCTATTTTACTCAAAATATAACGGAAATTTGACAAAGTTTCTAATCACGGTAAACGGGTTTATTCGTAATACATAATATTTTAATGATAAATTCATGTAATCTCGAATTTTCAAACCTCTTTTGTTATAAAATTGGTATATAGCTTAGCGGCAATCATATCTATCTTACACGCAGGTGTTTGGGTTTTATTCTATGCATAGCGGCTATTTCGGAATATAACAGACGTGTACAACCACTGTGAATCTGTTGAGTGACCTGCTTAGGTAGGCCCTGACATGCCTAAAGCGAAATACTATGCTGGTCGTCGGCTTACGAGCGAATCTTGCAATTTAACCCGTTGGCAATATTAATTGCTTTGCTAAGAGCCAAAACCCTAAATTGGTATGGCGCTCCTATGGAGAATGGTTTAGGGGAAACCTAGCAGTTTTTCTAAAATTTTTATAGATTTAATAAAACAGATGTTCTTTTTTAACTCCGAATAGTAATATTCCGAAGATAAAAACGTAAGTCACTAACCAATGCAAGGTAGGAACTCTTGTTAACAGCGTATAGAACAAATTAATATGAGAAAATTTATTCAAACGATAATAATGGCTAAAAATACAAGTATGATAAATGAAAATATTGTTCCCTCAATTTACCCCAAAAATTTGAGTATATGTCACATATTATACTTATAAAGAGTTTTAGTTTTTTAATTGCATTATGTTTTTCTTTAATAAACCTACTATGTAGGTCAGTTTTTAAAAAAACGACGGGCAACGTAATAAATATTTTCTTCAGTTTCATGGATGAAAATAAAATTTGATAAAAAATTGGCCATGTTTAATTTGTCTCATTGAAAAATTACTGACAATCTAAGCAAACCTTTCCCAAATGAATATCCTTCAAAGTCTTCCGTGCTTATATGCAAATCATTCGCATTAAAAATAATTAATAGGATAAAAAAGCTTAATAAACTCATATTATTACAGTGAATGTTTCAATATTGTATAGAAAAAAAATTATTTTTAATATGTTAATCCAATGTTCCATATATATGTAGGTGACCGAGTTATCATGACCTCCTCTAAACTACACCTTTTTTATGACCGGCCATGTATACTAACCGTAGTCCACCACAACGAGAATTTTTATGAGCAATTATGGTATAATAAAGGACACTTTGTTAATAAATTCTTACCAGAAAGGATACGACCCCCTTGGTCCATATCCTAACCTCAAGAGCCCGTTGAAAAGTTTTAAGTAGGCGTACGTGGATTCCTACAAAATCGCCGCGGTGCATTACGGCGTTTTTTATCAATTTAGGCTAAAGTTAGATATAATTATTGCAAATTCAGGGTTCAGATAATTTAAATTAAATTAACACTTGGTTAGCGATAAATTAAGTTTACTTAGGCCGGAAGGTCAACATTAATTTTTTGCGCTTGTGAATTAACGTAAACTCTGAACGCGCTCTTAGTTAAAAAATTTAACCAGCTGTGCTGATAAAAAATGTTAAAAACAGCTGACAATTGCATATGGGCCTGGCTGAAAGGGAAATAAATTTAATTATGGGGGGGGAGGGGGGGGGGGGGGGGTTGTCAAACAAAATTTGCCGAGTTAACTAATTTTCCGTGTCTGCCCCTACCCCTTCCCTCGTAATCAAAATTCCTATTCAGCCACTCATATGCAAATGTCAGCTGATTCTAATATTTTTATCCAGTATGGTTGGGTTCATTTTTTAACTAAAAGTCAGTGTATTTTATAATAAACTGTGTTTATACTTTGCGATATAAAAAATTAAATTTCAACAATTTAGAATTTAAAACTTCTTGAGAAGATGAATTAACTTAAAGGCCAAATATATATGTTTAGTAAGAGTACCAAATAGCTGCGAAATACTTGTAAGCTTAAATACATAACTTTTAAAAAAATTAAGATTATTTAGCACAGTACAGCACGGCCCCAACTTTTTTAAATTTTTGATCCACCCCGCCTGCCAATTTTTTGTATTACGGCCTTTTAAGCATCAAACGGGTAGGGCTATAGTTATAGTCGGGGCTTCGATGGAAAATATTAATATAAATGGCGTTGCTTTATTACTTATTTTTTAAACGCAAAAAAACATGCCAACAAATTAGTCGAATTCATAAAATACATTATCACCTAATTTTGCTTCGTTGATATTCAAATGTTTAGCTGTTTTAAGGGTTTAATAATACTATTCAAATATGAAACTGCTCTATCGACGTTATAATATATATTTAATACATTACACATATTCAAATCAATGATGTACATGGCATTTTTTCTGGAATCAAATTTATTTATACCAATTTTAAAGTCAGTTCATGCCGATAAAAAAACATATTATTTAGACTAATTTCAATTCCAAAAAGTGCGTGTTAAGACAAAACTCGTGTATTGCAGGAAGAGTATTTATGTTTCGTTTTGGTTTTATAGTTTTCGTAATTTTCTTTTTTTGAATGTATGGGGTCATATCCTGACCTGTATTGGTATAATTTGCGGCCAACAATAGCCCCTGGTCGCTTGCGAGTTTGTTCGAACAATCGTGCTTGTGAGTTTGAATCCTAATCTTCCAGGGGTTTATGCACAACGCGCTTCTAATATATTCCAATATCTTGCACCACGTGGCACTATCGAATTCTAAATATGGTCGTCTGTAAAAGGAATAAGATTAGAGTCAATAAATAGTAAATAACTTTTTTATCTTTTGAATAATGGTACCTTATCGGGACCTTCTATTAAAATATTATAGCTCTTCGCTCTAACGCTTTATTACTATATTAGTTGAGAGTGATTTGCGATCTTTCAATTTTGTGTATTAGGGCACGTGCAAAGTGAGTTTTTATTTTCGCAAAATTTTGAAAATTCTGTAAATTTTAAAAATGTATTTTTTTCAAAATTTTTTCCAAAATTTTTTCCAAAATTTTTTATTTCAGAAAAAGCATTTTATGTGCATATACTAAATTTGGCAACTTTTTGAAAATTTGCGTTTTATTACAAAATAAAAATTTTCAAAATTTTACAAAAATAAAAACTCACTTTGCACGTGCCCTTAGATAAATTATATTAGAAGCCAAACTAAGGGACAAGATTAAAGATAGGAAGGAAAAAACAAAAACCAAATTCGGCTTTAATTTTTCACCCTGTGCCTCTATTTATGGTCAAGTGCATAATATTAACTATTCTAATTCCAATATGCAAAATTTAAACATTTTGATGAGGTATAATCATTAATAAAAACAATGGCATAAAATATTTATATACATACAATATATAAATTTACATTTATAAAAAGATAATTTGTAGATAATAAAATAAATAAATATAATATAAAATTTATTTTAAGTTATGAAAAAGTTTTAACAATTAAAATATCCAAAACAACGTTATTTATATTCGGAAACTATTATGCAGTGGGAAATTTTCCAACAAATAAGAAAAACAGGCATAAATTATCAAATATATATAAGCTGTTAAATCAGCCACCAACCATGCCCCTGCAATTCCGGCGTTTTTAAAATCATTAATTAGACTTGAGAAAAAAATTAGTTTCTTGACTTGACTTAAAGGAAAACGTAAAAATTATTTGATTCAATAATGTCCTTCGAAAATCTGATTTAAACCATTGTAAGTAAGATTCAAAGTTTTCTTGATTATATTTGTAATTAGTTTAACCACTCGGTAGCCACTGTTGATCGCAAATAACATTTTATACGTTTCATTATACCTACGCACGACCGGGCAAGTAGTTATTGGAAGGGCCAAATTAATTAATATAATATCTTTAACACCACCCATATACTTGCATGGCTGTAAAGCTAATTAAAGGAAAGTTTTTCGTAATTTGTTTCCTTTGCCCACCTATATCAACCTCACTTCTAATAATATCCAAGCCATATAATTTTTCTATTTTTTCCCCCAATTTATATATCTCAGAGTTATTTGATTTGCCAAAAAACTTAGGATGAATTTTAAATAATTTAAAAAACCCTTATTTTTAATCTCCCCAAATCTAAGTTATAAGGCAGACATGCCTCTAATGTTGCCGCGTATTCGTTCGTGGAGGTATTATCACCATATTGGTGATACAAATGGCAACACTACTTACTCCCCTTCTTTCTCATCTGCCCAAACCGGGGGCCTCCTATCTCCCCGATAGATCTTTGGCTTAACCCAGCCCTCGCAGCACTCAAACTCACTTCTACATCCAACTTTTTAGGTCCAACGAACAGGGGCTACTAACAACAACAACATAAGGCAGACATTAAGTTATCTAAATACTTTATAAAAAGTGAAACTCGTCAAAATGTTTCTAAGAAGGATACATGGCTCCCGACTTGGATCTTTAGTTTTTATATTAATAGAGTATAAGGATCAAAAGACAACCGGCCGATCTATAAGAGCAATCAAAACTTGGCGTAAAGCTAATTTTCTTAAATACTTAGGTTTTTTAGCAAATATTAAAAAACCACGCATTTTAAGCGGGCGGCTAACCTAGCAAAACTCAACTACCTTGGGATTAAGGGGCGCGCCAGGCAATATATATCGAAATTACCAGTAGAAATAAAAATTCCCTCGGAAAAGTGGGGTGGGACCGAGCCAGGTTTGACCCCCCCCCCCCTCCCCTCTCCCCGGCTCTGTATGAAACCCAATAAAAGTTGTATTCGGCTTTAAGACAAAAAAGGTATTTGATATCTATATCAGACTCATCCACAGCATGAATCAAAACAACATTACTATCTCACTCATTAAAGTGAGTTTTTCGAACATCATTTCTAGGAGCGCTAGGAGATCAAGTGAGAATTTATTCGGTGGATCATATAAAGTGTAATAAAAGTGATTTTACTCTGAAGGTAGTATAACATTATTTTAATTTAACCTTAAATTGGGCTTGGCCAAACTTAATAAGTTAATTTAAAATACAAATGATAACTAGCCCTATACTAAATCTAACTTAGGTCTTAAATTAATGATTATTACCGCTCTAAGCTCAATTATATTTTTAGTGGATTACATAATAGCTTTTAATTATTTTGTATCAAAAATGGGGAGATTAATTACTTTTTAAGATAGGGAACATTTTTTATATTTTACTTATTGTAACATTCAACAATTTTTTGAGAGTTATGAGTTAACTACAGAGGTCAAACCTGCCATCTTAGGGAATATCAAATCCGTTTACCGTTTTTCCTAATCAAACTTAGTTAGTCAGTTATAAACATTAAAAATTTAAATAAAAAGGTCAAAAAACCAAAAAAGAATCAAAAACAAAAATATATTAAAATTTTATTTTTCCAAATTTACAATATATAAACTGTTAAATTCAAACTTCAAATAATTTTTTCATTAAAAACCGATAATATATCGTGTTGTATTTAAGTTTGGACGCGAAATATATTGTATTATCTAAATGCCGATGTAAGCGCCTGATATATTAATAAAATTTAATTTTTATTATTCGTGATAAAAAATATAAGTTACATGAAATTTTTATATGGAAAAAGGATTTTTAAATTTTTTCTTTTTAGGGTATATTTAGATCTGTCAAATTGGTCAAAAAAGGCCATTTTTCGTTATAGACGGATCTAAGGAGCCAAAGAGGGAAGAAACTAAGAAGAACGAAAATTATATATGAGATTAGGCCATCATGGGGATGCAGTCTTTTATGTTTTCTCAAAATTCACGTTTCTGACATTGAAATTTGTTGACCTGTGTTATAAAAAGCCTATAGGTGGTCTTTTAAATTCGTTTTTCTTGTTAGCTCTAATAAATTAGTTTATAATGTAACGCTTACCCATTGATTATAACGTAAGCGTATGAGGGGTGACATTTGCCATTGCTAGAAACGACGTTGCAGGTGTAAAGTATAACGTAATATTGATTCGTAAACATCACCTTGAAACTATTCGTGTGGTAATGTTCGCCCGAGGTGTTGTAATGGTGCGAATGAACGATTCCTGGGTTTGTAGTGTCTATCCAGGTTTCCAAGAGTGAGGGCCCCACACAACGGTCCTGGCTTATTAGCACGTAATGGAGGATATAAATAAAAGGATAATTGTGGCAGAACTACGATCGTTTAATATTTACTAGGGGTATAAACGAACCCAGCGGGCTAGGCCGAAAAATAATAATTTGGGGCTGCGCCGATTTACCTTGGCTATAGTTTGTAAAGACTATATTTAATATTCTCACGATAAATCAAAACATTTGATTTATAATTTTATAGCGAAAAATAGCTAGCAATATAAAATCTTAGGCCCGTATTTGTAATTTAAGGTAAAGTCAGGTTTGCCCAACTAACAGATTCGGGCGGGTCTGGTTTTAGATTAATATATTGGGCGGGGCAAATTTAAACATTACAGACATGTATCCAATTGGAATAAGTATTTAAATTTGGTCCAAAATCATTTAAAAAAAAATTGTTTACTAGTATCCAGCATAACGAACATGAAAGGAATTGTTTGAGCGGTAAAAATGTTCGGTAATTCCTGATTCAAACAAGTAATCGTCAGGTGTAACAGTGTGACCTAGTGTTCGCCATTTTCCTGTGAACTATAAAAATTTTAAACTATGTTAAAATATTTATAATAAAATTTCAAAAAAAAAAAAAATTTAATTTTTTGATTTTTCGCGAAAGACTTTACCTAATGCCATTGCAAAGTATTTATTAACAATATAACATTTAATTTTAGAAACTCACCCAAAACAGGTACCTTTATTTGTTACATAATTGTTAAAAAATGTGTTAACCTTTTGCACATCAATAGCAACTTGTGGGGAAAAATCGGAGACTTTGCATGTATTTTTTGTAAGTACGGTTAACATCCGGTCATTTAACTCTTTAAAGGTTTCATAATCACGAGAGACTAGAGTCAATAGCATATTAATTAAAATACATTTGCGTAAATTAAAATTCTAATATATTGTATTAAAATAGCTTTATTTTTTAAATATAACCTCAAATAGTATTTTAAACCTGATAATAGATCGTGTCTTAATTAGGTAGGTGTGCCAAATATTCTTAACCTAAATTTTATTAATAATTTACTTATAAACTTTATCTCTTATTATTTTAGATAAAAAATAATACAAGCTAAATATTTGACCGGCTGTCGAAAAGGTACGTTCTGCAGTGCAGGAGCTCGCAAGAGTGGCAGATTTTGTTTGCACAAATATCTTGGGAAGTAGTTTTTTATTGTTTTCCCACTACTGCAAAAAAGTATCTACGTCTTGTGGTGGGGATTTTTATAAATTGTAATTTTGTCCTCGGTTCTAACATCGTCATCTTCCCACCTACCTCCTTGATAAGTTGAAGAGTTTATATTATAAATTAAACGGAGACCGGAGCGAATCACTCCGTCTCGTTCATACTCATCACTAATCATTTTCATTTTTCTGTTCAAACGTCCATAAATCAACTTATACTATTTTTAGCAATAATTATTGCGCAAAAATATAGGCAAATTTAAGCATCAAAAATTTTCGGCCCGGCCCGAGTCTGAAATTAAATAAAACGGTTGGGTTTTGACTGAGAACACTATCGTCCCTTCTTTCTTTTTAAAAAATTCCCCCTCCCATTAGCAACTCATCTTTAAGAAATGCAATGCCTCTCACGGGGGCCCGAGTTAGGTAAAAATATAATAGGTAATAACATAGGTCAACAAATATCAATGTCAGAAACGTGAATTTTATGAAAACATATAATGCATCCCCATATAGGCCTATTCTCATATATATTTTTCGTTTTTCTTAGTTTCTTCCGTCTTTGGCTCCTTAGATCCGTCTATACCGAAAAAATGGCCTTTTTTGACCAAATTGATAGATCTAAATATACCCTAAAGAGAAAAAATTAAAAAATCTTTTTTTGCATATAAAAATCTCTTTTAACTTCTATTTTTAATCACAAATAATAAGAAATAAATTTTATTTATAAATCAAGCTCATCGGCATTTAGATAATAAAAAATATATCGCGTCCAAACTTAAATACGACACGATATATTATCGGTTTTTAATGAAAATATTATTTGATGATATAACAGTTTAACTATTTTGAATATGCAAAAATAAAATATCATTTTATTTTTGTTTTTGAATCTTTTTGGATTTTTGACCTTTTTTTTTAGAATTTTTAACGTTTATAACTGACTAACTAAGTTTGATTAGAAAAAACAGTAAGAATTTGATTAAAATGGCAGGTTTAATCTCTGTAGTTAAAATTCATTGTTGACTTGTGTAATAATATACTTCATGTTTAACTTGATCAAATAAATTTCATAAACAAGTTGCCTGTAAATGTGATAGCTTAAGAATAAATTTTTACCAAAAATTTTTTTTTAATGAAATAAGTATCTAATTTTAATATAGAATTTATTTTTAAAAATGCTACAATATTTAGATTCTAATTATTTGGTGCCCGATTTATATCTTTTCTTTTAAAATTTACATGCTATATAAATATAATTTTCTAGAAACAACACACGAAACTGACGTCTTTTGCGATCTCAAGATCCTGTAACAAAACAACTACTGTAAAATGTATATGCAAACATAAACTATAGTAATATTTTGTTTAATAAATATCAAATTTGAATTCGAATTTTAAAGGTGTTCACATTATAAAAAATGTTGTGTTTATGCTTCAATATTAATTATATTTTTCACTTAAAGTTTTAGTTAGTAGAATTTTTTTAGTTCATTCAAGTTTTTTTTTGAACTTTAATTGTTTGTAGCAGGCTCACAAAGTTTAAATAGAACAAAGTAATTGAACTTAATCTATTACTTAACATTTAGAATCATTGTTGTGTAATTAAATGTTTTATTTAGCACATCAGGTCCTCAGATTGGGTTTATACTAAACATATTTTGTACTTTTATTATACACAGGTCAACAAATATCAATGTCAGAGACGAGATTTTTATGAAAACATAAAAGAATGCATCCCTATGATGGCCTAATCACATATATATTTTTCGTTTTTCTTAGTTTCTTCCGTCTTTGGCTCCTTAGATCTGTCTATAACGAAAAATGGCCCTTTTTGACCAAATTGACAGATCTAAATATACCCTAAAATGAAATATTTTAAAAAAAAATTTTGCATATAAAAATTCCTTGTAACTTATGTTTTTAATCACAAATAATGAGAATTAAATTTTATTAATATATCAAGCTCTTACATCGGCATTTAAATTATACAAAATATTTCGCGTCCAAACTTAAACACAACACGATATATTATCGGTTTTTAACAAAAATATTATTTGAAGTTTGAATTTAACAGTTTAACTATTGTGAAAATGCAAAAATAAAATTTCTATTTATTTTTGTTTTTGAATCTTTTTTGTTTTTTGACCTTTTTTTCTAAAATTTTCAATGTTTACACCTGACTAACTAGGTTTGATAAGGAAAAATGATAAACGGATTTGATATTCCCTAAGATGGCAAGTTTGATCTCTGTAGTTAACTCATAACTCTCAAAAAATTGTTGAGGCATTTAACTGTTTTTGTTTTTCCGCCAAACAAATTTTTCTTCTACCAAATTATATATTAAAAATACCAAACAATGAAACTTTACCGAACACTAAAAGAATAAATAATAATTTAAAAAAAAAATCAAAATAACTATATTGAACTTATACTTTTACATCAAAATGTTATTTTTCTAATTATCTATATTTCATCATTATTTCAGACAAACATTTTATCTTATTATATTTTTTAATATATATAAAATATGTGCAGACATGGCCTATGAAAATAGGATAGCATTAATTAACGCCACGATTTGAATGTTTTTCATGTTACAGAAATGCTCGTTCTAAGGATAATGATAAAAGGGTGAAATTATAAATTGGACTATCCAATATCTTTACAATTAAAGGGCTATGTATTATATGACTTTGGCTAAATTTTAGTGTTCATTTCCATCTTCCGAATCTTGTACTTTTCCTGAAAAATAAAAAACGTAATTGGGCATGCCATATGTGGCGCTTATTAATTAAAACTCTTCATCTTCTTCTTTTTTATATCTAAGACTTTGCATTGTCTACATGAGAAAGAGAAAAGGGTGGTACCCCGCTGTCCCCACCCTTTCATTTTGCTCCCTAATTTTTTTTATAAGCGGTATACGGCCATATAAAATCTTATTTGGTTAAAATTTTAATCATACGGTTTAAACAAATTTCAAACAGGGGTAAGCAGAAAATCATTTAATTTATACCTTCAAGAAGTATATTCGTGTTTACATTTTTGAACTATTTTAATGTATCCTGGATGGGGTTATATGATATGGGGTAAAAAAATATTAAAATTTTGGTTGGGATTCGAACTGCCGACAAAAATGGAAAGGGCCGGCATTGAAATTTACCATTTAGGAAGCTTAAATCTATACGTAGGCGGGGAGACACCCTTGACGGTTTGATATTTTTATATTAAGCCGTGTATTAACTGAACTTTTCCTTCATTATCGTCTAATTATGAATAAAATAACATATCTAGCTTATAATTAATAATAAAATTTGCATCTATATAAAAAGATTTCGAGGGGAAAATTAAAGTTTTTTTGTTGTAATATCAAAAAAAAATTTTTTTTTAAAGTAATATTATAGTAAATTTTATGTGGAGGATTAATAGAGCGAAACTATTGTTCAGCATATTAAAATTGAAAAACACGGAAGTTATTAAAAAAATTTAATTTAATTTATATGTAACACAACATAATTAATTAATCCTATATTATTTTGATTAGTACAATTTACCATTATAGAAATAAATAAGTTTATTAATATAAAAATGTATTACCAAAACTAGTTTTTGTTTTTGCCCAAGTGTTTTTATCTTTGTATTTATTAACTTTGACATTGCCATCATATTATGACAAAATATAATTTTTGCTTGCCATCATAATCTATGGACTACCGTACTGACATTATTTAAGAATGAATACCGCATACGATTAAAATCGCTGATAATTTATCAAATAACAGCGCTGACAATTAAATAGTAAGATTTTTTTGCACGCTGGCAAACTTAGTTTTTGAGCCCAGGGCTCAATCCTATGATCCGCTTAAATAGCCAGCAATATCAACATGTATAGTAAAAAAATTGGAACAACCAAACTCCATCTCGTACCTTTTAAAACAATGACCGAAGTGTTGATGGGCTAATGGACCTTAACCTATTATGTTTAAATGTTCTTTTAAATGAGTCTTGCTGCTTCAACAATATACTATCTGCAAAGAAGCTCTTGATGTTTCTTATATTTTAAATGTTTTATTAGCAAATTCTGCGTGAATATTAATTTAAAAGTATTCTAAAACAATAGGCATATTTAAAAATTCTTAGAGGAATATAAAGAAAGAATATATGATAAAAACAGAAAAATTATAAAATTATTATTTTATATATAAAAATATATAGTTTAAAAAAGGTCCAGTACGCACCCTTTGTGATAAAATTTTAAAATGATCTGCCTGCATTGTTAAATAAATTGTGGTAATTATTTTTACCCTTAAGAAGTAATGTTTGTCTTAAAGGGAAATGGTAGAAATAAAGGTATCGTGGCCTAAAAATTTTATAATAATTCAAAAATTATCAAAAAATTTTATTTTTAATTTGGCCTGGTTTAGGCCTTTTCAAATTTTGCCCCTCCATTTATATCTCGACCCCTCCTAGAGTTAGATCGAACCAGCCAAGCTGGACGCAAAGAGCCTGGCACCTAGTTGGGCAAGATTCCGACTGGACCAGACACTATCAATGCTGTTTTGTTTTCTTTCGTTAAGAGTGGAGAATGGTTTTAAAAATCAACGACTAAATATAAAATTAGCCAGAGGCCCATTTAAACTTTTTAGAATATGGTAAAATAACAAAAACAGGTGATAGTTTTACTATTTTACATTTTTTATTAAATTTTTATATATAAAAACAAATTTTTTACCTAGCTCAGCTATTGAACTTCTAAGAATACTGGCAAAAATTAATTCAATTTGGACAATCGTTTGTAACATGATGTATAAAAAATATATATAAATTATTACATTGCTTATAAAACATATACACATATTTCCACAAGAAAGTTGTTCCTAAAGGGTGTGTCATCATATAATGTAGTTCAATTCTATTTATAAATTATGGTCTAGCATCAAAATCTAAGGAAAACGAGGACAAACCACAAAATGATGATAATGATGAATGGTGTCTTACATTACAAAAATTTTGGTCATCAAAAAATGTTACAGAAATAATCGCTAAAAATAGATGTTTCATGAGAAAAATATGAATATTTTTATAGGTGTTAATAGTTTTATGTACATTTTTAGCCGGCATACCTTGAATCCTGATTTGAGCCCAAGCCATTTAAAAAACTTTTCACAACTAAAATCTTATAGTCGATATTTTTTAGTTCAGATTGGTTATTTAATAACATGTCAACCATTCATTGTAGTTTGTTGTAACTCATTGGCTAAACACCAAAAAAACCTATAACCGGTAACTGTATAAATTAAAGTAACTAAAGTGGAAACACAATTTTAATAATTGAGAGTTGATAAAACATAGTTTAAAATCAATCTCGCAGTGTTAAAAAATTATTAAGTCTGTCATTTGTTAAAGCATTTACAAAATACTTGAGAATAAAGCTCAATTTGGGGTTTCTTTGTCCCAGTGTCTCCGAATTTTCATAAATTTAATTGAAATGGAAAATAACATAACAATTTAAAAATTTGCATAATTAATTGTAAAAAAAATGGCCCAGAAAACTAGCTGTTAAAATCTCTTAGCAATTAACATTATAATTATAGTCAAACAACAAATTTCAAAGAAACGTGTAATTTTTTTAAACTTCTAGTTCTATGAAAAAACCAAAAGGCCGTATTATTATTGATGAATTTTTATTTTATTAATAAAATGTTTATAAATTTCTACGCTAAGTCTTTAAGTACGGTAGTGCTAAATAAAAGAAAAAACTTGACACTAAATAAAAATATGAGGCATTAGATTCTAATTTAAATTCGAAATCAGCACCAAAAACTTTAACATTTAGTGCCATAAATTCCAAACTTGCAGCGATAAACCTGGATATAACCTAATTAAATTTAATAATTTTAAAAGATATTTTTTAATGTGCCTAAATCTAGATCGTTAGTGTGCGTTAAATTACCTTTAAACCTAAAGGGCTATTTTTTGGGCGAGGATCATTGAAAATTGTGTTGAGCGCCATACCCCAATAGTCGATAAGACTAAGTGCAGCTAATACCATAATATCCATTGAAATGACGCCGCATTCTGCGGAATATTACAGCATGAAGACTTCATAATCCTGGGAAAAGGGCAGAGCACCTGCTAAAATAATGCCGCCTTTGCCCTACATCTCTTAAAAAGAAACGGTATTTTTCATCAAGCCCTAACCCCTTTACAGGGCTGTTAAAATCAACCTGCGATCGAAAATAGCAAGAGCTTGCTTGACACCTAGCTCCTAAAGAAAAGTTTTTTGGGTAGTAAATCGTAATATCTTTTATTCTACTGATTAGTAAATCGTAATATCTTTTATTCTACTGATTAGTAATGAAACAAAAATTTAAGCATTTTAACAATTTTAACCATAAACCCCCTTAAATTCGAGATTTTTGATATTAACTTGGTCGTTTTTATACATAAATTCATAATCAATTTCGACATTTTTTAAATTTTTTTTATTGCATGTTAATTCTTAATTTTTAAAAATTTTACTAAAGTGTTTCGGGATAATAAACCCTTTTTATTGTCTTTGGTCTACATTTTTCCCAGGTGGCCAATTCGGTTAAAAAACAAGTTTAATATGTTGAAATGAGACTGGTGGTAAATGTACAATAGTTTTATATTTTCATCTATTGTTAATTTGAAAGTCTTGACAAGTTTTTACTAATCTTTTATATTTGTCGCAAACAGGGTGATTAATGACGGCTCGACAACGACCTAATCGTTGCACCACAGCGCTTAGTCATTTTTTTGCGCATATCTATTTTGACTTATTAGCATAGAATCGCATATTAAATTCCCATTTTTGGCCAATGAAATATGTTATTTTATAAATATATACGTCAAAATTTATATTTGGTATTTAAATTATGTATAAATGCGACTGTCAATAGTTTTGTGTATATTTTTAATATCATTCCTTATTTAAGCAAAAATTGTGAATATCCGGCAAAATATCAATGTTCCTACTAACTCGATTGGAACTGCTCTTTTGATTAGTTGGCACCTATAAAATATATTACAAAACGATTTATTTACCTTACTTTTTAGAAAATTAGAGTTTACCACCAGAAACCGTGAGCCTTGTCACCCAGTTCAACTAATTTAAAATATTAATATCTCCTCTATTTAGATGTTTTAAGAAATAATTATGTCTGAGGTTTTCCCAAAACCTTTTCCCCTATAGGAGCGCCGTTACCGTTTGGGCTTTGACTCTTTTAACCGAAGCAAAACAATTAATACTGACTAGTTTATAATATGCTCGCACGCTGACAGCCTAGCATTTCACTTTAGAAAATTATTTAGAGCCTATTGCCTAAATAGGTCCGCAGCTTCAAATTGGTTGTACACGTGTGCTATTTTCTGTAGAAAAAATCGTCTATGCATGGATTCGAACTGAGACCCATAAGCTTGCCCGGCTCGGCGCAAATTAAAAATGGGCCCGGTGGGTTGGGCCTAAATTAAAAATAAACAATTACGGGCGAGATTTCAGTGTCAAATTTTTTTTACATTGATATTTGGTGACCGGTGTTATTTTTACATAATTTTGCAGTTAAAATATATAGAAGTAGATGTTAGGATTTGCTAACTAAATTGTAAAAAATACCACATTAGTGTCTTTGATTAATTTGTACCAAAAAAACGCAAAAATTTCAGAAATTTACATATACTTTAAGCTCTTTGTTTCTCCTCTTGCTTGGAGAAGACAATTGAGTTGAAGGGTAGAAAAGGAATAACTTTTAAGATATCTTCTTGTATAATTAGGAATTTTTTTGTGAGTTGGAAAAGAAAAGAAGTCTTTTTGCAAATGTTATATTATTTTTTAACTACAGCTCTTTAAATTATTGACAACACTTTGTAAATTTTGAAGCAAATAATTAATAAGCCGGTTCAAGTCCGGTTTAAAATAAAAAAAAACAAATACATTCTTTATATCAAAAATTAAAAAAATCCTGTTTTTGACACTGATAACCCAAAATCTGAAGCATCTTTAAATATTAATCGTAATCAGTAATCAAATTGACCAATATGGCTGTATAATGCCCTATCACAGGTCAACAAATTTTTGATATGAATTAACTACAGATATCAAACCTGCCAACTTAGGGAATATCAAATCCGTTTAAAATTTTCCCTAATCAAACTTAGTTAGTCAGTTATAAACATTAAAAATTAAAAAAAAAAGTCAAAAAACCAAAAAAGATTCAAAAACGAAAATAAATTGAAATTTTATTTTTGCATATTTACAATAATTAAACTGTTATATTCAAACTTCAAATAATATTTTCATTAAAAACCGATAATATAATGTGTCGTGTTTAAGTTTGGATGCGAAATATTTTGTATTATCTAAATGCCGATGTAAGAGCTTGATATGTTAATAAAATTTATTTTTTATTATTTGTGAATAAAAATATAAGTTACAAGGGATTTTTATATGCAAAAAAGATTTTTAAATTTTTTCTTTTTAGGGTATATTAAGATCTGTGAATATGGTCAAAAAAGGTCATTTTTCGTTATAGACGGATCGGAGCCAAAGACGGAAGAAACTAAGAAAAACAAAAAATATATATGAGATTAGGCCATCTTGAGGATGCATTCTTTTATGTTTTCATAAAATTCACGCTTCCGACATTGATATTTGTTGAAATATTGCCAGACTAATATATTCTAGGCGAACATTTTGACTATTTAGTTAAAGATAAAAATTTTTAACAGAAAATTAATTAAAATAATCAAATTATTTAGATTTCTAGTACGGATATTTCAAGGGTTTTTATACATACAAATCGTTTATTTTTTTAACAAATTTGAATATTTTTCAAAAAACTTGCTGTATTTTGTCTTTAAATATTACTTAAACAGGCCTCAAATTTTTTTTACCTTGCCTTATTTTATATAAAGTTCTCAAATAAATTGAAACATTATGCATCTATTTATATCCTCTCTGTTTGCCTTAAAAAGAATGTCTACCAATAACTGCCTCATATAACTTGCCTTTAAAATTTCTTATAGCAATCTTAGTTATTAGGAGTATAATCTACGATTGTTATAAAATAATTTAGGGTATAAAGGCAAAAAACCCGTCTTTCTATAAATATATATAACACAATTAAATTCCTAAAATGTTTTGTTAACCCGCGATTGCTAGGGTAATGTAGCCACAGTATGGTCCATACGGACCCCAATTTCAAACCTTCAAGATTTTTAAAGCTATGAACTTTATTTTTCTCTTACTTAGAAGAAAAATACGTGCTCATTAATTTTTAACTTTAATGCATATTGCAAATTTTAATTAACACAAAGTAAAAAATCTATAAATTTAAATATTTTATTTTTTTGTTTACATTGAATAAATCTTGTCATTAAACAAAATGTTTCAATATTTGATTAAATCAGTTTTTAGGTCTGGTAGAACATTTTAAGAAAGATTCATGAAAAACAAAATTTATATAATAAGAAATATTTTTTGTTTAATATTCACCTTAAAAACTAGATATTTTATAAAGAAAAATTATTCCATTATTACACAATATAAACATTTTATTTACTCAATATGTAAAAAACTATTATAAAAGAAATACTTAAAAAATAATTTATAAATTTATTAGTTTAAATTTACATTGAGGTAATAACATGTTTTCAACATTTAAATTGACAGTGTGGGGTCCATACGAACCCCAATTAAATTAGTTTCTAAAATTTTGTTATTAGAATTAGACCAAATTTTAATTCCTAATTTTGTTTAGAAAAAGTTGACCCATAATTTATAATATTTTCGAAGATATTAAAATTTCAAGAAGTGCTAGGATCCAGATCCCACAGTGCTAATCTCGGATTAAAGCCGTGTCTTATAAAAATTTAGTTTTTTCGTAAAATTTAAAACTATCTATCATACCGCGTATATAATTATATCAATGACGCCGAGGCAGTAATGGAAAATGTCTTTTATATAGCCATGAATCATAAACTTATTTTTTGGAAATATGAAGATTAAATAAGACATGGACTAAAACTAATAAACTATTCATGCATTTATCAGATTTTAGTAGGGTTAGGAAAATTATTCTCATCGGCACCCCTTGCCTGTTTGTATTTTTTCTTTACGTTTTTCGACATATTACTGAATGTATTTTTTTACTTGAAGTTTTAATGGAATAACACCTATACGAAGCATAACTTCAAATTTTGAAATTATGGGGTTTAAATTTGAAGAACAAGCCCCTATCTTTTGTTTTTTGCAATTTTTAACCTCCAAAACATGGGTTATATAATTAAGTCATTAATAAGGATGTTGTTTAAGAATGACAGGATCAGAGCTGGAAAAAAACCCATTTTTCGACTAAACTCAAATTTTTGTTTTTTAAAAATTTTATGACAGATTAAAAAAATTAATTATAAATAAATACAGAATATAAGCAGAAAATATTAAATTTTATAAGTATTTTGTTGATTAAAGCTAAACCCCTTTATTTTTTCTAATTTTCAAAAAATAAAAAAATGGGTTTGACCCGAAAATGGGCATTTTCCCAGCTCTGGACAGGATAATAAAAAAAATGTTTTTTAGCTGTTAATTTTGAAATAGCATGGATATTTTTTCAATGCCCATTCTTCATAACATTAATTCAAAATTAAGAATGTTAATTACTATGTTCTTGAAGTAAGTTGTGTCTATAGACGTTGGCTGATATTGGTACTTCGTATAATTGGCAGGCCATAAGAGTTTGTTCTTTTTCCCTAATAGATGGGTGCAATTAACCTTGTGGTTTTGCACCCGAATTTTACTAGGTTGAACACATAGCTGATTCTTCACATATTTTAGGATATGGCACCAGGCGTCACTGTTGATATTAAGATTTGGCCGACTGTAAAAATAAAGAGGTAGATTAAAAACGATATGAATTTTAGGGTATGAGCTGTTACAAACAGGTCTGGGAATTCAAAAAGAGCCCCAGCCTTTAAAGTGGATTTAGGGGCTTTTCTATTTTATTAAAAAAACTCGTAATAAAAGGCTTTTTTAAGAAGTGCCTTTTTTTTTCTTTGTTATAAGGGGCTTTTTATTTAACGGGCTTAATATAATAATCCCATTTTCATAATTAAGAAAAAAAAACTTAAAAAGGCTTTTTAAAAAGGGCTTTTCCTCTATTTTTTCGGGGCCTTTGTGTAAAAATTTAATATTCACTATAAGCTATTTTTCCTTTTTTTGTGGCCCAAGGAATAAAGCTTTTTTTCCCCTTGGCCCACACCTTTTTAAGCAAATCTGCACAAGATATTGTAAACTTTAAGTAAATAAGCCTGATTGACATTGTATCACTTTTTATAGATAACGATTACTCATTTTCTCACTAGGCGCTGCAAAACATTTATTTTTTATATAAAGTTTCAAGTATAAATGGTGCGCATGTGTTAATTGACGAATATACAGTAGAGAATTCTATTAGAACTCCTAATTATTGAGAATCAAAAATGGTATATATTCTATGTCAGGTTGTTATTAGACCCCTGCAAAAGAAAAAAGCTGACCCATTTATAATGACGTATGCAAAGGATGGGTGACATTTCCCATTGGCTAAGACCTTTTTGCACGAATACAAGATGACGTAGGCATCGTTGGCGAACATAATCCTATAAGAGTTTGAAAGGTACAAGGAACCGTTGGTGTCATAGTAATCGGAATGAACGAACCCTAAATGCTCCGTGTCTAGCCAACTTTCAAGCACCGATGGACCAACGCAGCGCATATTGCTTTACACAATAAATATCAAACCCACATGAGAAATTTTTGTAATCAAACATTTGCTTAATATAAAGGCGTAAATGAATTGATATTAAACATAAGTTTGGAACCGAAAGCCCCCCGAAAGTCGAGCGGGGCTACAATTATTAAAATGGGCTGTGAGGCCAAAGTCACCGACGAGTGTTAAATCTCATTCAATTCTGCGAGGCCTGCTGTAGAGAAAGGGCAAAGCGCTGACGGGTAAGCCATCCTCTAATGGGAAAACAGGTCTGGTGTACCACCAGTTTTTTTTGGTTGGCCAAACTCATAAAAATTTTTAATACTGCAAAAATTATAATTCTTCAAATGCTTTTGGCAAAATATATTGTGTTAACATGGAAGTAAATATAAACTCTTTTCAGATGGCCACACTCAACTGAAAAAATTATTTAAAGCATATTACTTCTTTAATTTCTTGATTTTAGAGGTTTTCATTGTTTATTATTGTCTGTACTAGATAAATAAAATTAAAAGTTAGAAATTTTATTGGATTTTACATAAAAAATTAACATTCAGAATTAAAGTGACTGAGTTCTAGTCTCAAACAGCGAATTTTTAACCATTTTAAATGTGTAGGGAGAAGAAATCTCTAGCGGAAAAAAGGAAAAAAGGTAACAATTAGGCCTAATAATAAAAAGCTAGCTTAATTTAACCCTAGAAGACCCGAGTTTAATTTTGTAGATTTGTTTAATCTAAGTAATACTAAAAATAATTTTTTTTCACCGAATTCATTTAACCTGTACAAAGTAAAAGCCGCAACTTGCATTTGAGCTTTAAGCGCTCTGCAGCTGGTCCAAAATAAATGTTTCCGTGGAAGCAGACAAAATTCTAAATTTAGGGGCAAGCTGGGCATGTTATGCGTAAATACGATATTCATTCATTACTAATATCCGGCATATTTAACTTGAAACGACTGGTTAATTCGATGAACGTGCTCAGTCATCCCGGATTCAAATAAGTATTCGTCGGGTGGTGCCGTATGTGCCAACGTTCTCCAATATCCCATAAACTTGTGCAACGTTAATAATTTTAACATTAGAATAAATAAACATTTTGGAGAAATTTTTTAATTATATTGAAAATATAACTTAAATCATGGTGTTAAATGTTTGTGGAAATCTTGAAAAATTAAATGATTAAAAGGTTTTATATTGTGAAAATGATTTGAGCGCTATTCGGGAAGGCATTAAGCGATAGGAAGCCCTAGGGCAGTTTATTTCTCCGATGGCTCAATGCCTTAGGGCAAAAGGCTACTGCCCTGAATTTTAACCAATCGCGAAATTCTGATATTAAACTGGACAACAAAATTTGGACGACCTTAAGCATCATAAATGACAATTATCATTTTTGGTCAAGGTTTAGGTGCTAATTACGAATATGATCTTAGAATTTTAGCCAATGCCTCAGATTTTTAGTCGGTGTCAAAGTTAAGATTTTTCTATTTTTGGGGCATTTTGGGCTTAATCATAAACTTATGGGTAGTAACAAAAGTTTAAAAATATATTTAAATTACGCAAACATTCATTATTGTAAGGCGTTTAAATTTTTTTATGATTTTAAAATTATTTTTTATTTTTTTATTTTTATAAAATTAGTGGTTTTCGTCATAAAATTCGTTTTTTGATCTTAAATAACTAAAAATTAAATTGCCAATATTTTTAAGCTATAACCTATTTCAGATATGTTACTTATAAGAAAACTGAATATGCCAATCAATTTTTTAAAAAATAAAAAAAAATTGTGAATTTATTTCTGAACTTTGGACGCGGTTTAAAAAAAATTGGAGCCATTGGGAAATAAACAAAATTCGGGAGCGTTATAGCAAGAAAATTCTCTACAAAACCCTCAAAAAATCGTTTTATGTTGTTTTTTTTGTTGTCTAGTGTTATGCTTTACTTTACCCATTAATTGTTTCCTTTTTAGATGGGTTTAATGTAAATATTATTTTGGTGTTTACTAATTAATAAAAAATATAAACAATTCTAGCGTGGTACCTTAAACAAAAAATCTAACTTTTTTTTCGCAAGTTGCTAGTTTTGCCGGATTTAAATATATATGGCACCGTCCATAGGATAATTTCCGCTGGCGGAATATTTTTTAGAATTGACCCCAAAGTCCAAAGCCTATATTCCGCCGGCGGAATATTTTTTGGCGCATAAGCACAGTCCAAAACGCATTTTCGCCGGCGGAATATTTTGTGGTTTCAGCCTCCAAAGCCCATAGCCGGAAAATTTCGCATAATTTAGCGACTTTTAAGCTTGCAAAACAAAATTTGGCTATTTGATCGTATTTTTATTCTTCCACAATAAAAGTTCGGTAGCTTGATTTTTATCATTTAATACTCTGATTATTTTAGAGATTAAGGAGTTTTAGCTTAATCATATTTCAGGTGTACTTAATTTCCTACCAAATGCCTAGACCGAGTTTAAAATAAGGTCATATTGGCATTGTTACTTTTGAAAAAAAGTCAACTTTGAGCTTTATTTAGTTAAAAGTAAAATTTTTTTAAATAAGTAATTATTCAATTTAACAAATACTTAAAATTTTTTTAATTAGCACAAATAATTACATAATCCTCGTTAAAAATTTATTATGAACTAATTAATTTTTTCAAAAATACATAAAACGAAAAAATAATATGATCTAACCATATAAATTACCGGTGAAAAATGATTACAATTAAGATAAAAAACAGTTTTAAAAACAAATTTTAAAAAGAATTGTAAATTTTTATAAATGATACAAAAACTTTCTTTGTTATTTTAAAATTAATTAAAAAGTTGAATTTATCTAACATAATGTAAAAATTTTGATTAAAATGTTTTTAAGAAATTTTTAAATGCAACTAAATTTTTAAATCACCCAATCTTAGCCAAAATTACCGCTTTTCATGATTTGATCTATAAATTATGCAAACCTTCTCGGCGGAACATAGGCTTTGGACGCAGAAGTTAAGTCGCAATTTTTTGCCGACGAAAATGAGTTTTGGACGCTATATTTACTGGCGGAATATGGGGTGAAATTTTATACATAAAAAAATATTGCATGCTTATTATTTGCTTTACAATGTACATTTGTTAAAGCTAGGCGGCTAATTTGCTAATTCAGATAATTCAAGTAGCAGTTCGTTAAAACTTTATACTACAATCTTCTAGATGAGTCAAAATCTATTTAGTACATACAACGTTTGGTTGACAACTGATGATGCTAAAGCAATCATACCCAAAATTACTTCCAATACGGCAAATTTGCACAAATTATTTATTTTATAATCAATGCAACATGTTCGTTGCAAACAATTATATTAAAATCACTATTGACCCATAACCATAACCCATCCTAATCAAACCCAACTTAAATATAACATAATTTATTAAGTCATACCTAAATCTGATAATTATATATTCATTAAAAAAAATCGTCTTAAATATTAATTCGCGTTGCACTTCACGTACTAAGTCAGTAACACCAAAGTATGAAACAAAATATAATGATTGAAAATATCATCAAAATAGCAAAAACAGCGAAAATAACATAAGTTAAATACACTTAAAATATTCAAATAAAAATTATGTAAACTATAAAAATTGAGTCTCAACACTTGAAAGGAAAGGATTTAAATATGAAAGTTGTAGAATAATTGTCTGGACATTGCGCGATTTGCAAATATTCAGGGCAACAGTTTATTGCTTTATTAACAGGAACAAAAAAACGATTGCTTAATGGCCTAGGGTATTAAACGCTTAATGACCTACAACATTTATTGGTTTATATTTAATTAAATGTTGTTCCAGCCAAATCTCAAGATTATAAAAAGATGGCTAACAAGTTTTGATATACCTTTAATATGTTGATATGTAAGCGTGGCTTCAAGTCTCTGTCTAAACATGAACCTGCTTTATCAGTTGCCAGGTTAAACACTTCTAGTAAACAAACTCCTAGTATCAAAATATATAAAAATGTTTAAATAACACATATACAACGAGTTCTCTTAGATAAAGTTCGACAATAAAATTTACAAAACAAGGTAACATCAGATTCTAAGTAGTTAATGATTTATATCAAATGTGTTTATCAGCGCTACATGATCAAACCGCCATTACCACTTTTTTAAGAATAAAAAATGTACTTTTTTACGAACTCTTATTTATAAAGATTTTATTTTTGTTTATTTTTTCCCCAATGTAAAACCAATTAATTTTGATTTTTTTATTATATATTTAATATTCATAAATATAAGTATTTAAACATAATTCGACATGCTTCAAGACACTTTTGCACATTTCTAATATTTACATTCAAAACATTTACCTACAAACATATGTATAGATTTATAAAATTGAAGAATTAAAATCTAAGATGTAAAACATGAATTTGAAATAAAATAAGGAGAAAAAAAAAAAAAATTTGATTTAAAAATATCATTGATGGGGGGAAAAAAGGGAAAAAATACAAATAACAAAAAATAAATAAATAACAAAAAATAAATAAAAATGTGCAAGAGTGTTTTTGAAACACGTATATTATGTTTATATACTTCTACTTGAATTTTTTAATGTACAGGAATTTTAACCCTTTTTGGGTTCATACGTCAAGCACGCGCGTTCGAGGGCAACCTAAAGCTTAAAGCATTTTGATCCTAAAACAGTTTGATATTTTGCTAAATAAATTTTTCTGAAATTTAAAAAACACAATACGTCAAAAAAAAAATAAATAAAAAATCTATTATCTGAGTTTGGACAAATACAATCGTAACAAATAATCTATTGTCATTAGTTAAATTCGTAATTAATAAAAACAATTTCGTAATTTCTAAAATACCAATTATGTTTATAGATTGGAGTTTAAATTATAAGCACCTATAACATCGTTATTAATAATAAAAAACTTTTTCGTAATATATTCACCTTTTTCGTTATTTAAAAAAAAATATTTTGTTCTTAATAGAGGCTTTTCGTTTTCACAGACTTTCGTTATTAACAAAATCCATTTTCGTTTTTAATAAAGGCCTATTTTGTTTTTCATAAACTTTGTTATTAAGAAAATCTTTTTTTTCTATTTCGTGATTTGTAATTATTTTTGTATTTCACAAAGTTATTTAATATTACTTTTATAATTTTTTAAATTTAATTAGGAAGAATATAGGTTTTTAGGCTAGCTATTTAATGATATAGTGTTAATTTCAAAATTTAAATAATTCTTAAAGGAAAGGCTCAAAATCAATATGAACAACCATAACTTAATATAGAATTCAAAAATTAAAGTTCTAAATTTTTTTTTGATATTTTACTTATTTTTATTAACTAATCTGAACTTCCTGGATCAAAGCCAAAAGTGAAGGCCCATCGGGCTTTTTTCATCCACCTTTGTTTAGACTACGTTATACCTAAAACTGTAAAAGGTCAGCCTAATCGATAAATTAGGTTAATGCATGATCTATTTGGAATTATATTGCCTTTAAGTTATGCAAGCTCCTTGGTGAAGGAAAATACATTCAGCTTCCGGTATTAAAATATTCAAAAATTTCATTATAAAATTACGTACTCGCTTGACCTATTAAATAGCTTATCAACGATTTAAAATATTTTAATGGAGGGCGCTGGGAAGTTATATAATAAAGTCATACCTAGGTATGTATTTATTTTACATATAATGACTTCATAAGCCTCATAAATTAAATTCGAATAAAATCAATTACTTAAAATTTGTTGATAAAATACACCCAACAATTCGGTAAAAATTACCTTAATTAGGTTTTATGTTAAAGGGACAGTCCCAGGGTCTCCTACTCCGGAAGGGGGGGGGGGGGGGGGGGGAGTATGACGAGCGTGGCTCATAAAAATTGGCCGTGGGGGGTAGGTTGTTCATGGGGGGTAGGTATAACAATAGGGGGGTTAAATGAGGAAAAAGACCCCCTTGACCAGCAATATATATATTTAAATTTTTTTGTTTTTAAAATTTATTTAATATATGTTTTATTGATTTATTGCCGTCCAATAAACTTCAATTAATTTGAATATTTTGTTATTTTTCTTATTTATTTTACATATGTTTTTATTTTAAAAATTTATATAACATATATATAATTAACTCCATGCTTTACATTAAGCTCAAATTGTTTCCAATAGTTATTAATTTGTTAAAGATATTAAAAGAAAAGGATGCGGCATTAAATAGAATAAATTCGTCTAATTTTGTTTTAAATCTATTAAGCCTAAATATAATTTTAAAAGAAACGCACAGTCTATGCCTCCAACTTCAAAGCCCCTTATTCGATATGGGAGCTACAATATCTTTTATTAAATGTACCATGTCCAATTTGCACAAATTAAGGAGTCGGTGTTATTATATTAAAATTTAGATCAAGACAAATTTGAATTAATTATAGGGGAAACAAATAATTTTTGCGAACAAAATAATATTGAATTTAACTTAAAACGTAAACTTGGTGAAATAGAAGATGTAACTAAAAAGTAAAAATAGTTATAATTTGTAGTTACCGTATAAAAACATTTTTCGCAGCTCTGGATCTAATTCTAGTGCAATTTGAAGAAAGGTTTGATAATGATACCCTTAAGTTTTATAAGGGTGTGTCGTATTTTACAACAGCCTCATTAAAGAAATATACGGAAATACATGTGCAAAACATAAAGGACCTATGTAATTTTTATGATATCAAAAATAACCCACCCATCATTATTATAAAGAAAAAATGAAAATTTTTCGAAATTAAAAGAAAACAAAAAATGGGCTTTTTGGGGCTCTTTTTAAGAGCCACTTTTTGTGGGTTTTTTTTGCCCCTTTTTTTAGTAAGGGCTTTTTTTTGAATTTTTTTTGGCCCTTTATTTGTAGCTCCCTTTCTTTCTTTATGTTTGGGTCCCAGCACTGTTTTCAAGCCCGTTTACCGTTGTTTCTAATCAAACTTTTTAAGTCACCCATAAATATTAACGAAAACAAAAGATAAAAATTATTTTTGTATGTGAAACAGTTAAATTTCCTTTATATATATACATTGGGTCCTATTTAGGTTGGGGTGTTAATTATATTGTATAATAAATGTTGATGTAATAGCTTAATATACTTAGAATTTTATTTATCATTTTTTGAGATAAAAAACATAAGTTCAAGGGATTTTAATATGAAAAAAAATTCTCAAAATTTGTTTTAAAAGTATTCTCGGGGTAATCTGTTACTTGGTCAAATTAACCATTTTTTTAATATGGACGTAGCAAAGCCAAAGGCGAAAGAAACTAAGGCGGAAAATATATGTTAGATAAACCCGTCATGGAGATCGTTTCATTTCAATGTCATAACTTTTTTTCTGACATTGCTACTTGTCGACCCGTGTATTAAAAACTATGTTGCCTTTGATTAAATATTTTATTAGACCGATCTGCCTAATTTAGTTTTGCTTTAATGTAAAAAAGTTCAAATTAAGTTAGATTTCCTAATAATTGTTCAACCTATGTATAATAATATTTTAGTTAACACAGTTTCTTATTTCAATTTTTACATTCATTTAGTATAACAAATAGTTTTAACTTGCATTTTAATAAATGTTTTGCCTTCTACCAAAATATAAAATTTACCCTTAAATATTTATAAAAAAAACAAATGAAGCTTCAATGTTCAAGCTAATTGCTGTAGATATAATCCTTTATAAAAAGACGAGTTAACTTATTTCCGAGTTCGATTTTGACTCGGTAATATCCAGATTTGTGCCCCTCAAATATTTAACTTTCATAAATGCAAATAGGGCATGTCAAAACTCCGGAGTCTAGAAGAAGTTCATAAACTCCCGAGTTTTTTATTAAAATTTGCTAGTTAATATATGTAATTATTCATAATTAGCTGCTCTTTCATTTATTTACAACTTTCATTAAACAAAAATGAGTTTTGACTACAAAAATACAAATTCCAATATTTTCAATGAGCTATTACTGGCAAATTCCAAAAACTAAAACTCCGGAACTCCAGAGTTGATGGACTCCTTCCCGACTCCCGGAGTTTTGACATGCCTTAAATGCAAATATGATTTAGAATGCGTGACGAATATTTAGTGCCCGTGTCAAATTAAACCTGAACGCTTTAGTCTTTTGAAAAATAAAAAACCTATGTGTTAGGCTTGTTTATATTATATTAAATATAATTACTCCACCTTTTCTTTACTTTAAATAATTATAAGGCACTTCCTTAAAACCCAAATAGCCTCTCACCTACCCTCCAAAATTAGTCTTTAGTTGCCAGTTACTCATTTAAAACTAACAAAAGGCAAAAAAATTTATTTTCACTCAAAAAAGACATTTTGTTTTGACATATTTTTGTGTAATTCACTTTATCTCGAATGAAAAAGCAAATATGGAAACTCGCTTCGATTTATTGAATTAGTTAAAGTTTTACCTTTAAGGAACAATAATAGATACAATAGTTGATATAAAATAGGAGTAAGCATAGGAAAACACAAATTTAAATTTTATTTCCAGCAGTAAATAAAAAATATCTTTTGTATAACAACAGCTAAAGTCCAATTATTTGCGTGGTTGTACAAAATTTTTTAGGGAGGGTAATAAAAATTTTTCCCGGGAGCCAAATTTTTAAGATTTTGCTAACAATCTTCGCAATTAACATTTGGACGATTGAGGAGCCTTTATAGCTATAGCATTTTTATGGTCAAAACAGGCAGGTACAAATAAAAAACAAAAAATTTTTTGTCAATTTTATAAAAGCATGTATCCGACTTGGATAAATTTTGCCAAAAATTATGTCGACGATATATATTTTTTTAATTTTATTCAAACAAAAAACAAATTAATAATTTGAGCTTAAGCCTGGTTTTTCTAGTGAACATTCAAGCAATTCTACAATGGCTCTCTCTTTTCACATGCATGTATGATTTATTTATCTCAAATGCAAAATTTTGTATATTATTTGAAATAATCTTAACCTTAACCCAAACTAAATAAAATCTAACCCAAACTTTAAAATTACCTTAGCCTAACATTTCCCTGCTCTAAAATAATCTCAAACTAACATAAATCTAATCCAAATGTAATTGATTGTAATTTTACTAATTCTTATTTTTTGCATATAATGAATATAAATCGCTTAATACTCACACACAGTTATCACAATATATCATTTATTTACAAAATATAAAATAAAGCAAATAATCAATGTAAAATGGAAGTAAACATCGTATCATCTCGTTGCCTTTTTATCCCTCAAGTGTGGAAATGTAGGCATAAATTCGGGTTTACAAGGGTAAGGACTCTCATAAAAGTATGGGTGGAGCATGGCGCTCTTGGCAGTAATTCTTATTAGTGAATCAAAATATAAGTATTAAAAATTTTTGGCTAAAAAATTTAATTTTTAAATTAAACAGGTCAACAAATATCAATGACACAACCGTGAATTTTATGAAAATATAAAAAAATTTATCCCCATGATGGCCTTATCTCATATATATATTTCCTTTTTCTTAGTTTCTTCCAGCCTTGGCTCCTTACATCCGTCCATATTTAAAAAATAGCCTTTTATGACCGAATTGACAGATCGAAAATACTCTAAAAAGAAAAATTTTAAGAATTTTTTTTTATAAAATCTCTTGTAATTTATATTTATCATATTAAATAACGAGAAAAAATTTTTTTTTAGTATATCAAGCTCTTACATCAGCATTTATATAATACTGAATATTTCGCGTCCAAACTTAAATACAACACGATATATTATCGGTTTTTAATAAGTTTTATTAGAAGTTTTAATTTAACAAATTAGCTGTTGTTATGCAAAAAAAAATTTCAATTTATTTTTGTTTTTAAATCTTCGTTTTTTGGCATTTTTTCTAAAATTTTTAATGTTTATAGCTGACTAACTAAATTGATTAGATAAAACAGTAAATGGATTTGAAAATCCCTAAGATGGCAGGTTAGATCTCCGTAGTTAGCTCATAACTCTCAAAAGTGTTATATGCGTTTGACACAGCTTTACAAAATTTTAAGATACATAAGCTAATTTTAAAGACCAGTCCATCTTAGAGAATTTTAAATCCGATTACCGTTTTATCTAATCAAAATTTGGGAGCCAGTTATAAACACACAGATTTTGAATGAATGCTAAAAAAAGTATTTAAATAAATCCTTTATCTTAAACATTCAAATAGTTAATTCACACTTAGGAAATTTTTTTTATTTCAATCAAAAAAAATTGTGTCAGATAGAATAATATAGGTAAGGTAAGTCGGCAAATTAGATCTTAACTTCGGGAGAAGATGAAAAATAGAAGTTGCATGATATCAATATAAGAAAAATTTTTTTTTAGGTTCTCCAGGTCGCAAAATCAATAATGCCAAATTTGGCCATTTTATCAATTACACTGGACAACAACAAAAAACAACATAAACGATTTTTCGAGGGTTTTGTAGAGAATTTTCTTGCGATAACGACCCCGGGTTTAGTTTTTTTTCCAATGCCTCCAATTTTTTTAAACCGCGTCCAAAGTTCGGAAAAAAATTCACAAAATTTCTTAAACTATTAATTTTTCGAAAAATCTATTGGCATATTCAGATTCCTTATAAAAAACATTTCTAAAAAAGGTTATTACCTAAAATTATTAGCAATTTACTTTTATGTTATTTAGGATCAAAAAACGGATTTTATGACAAAACCTAATTTTATAAAAATGAAAAAATAAAAAAAAATTAAATATTATAAAAAAATTAAAACGCTTTACGTTAATAATGAATGTTTCCGTTATCTAAATATATTTTTAAACTTTTGTTATTACCCATAGGTTTTATGATATAGAAGCCCAAAATACCCTAAAAATTGAAAAATCTCGACTTTGACACCTAATAACTAAAAATCTGAGGCATTGGCTAAAATTCTGATTTCATATTCGTGATCAGCGCCAAAAACTTGACCAAAAACCATAGTTGCCATAAATGATGCTTATTCGTCCAAATTTTGTTGTCCAGTGTTATCTATCATGTTAATCGAGATCATATGACCATCAATTATTTTGCAGCAATTTTATAAACTTTCCCGAACATTGATTGATTTTTGCAGACCTGCGTAATAACTAAGGTTTATATAAAACAAATTATTATGGATTTAGTTAGTACAAACCTTTTATTAGGATCGTACATATATAGGGCATTTAACAAAAGTATTCCGTTATCCGAGAGCCAATCGAATATTTGTTTTAAATTATTGTATTTTTGTGATTTCAGCTGAAAATTTTTAATGTGTGGTAGCTTGTTAAAGCCCTCCCATATGCTTTCGGTTGGTGTTCCTAACAAATCAATAATAAGGTTTATTTGTTGAATCTCATTTTTGCCCGGAAGAATAGGTTTATGCAGTAAAAGTTCACCAAGAATACAGCCCGCTGACCTGTTTATACAAAATTATAAAAATCATCATCAATTACAAAAGAGGAACTGTAAAATATATGTATAAAATTCATAAAAGTAATAATGCAACGGTTAAGAAAATTTTATAAATGTAATTTTAAATATATAAACCAAATATCTATAGCCGTGGTCTGTTGATCAGCCCCAAATAAAAGCTCGGGAGCTCTATACCAAAGCGTTACAACGTTTGGAGTTAATGGGTGCTGCGAAGGCAATGAAAATCTCCTAGCTAATCCAAAATCGGCTATAATTCGTGCAAATTTTTTTGTGTACTATGCATGCATTTTCCTCATTTAAAACATTAGTATAAACCTCAATTATTAACAATTATGTTTTTCTATAATAAGAAATTATTTAAATCTTCTGCTTCTTTTAAATTACACAAATGCCATTTTTAAATACTTAAAAATTAACAACCTATTTACCTATTTTTATACATCCGTTATCATTCATCAATAGGTTAGATACTTTAATATCACGGTGCAAAATAAACTTCGAGTGCAAGTATTCAAGTCCATTAAAAACTTGTAACATTATGCATTTTACCTAAAACAATTATTAAAACACATCAAACTTGAGTCTCGGTAAAAGGTCTCTGCATAAAATCAAGGAGGCTGGCTAAATCCTGTTCACAATATTCCATGACCAAATATATATTCTGTGCACATAGAATAAAAAATAATTAAATTACAAAGCTAAATATAAAATGCAAGATAAATTTCTGAATATATTAATATATTTGATATCAAAGATTGAAAATATTTATATATAATTATTAGAAAGTTTTATAAAGGTTGTTAAAAGGAGTAGTAATCGATCAGATCAAATATATACTATTTTCTATTTTTTTCTTCTTCAGATCAACAAGTATTAGCAAGCGATAAATAAACATATGTGGAAATATGACAAACGAAGCTAACAAAATTAAAATTCTTTTAAATGATATAATTTATAAATACTTTAACTTTTATTTCTAAAAAAAACTTTTTGTTTATTGAAATTGAATTGAATAATATTTAAAAAAAACCTAAACTATCAAATTACTAATCATGTAGTAATCTAATTTTAAAAACATTCGTTTTATCAATAAGTGATAAATTAAGATGAAAAACAATTCCATTTTCTACGTCTCAAGGTCGCCTAAATATTTCTTTGGTTATTTTCGATGTTAAAAGCAAATTTGATTGACTTTAGTATTGAAGCCTTTTTTTGTTATTAAACACAAAATATTAATAAGCATGTTGCACCATTTGAGTTGAATGATACAAGAAAAACTTTAAATTCAATCATTTTTTATATAATGAAAAGTAAAAAGAATTAAAAAAAAAAGATAAAAATTATTAATTTGGCCTGATTTAAATTAGTCCGGAATTATTTATACCAATATAGTTTTATAAATAAGATTTTATTAAAATTGGTAATATTTAATCTGTCTTTTTATTTAAAGAGCTCAAAACAAGTAGATTTTATTTTCATTAAACTCATATTAAGGATTAAATAACCCTCCCCCCTCCACCCATCTGATTCCTTTACGAAAATTTGCTTTTATCTTCGCTTGTAAATTATGCAATCAGTCAGAGATCAAAGTATTCGAAAGTCCACTCGGCCCAGACAAAATGCAGGGCTTGAATTTGAAAAAAAATATTTCCAGACCAGGCCAGATCGATTTTATCTCTTTCAAAATTGCCTTATTGCTTTTAGCTCTTTAACAAAGACTAAAATAAACAAATTTATTCTCACATTATAGAGTTTTTGACACATTGTATTTACAACACTGAACAGCAGCAAAAATTATATATTTACAAGGTTTTGAAAAATTTGCTTGCATTGCGATCCAGGGTTTAGTTTTATTTTCTATGCCTCCAATTTTATATTCGGTCCAAACTTCAAATCCATTAAATTCCTGATATTAAGTTTCTAAAAAATCTTTTAATTTAGATTCCTTGTAAAAAAACATATTTACTTAAAAATATTAGCAATTTACTTTAAAGTCATTAAAGATCAAATAACGAATCTTATGATAAAAACAACTAATTTTAAATAAAAAAAAATGAATTCAATAAAAAAATTAACGCTTTGCGTTATTAATAAATGTTTTGTTAATTCAAATATATTTTTACACTATTATTACCACCCCTAGGTTATTAAAAGCACAAGAGAATCCAAAATAAAAAAATCTGACTCTAAGCTAATCTGATTTTATATTCGCAATTAGCGCCAAAAACTTTACCAAAAACAATAGTTGCCATAATTGATGCTTAAAGTCGTTCAAAATTTGTTGTCCGGTGTAGCTTAATAGCAAAATATTTAAAGCCTAAAAAATCAATTTTTCGGGTCAAATTAGTAATTTCGGACCAGGCCGGAAATAAAAAACTAAATTTCGGGCTCCTAGGTTTGGGTCGATTAGGCTTAAGTTGAAAGACGAGCTGGCCAGAATATCATAGACCGAGTAAAAATATATTGACAATAACTCGATTCATAATTTAATTTAACAATATAATTAAAATGTCTTTTGCAAGGTCAACTTAAAAGACTTCCATTAATGCAGCAAACAATATTTCTGTCGCCATTTTTAATTATTAAACTGCATTTGAAAATATATATATTTTTTTTTGCATAATAAAAATTTCTGTAACTGCCCCAAAGTATGCACCGTAAATTAATGCATATTTTTTTTCTGAAATGTTATTTTCATAGGTTAAAATCCATTCTTTTCAAAAGATATAATTCGAGCAAATAATTTGAAATTAGGCATTTGGCCAAAACGGTGAAATAGAACGAGTCAGCTATCAAAACATTCTTGCCCTTTTTATTGCAAAGTGCCATCAATGATACAAGTGACATTACACAGGTCAGAGTTATGAGCTAACACCAAAGAGCAAATTCGCCATTTTAGGAATTTTCAAATCTACGTTTACTGTTTTTTTAATCAAACTATGAAGCTATAAACATTATAAATTTTTTTAAAAAATGTTAGAAAAAAAAAAATATTCACAAAAATAAATTTATATTCACAATAACTAGATTGTTAAATTTTCAAACAATATTTTAATTCAAAACCGATAATAAATCGTATTCTTCGGTTGGAATGATAAATTTTATGTATTATAAAAATATTGATGCAAGAGCTTGATAATCCTAAAAACTATATTTCTCATAATTTGAGATAAAAAATTAAGTTGCAGGTGATTTTAATTTAAAAAAATTTTTTTAATTTTTTTCTATTATTCTTGAGGTAGCAAAATCTGTCAATTTGGTCACAAATGGCCATTTTACGATATGAACGTAGCAAAATGGTCAAAGGCAAAGGAAACGGAAAATATATGTAAGAGAAGGTTATGATGGAATCATTGTTAATTGTCCAAAACTTCTTTTGTTTGACATAGATATTTGTTGACGCATGATTTTAAAAAATAATTTGTTATTTGTTTTAATCATTTAATACACTTGTGCCTCAAACCCAATTAAAACCTAAACTATTTATTGTAAAAAATTAGAGAAAAATGTTGCTCCTTATAATATTTGCAGTCAATTTTCAAGGTCCAATACCTTTTTTTTTATTTTTATTGTAAAAAAATTTTTGTCAATTTTAAGTTAACAAATTAACTTTTGGATCATCAATTTTTTCCATATTTATGTTCAAAATTTTTTTAATTGCACATTCTTGTATAAAAATCTTTAAAATAATTTTTACACTTTAAGTTAAATGTTCTAATTTAAACATACAAATTCACACTCTAGCTTAAGTAAGTTTTTTACAAACATAGAATTTTTATTAGACAATATTTAACCATATCTTTTGCTTTTTTACAATTTTGATTAAAGGAAAATCACAAGTTTGCAAAGAATGTGACTAAAAAAAGGTCAATACAGTTTAATTTTTTTTTGAAAAGTGTTAAAACTTAATTACATAAATACAACTTTCATTTATCTTCATATTATAATTAAATTGGCAAAAATAAAATTACATATCCAAATTGGCAAAAATAAATTTTACAAAAGAAATTCTTTATATTGAAGTTAATAGTTTTTTAAAATTAAATCAATCTTAAAAATAAAGTAAGTGGCCTGTTTAATTCAACAAAGGCAACATACTGCCACATGTTATTGCTACTATCTGGCAAAATATATGCTATGATTAAATTAAAAAATAATTATTATATAAAAGCACTTATCAAAATTCTTTCCAGTTGCAATATCCATTAACGTAATAACATTGGGACAATCATATAAAGATGCTACAAAGTGTATATTTAAAAAATCAATACTGTATGACAATAGTATAGATATTTCTCTCAAGGTATTAATTGGAAGCTCATAATTTAAGCTATTTCTATCACGACCATGTTTTCGCATCTTTTTTAGAGCAACAACTTGCCCAGTATTTTTATCACGAGCTTTATAAACCACACCATAAGTTCCTTCACCCAATCTATTTAACTTGTCAAATTCTTCAATCTTTCGACAATTATTATGTTTTTCCTATTTGAAAATTTACAATTAAATGATTATAACTCAGGGAATAGTTTAGCAGAGTAAACACCTACCAAGAAGTTTAAGTCAACTTTATAATGTTTATTCGAGGCGATCATTGCTAATCATATGATATGCATGGTAATAAATATTTTGAAACGAGTGTCTTTTTCGCGCATGCGCATTCCTATAAAATAAATAACCTGGTTCCGTTTAGACTTTCCTAAATTGCAAAACAAAAATTCTTATTTTGAAAATTCAGCTAAACCCTTATATATATTATTCTATATCTTATTCGAATTGTAACCGGGTATATACTGGAACAAATTCTAATTAATATTTCATTTGTTATTTTTATATGAGATTATATCTTTCTTACAGCCTCTTGATTAAATTAAGTACATGTTATTTGTTTATATTGACTTATCAGATTCTAATTAATAAGAGAATATTGGTTTTATTAATAAGCGTTTTTTAATTAATTCACAAGTTTTTTATTTAGTTAGATGTATTTTTGGTTGATTGTAGTATATATATTATAAATGAATATATTGTATAGCCTATATATATTAAATTTTTATTTATTATAATATAATTTAGATCAGTAATTTTTAAAAAATATTTTGCATCAATTTTATACTGATTAAATATTTAAAATATTTAGGCTATAGAATTTACCAAGTTTCTATAATTAAGTGACAGAAAATATAATTTATCATTTTAGCATTGTAAGATTAATTATCAGAAATATGCTAGATTCAATTTTAAATAGCCTATGTTAATAATCTATCAAATTAAGTTTGTTTTTTGATTGATTTATCCACTAATTTTTTGGACTCATATCATCTAATTAGATACTTTATCTTTTTTAGGGTAAATTTATATCTTGTATTTTTAATTTCATACAGAATATTTCTATGACTTTCTCTTAATATCCAACATTTGGTTTAAGATATCAAAAATTTCATTTAGTTTTATATTTTTTGTTTAAATTTCTTTTTTAATATTGGTTAAAAAGTTGTCTCAATTGGTATAAACTTTATATGTAACCAAATTCTCTGGTGTTTGATGAAGGTAGATTAAACTATCTATCATATAATTATTTTTTTACCATTTTTTTAAAAAACAAAATGTAACTGACAAATTAACTCGGTTGGTTTCTATCAATTGTAATTTAATTACCTATACATGTGCACAAATGAAAAATTAAGAATTTGTTAGTTTTTATGATGTAACCTATATAAATATCTTAGAGTGTTTAGAAATTTTTAATTGTTAATAAATTTAGATGGCCACCAACTTAAGCATAGTTCCCTAAATTATGAGTGATCCCAAACCCCAGCATATACAGCAATCAACCAATAGCAGCAGTAACCAAACTAAGCGTACACCCTCTATAGCTCCTCGGCAACTCAATCAACAGCTACTACAGCCGCAAGGAGGTGTTGGTCCTCATCTTTTGCACCATCATCATCATCATCCCCAAGTGAACGGAGCCGTAGTTGCAGGTCCCATGATACATCAATATATACCTTATAGTGGAGCTACTTTGTATGACCCTTACACACAGGGTTCACCTGGAATATATGGAACTCCACCAGTTAGACCTCCTCCACACATTAGGTAGATATTATTATCATGCAATTTTATTTAATACATATATAATATTTTTTTTTCAATTATCCCCTATAACATATGATGATGAATAATTAAATTACTTTTTATTTTACCTTAAACTCTTATTTGTTTATATTTTTATTTAAACATATGATTATCCTACTTATTAACCTTATTTTAGGTACACAAATCCAGGGTACTCCACTGGGGATCTTCAGTTTGCTCAAACCGTTCCTCGCAACCTAGCTCCACCACCATATTTATTTTACTTGCCACAACAAAACGCCATGGGTGCAACTGGGCCAAATAATCAAAAGTATTTGATGGCAGTTCCTTTACCTCCCCTTAACAATCAACAACAACAGCCTTCATACATGGCTTACCATCCTCCAGTTAGCAATGTACCCCCACTTAAATCACCCGCTGATATGTTATCTACCCACCATCACCACCACCATCAATCTAACTATTATCCACCTGGCATGCCACCTCCAACATTTTCATCTTCAAACACAGCCTCGGCAACTCCGACTTCCCTCGTCCCGGCTATCCCAATCAATTCTAACTCCGTCGACAACAGGCCAAGTAATATGGCTCATCAGCAAATCGCCTCCTTTGGCGTTTCTAATGATCAACAGACCTCGATTGGGTATGCCTCCTCACTGCCGCCTTTGTTTGATACTACTAGCATCCCGGGGACTGTTAACATATCTATGGCTGGCTTGCCCTTTACCTCGCCCCCAGGTGGTGCCAATTTCATGACGGTATATCCAAACCTCCAGCAGCAAAATGACTTTGCAACAGTGTACAGCACTCACGGAACTCCTCTAGCCCCGCCCTCTATCAACGCTGCAGCTCATATTAATAACAGTGTGACAGCAGACAAATACAAGAGTGGCTTACAGTCGTCCCATCTTGACAAGTCTTCACACCCATTGGATTCCCCGCATACTTACCCTATTAATGCTGATAATATGCCTGCAACTGTAAGTAACATCTCCACCACTCTCAAAGGTGTTGTATCTTCGTTATCAACCTATGGCTCAGCGCCTCTGCCTCTGGATGCATCTTCAAGTACTACTAATGCTGCTACAAATAATTTAAGTGTGTCATCTGCCCTCAGTAGCATGCCTTCTTCAGCCACCACAGGGACTGGCCCAATGACAAATCCGAGTTCAATTTATTATCCTTCTAATTACAATAAAACGGTGCCCGTCGGTCCTAGAAAACCAGCCATACTGATTGTTAATCCCGACACAGGGGATAGTTTTACTCCACAGGAGTTAGCCAAAGATGTTAGCGATCGTAGTTCGGTTAATGAATTCAGGAATAAAGTTACGAGCAAAGCTTTTGCCCCTGACGATGAATTTGAATTACCAGACAACAAAGTTGGTGAAGAATTGTTGCTACCTCTAAGCCCTACCTTTGTAAATAAAGATATTGTTAGCGATGTTGTACCTGAGGATTCCTCAGAAATTACTCATGACCCGATTGAATTGGAACCCTCGTTAATGGAAATTGTTGTATCTAAGGCCATCGATGAAAAAGGCCCTGTTGTTGATATTGACAGTAATATTGTTAATGGCGATGTTGCTCAATCAATTACGACAACTTCCGTCGATTTCATGCAACCTGAGTTAGCTGAAATTCACAATCCACCAAATGACCTTCCTCAAAAATCCCCTAAGTTACTTGCTTCTCCGGAGATAACGAATACGGACAGGGGGGAATTTTTTGCTCCTGAACAGCCACAGAAAAGAACTGAAACGCGTGAAAGGCCGGAAAATGTATCAGGGATCTATAGATATACCAAGGCCGATCTCCTTAACTTAGCTAAAAACGTTGATCCCAACCACTTTCCATCTAATTTGCAGGCATACGCCTGTTTCTCTGATCGGAGGTATGCCACACCTGCGCCCAACACTAAAAGAATGCCACAGTTATACGATTACCGATTTAACAATTACTATAGGAACCAACAGCCGAATATACGGGATCCTACTATTGGTTTGATGTACTTGGACCACAAAACACCGGTAGAGATTCCTTCATCCGAAAATGCTTGGGTCCCATTAAATAAACTCAAATCTGATATGGATTCCGAAGAATTTGAAACGCAACAATTGATAGGTAAGGTGAAAGCTTTGCTTAATAAAATGGCCCCAAATAATTTTACGCAGCTCATCAACGATTTTCGCCTACTCATCCCTAATATCAATTCACCTCAACGGGCCACCGAAGTCGTGGGTGTGATATTTCACAAAGCACTACTGGAACCTATTTATGCTGATGCTTATGCTAATTTCCTCAAAATTCTCGCCAATTTGTGTCAAACTTACAAACCTACTTCGCTCCTCCTATCCATGGCACAAAAGGAATTTTTTTACCAGAACAACGAGGATCGCATTAAAAAGGAGGAGGATTGGAAAACCAAAATCGAAGAGGCAAAGGAGGAAAGTGAACAAAAAATACTTGAGGAAGATTATGCCGAGTTTTTGCTAAAATTACGTGACCGATACTTAGGTAACATCAAGTTTATTAGCGAACTCTACAAACTAGATCTAATAAGCGAAGGTATACTGCGGGAATGTCTCCTTACGCTGTTAGCTGATAAAAGTGATATGGCCTACGAAGGGCTCTGCAACCTAATACGTTTTGTGGGGAAGACTCACGCGGCAAAGCACCCGAATAGCGACTTGATTAAGCAATTTGTTGATGTGATGGTACCCCTCTCTACCGATAAAAACTTGGCATCGCGCATACGCTACATGATGATAGATATAATCGAACTCAAGCAGAACCACTGGGTTCCGCGACGCGACGAAGACGTCCCTAAAACGTTTCAACAAATCGCGATGGAAATGGCACAGGAAAATGAGGAGAACAAGAAGATTGCCGCGGCCCAGCGCAAAAACCCAAAACGTGGCGGAGACCGTGACTACCACCTCAACTTCGGGTCAACAGGTGGAGGAGCTGGGGGAAGTGGTAACCTATCTAACAAAATGGAGTCGCCTTCCATCAGTCCAGCTATTACACCTAGCCTCGATGCCAAAAATTTGGCACACCGTCCTACAGCCACTGCCCAACGCGCCGATGTAAGTTACGAAAATATTAAGCTGGCACCCGCTTCAAAATGGAGGCTTTCTAAACCGGCTTCCGCTTCTTCCAACACCCAAGATAGCTCAAGGTCTCAAGCTTTCTCCTCTTCAAACGCCAATTATCAACCTCCCCAAACCACCGCATTTACCATAAAAAAGAAGCCTGGGACTCCTACCATACCACCATCTACTGTTACGGCCAATCAATTGTCTAACATCCCTCCACCCATACAAACCATCAAAAATAGGTTTGCTTTGGATACTGATGACGAGGACCTGGCCCCTGGTGGGGACGCTGTTCCAGTCGATAATATTAATCCCCCCGGGGATAATTCTAAAAATGCAACATCTAACACACGGGCCATGATTCCCGATAAAAGTACCGAAAAACGATTTTTCTCTTACCTAAATGATTATTTGAATACAGATGCAGATGAAGCTTTTATTGAGGGCTGCAAAGAATTGTTGGCCATCAACGGACGTCTCATAACTTCGCCATCAGTTTTGAGCCACATTTTTGACCAGCCAATTATCAAGCGGTTAAAATACCCTCACGCCCTTGTCCTTATAATAAAAGCTATTCCGGCCTGCACTGTAACTGATATTGTGAACGCGCTTTCCGATTATTTGAATAATCTCGAGGAAGTTGTCGAAGACTACCCAAAAATTTTTGAATATATTGCCGAAATTTTTGTGCCTGTTCTGAGCGAGGCAGCTTTACAATGGTCGTCGGTGATGAGCCATACTGATTTATCCTCTAAAATTGACGCAAACCTCGACACCTTGACTCGTCCCATCCCTAAAAAATCACATTATTACTCACAATTGCTACATGCCATTCTTGTTCAAATTAAGAAATCTCTCCAACCCATCATACAAATGGATTTTAGCCCAAACAATGCCGAATTTAAACGCGTGTTAAGAATGCTCAGACAACTCACCTTGGATCGATTATCTGACTACGTTATCGAAACGATGCCTTCGTTGCTACCTTCGACATCCGGTGCTTCTACTTCCCTTCCCCCTTCCACTTCCGCCCTCACCGCAAATAAAAGAGTTGCCGAGCTGCTTGACAAATATTTCTCCACGTTCGACCCTCAAGATATTATTGTGATAGCAGAAGATACAACCAACCCTTCGAATAATTACCCCACAAGTGGCTCCAATCTCCTCACCCATATCGAACGGATTACTCAGCGATTCGAAACGAAGGACCACGTGGACGTTCTACTTGATCACCTTGACATTTATCTAAAATCCGATATAACACCTACCCCCACGACTGATGTCTCTCCCTCTTCGAGAATGTCACTACCTTATATCCTTGAACAATTATCTGTCCCTCTATCCCGGTTTAACCTTGATTCCAATCGATGGTTGCGAAGCGAGTAGAAAACTAAGCACTCGCACACTTACGAACATTGTTTTTTTTGCGTTAATATACATATTTTACATAATACGAAAGCTATCTGCTAATTGCATATTTTAAAATTCTTTTATTTGCCTTTCCCTTTTATCAATACTATGTTTCGTTATTTATTTATATATGTATGTACATGTCCTAGGGTATACACAAATTTAGGGCAATTTCATAAAAATGTACATTTTTGTCACTATAATCAGTTCTTAAACCAAAAAGTCTATTTCTATATTGGATCCATTACCCTAAAATTGAGATTCTATATTAAAAACTATTATTAATTTATTTTATTTAAATATCAGCAATTACAGTTATGGTTCTAACCTAGGGCGATCTGTTGCCGTAAATTTAAATTATACCCTAATACATTTATATATATTTAGGCTTAAATTAATAATCCCAGCGAGTTAGATATGAAGTTTAATTTTCATGGGAACCAAGTAATGTAGAATTTTCTATTTAATATTTATTAAGGTTAATATTCTCTGTAATAGTTCATTTTTATATATTTGGGTACCTAAGTATAACCACAAACTTCTTATACATTACGCTATCATATTATTTAGTGTGGGCAATTTTTACTTTAGTCATAAATTTACCTTTTTAAACATTTGCTTTTGCCCTTAAACTGTACCATACCATACGAAAATTAAATATTTTAATTATATCATTTGACTCTTTTTTCTTTTGAATCTTTCCTTAATTTTCATACATGTATTATATATTTTTTAAATTTAGGTATTTTGATTGTTTATTATGCATCCTGACAATATTTAACCCATACTTTGAATTTGGATTATAACTACATGCACATATCTGTCATGGGATTTTTTTGCTAATAAATTGAATGAATGAAAATTGCGTGTACTATAGTCTTACGTTTTCGCCAATTAGTTTTGTTCCTTAAATAACACAGGTCAACAATTTTTTGAGAGTTATGAGTTAACTACAGAGATCAAACCTGCCATCTAGGGAATACCAAGTCCGTTTACCGTTTTTCCTAATCAAACTTAGTCAGGTTTAAACATTAAAATTTTTAGAAAAAAAGGTTAAAAAACCAAAAAAAAAATCAAAAACAAAAATAAATTAAAATTTTATATTTGCGTATTTACAATAGTTAAACTTCAAATAATATTTTCATTAAAACCCGATAACACTGGACAACAAAATTTGGACGACCCTAAGCATCATTTATGGCAACCATGGTTTTTGGTCAAGTTTTTGGTGCTGATCACGAATATGAAATTAGAATTTTAGCCAATGCCTCAGATTTTTAGTTATTTGGTGTCAAAGTTAGGAATTTTCAATTTTTGGGGTATTTTGGGCTTCTATACCATGAAACCAATGGGTAATAACAAAAGTTTAAAAATATATTTAGATAACGAAAACATTCATTATTAACGTAAGGGGTTTAAATTTTTTTTAAATATTTAGTTTTTTTTTATTTTTTCATTTTTGTAAAATTAGTGGTTTTCTTCATAAACTCCGTTTTTTGATCCTAAATATCTTGAAAGTAAATTGCTAATAATTTTATGTAATAACCTTTTTTAGATATGTTTTTTATAAGGAATTTGAATATGCCAATAGATATTTTGTAGAATTAATAGTAAAAGAAATTTTGTGAATTTTTTTCTGAACTTTGGACGCGGTTTAAAAATAATTGGAGGCATTGGAAAAAAAACTAAACCCGAGATCGTTATCGCAAGAAAATTCTCTACAAAACCCTCAAAAAATCGTTTATGTTGTTTTTTTTTGTTGTCTAGTGTAATATATCGTGTCGTAATTAAGTTTGAACGCGAAATATTTTGTATTATCTAAATGCTGATTTAAGAGCTTGATATATTAATGAATTTTTTCCATTATTTGTGATTAAAATATAAGTTACAAGGGATTTTAATATGCAAAAAAGATTTAAATTTTTTCTTTCTAAGGTATATTTAGATCTGTCAATTTGGTCAAAAAAGGCCATTTTTCGTTATAGACGGATCTAAGGAACCAAAGATGGAAGAAATTAAGAAAAACATGTAAGAGATTAGGCCATCATGGGGATGCATTTTTTTATGTTTTCCTAATAACCACGTTTCTGACATAAATATTTGTTGACCTGTGTAATTTCAAAATTAACGTTTCGACGCCTTAGAACCTTTTTTGGTAATGCCAAAATATATTGGAATTAAAAAATTATAATAGTACCTATTAAGACAAAATATTAATAATTTGCCGCCATTTATCATGGTGTATCATATAACCCAGTTTTGCTTTTTAAAATACCAAATATTACACAGGTCAACAGATATTAATAGCAGAAAAAAAGGATTTTTTTGACACTGAAATGTATGAATTTCCTGATGGCCTTTTTATATAAATTTTTCGTCATTCCTATCGCCTTCGGAGATTGCTTTGATATAGAAAAAATGGCTTTTATGAAAATTCAGGGATTTTTTTTTATCACTTGTAACAAATATTTTTCTCCCAAATAACATAGGTCAACAAATATCAATGTCAGGAAATATGAGATTAAAAAAGCATACATCAGGCCTCACATATTTTTCGTTTTTCGTAGTTTCTTCCGCATTCGACTCCTTATATCCGCTCCTATCGAAAAAATGGCTTTTTGGCCAAATTAACAGTTTTTGCGACCTCTAGAATACCCTGATAAGAAAAAAATTTAAATATATTTTTTTTATATAAAAATCCCTTGTAACTTATATTTATCATCAAATTTTTTAGTATATCAAGCTTTTACATCAGCATTTAAATTATACAGAATATTCTGCCAAACCTTAATACGACACGTTATATTACAGGTCAACAAACGGGGCCGGGTGGGAATGCGATCGTCCCAAATCTAGTAAAAAGCCCAAATCCAGAGAAAAAATTTACCGCTTGGAAAAATTTAACATAATCTGTTCTGCTTGTGATATTTGTCTTTAGTATTAATTTATACCTATATTATTAATTGATTTAGGTTAAGGAGTTGAAACCTAGATATTTAAAGGATTTATAGATTTACCTTTTTATCCTCTTAACCATTATTGCTATGATTACAGTATTGCTATGATTAAAGTCTCTTTTTATTATTGATATTATGCTGTTCTGCTTGTGATATTTGCCTTTAGTATTAATTTATACCTATATTATTTATAATTGATTTAGGTTAAGGAGTTGAAACCTAGATATTTAAAGGATTTATAGATTTACCTTTTTATCCTCTTAACCATTATTGCTATGATTACAGTATTGCTATGATTAAAGTCTCTTTTTATTATTGATATTATGTTATATGTTATTTAAATATATAATAAAATAGAATATATAATAAAATAGCTGTATAGAAAAGATAAGACCTGAATAAATTTACGTTTTTATTAAAAAATTTCTCGCTTGCTATTTAATTATAAAATAAATATTAATTAGTTTTTGACTATTTCTTCATGATTTTTATATTTTGACTTACAAATATTAAATTGTAGGTTCAAAAACCTATGTAATAGATATAATATTGTTGAGGCTAAGCTTGCTATTTAATTATAAAATAAATATTAATTAGTTTTTGACTATTTCTTCATGATTTTTATATTTTGACTTACAAATATTAAATTGTAGGTTCAAAAACCTATGTAATAGATATAATATTGTTGAGGCTAAGCTTGCTATTTAATTATAATATAAATATTAATTATTTACTAATTCTTCATGATTTTTATATTTTGACTTACAAATATTAAATTGTAGGATTAAAAACCTATGTAATAGATATAATATTGTTGAGGCTAAGCTTGCTATTTAATTATAATATAAATATAATTAGTTTTTGACTATTTCTTTATGATTTTTATATTTTGACTTACAAATATTAAATTGTAGGTTCAAAAACCTATGTAATAGATATAATATTGTTGAGGCTAAGCTTGCTATTTAATTATAATTAAAATCTTAATTAGTTTTTGACTATTTCTTCATGATTTTTATATTTTGACTTACAAATATTAAATTGTAGGTTCAAAAACCTATGTAATAGATATAATATTGTTGAGGCTAAGCTTGCTATTTAATTATAATATAAATATTAATTAGTTTTTGACTATTTCTTTATGATTTTTATATTTTGACTTACAAATATTAAATTGTAGGTTCAAAAACCTATGTAATAGATATAATATTGTTGAGGCTAAGCTTGCTATTTAATTATAATATAAATATAAATTAGTTTTTGACTATTTCTTCATGATTTTTATATTTTGACTTACAAATATTAAATTGTAGGTTCAAAAACCTATGTAATAGATATAATATTGTTGAGGCTAAGCTTGCTATTTAATTATAATATAAATATTAATTAGTTTTTGACTATTTCTTTATGATTTTTATATTTTGACTTACAAATATTAAATTGTAGGTTCAAAAACCTATGTAATAGATATAATCGGATTAATTATTTTTCTCACAAACTAAACATTTTTAATATTGTTAACAATTTAATATAGTTAATTATCAAAATTTCTACGTAAAGTAAAAATGGTTGTGATTTATTTGATGACTAAGCTCTTAGTATTATGTTTAAATAATAAAAATTTAAAAGTTAAAAAGATATTAAGATAATATTTATCATAATTGTTTAGAATTTATTGATAATTCACTATCACAAAACAATAAGAATATTACAAAAGATAATATAAAATATTGCTGCAATTCATTAATGATAAGGTAATTTAATTGTTTTACATATTTATCAAATAGTGAAATGAACAAGAATTGTAAATATTATCATAATTTTTGAGAATTTATTGATAATCCACTATCACAAAACAATAAAAATAAACAAAAGATCATATAAAATATTGCTGCTACTAAATTTCTTAATTATGTGGTAGTTTAATTGTTAAGACTTATAAATGCTTTAAATCATTATAATTTGAAAGATGATATTTAAGGGCAAACTTATAATTATTATATTTAAAAATTCTTTGAACAATAAAAAAATGTATAAGATTAAAATAACATAAATTAAAAAAAATAATTTTTTTTAACTAATTAAATTTTTAGCATATTTATTAAATCTGAGTATCACATTATTTAATTGTTTTATCTATATAACAAAAAAAGACATGTAATTCATTAAAATGTAAAAATTTTATTAAAGATATTATTTAAAAATTTGATAAAAGAATCAACTTGACTAAATATTAAATCGACTAGACTATTTTAAAAATAAATATTGAATTAAAATATGTTACAAAATAAAACACTTTAAAAGCATGATCATAAAAGGTATATAAAAGAAACTAAACTTAATCAGCTAGTGGTCTCCTTTTTTTTTCAATATTCTCATCATATCTAGCTCTTCATTAATTTTATCAATAAATTTATAATCATCGATAACATTGGTTGTATATTCATTTATAGCCTTTTTTATGTTTATCTCTTTTTGGATTTCTTTTATTTTTGGGTACCTTACACATTTGTTGTAGTCAACTAGATCTTTATCATGTTCATTTCTCAATTGAATTTTATATAAAAAAGCTATCGTTTTTAATACACTTAAGTGTGACTTTCTTGTTAATTTGAGAAAAGTTGAGTGAAAACTCTCAACGTGATTATTTGTTCGCGGGCCATCAACCCCAAAACGGACCCACAAATCTCTCTTAAACCTCGCTAATGGGGACACCCAAGTATTATAAAAATAATTCATAAATCGTTGAATACCAGGTTGCCTCATTAACGAGGTATGTTCAAGTGAGTTCCACTCGGGACGAAAAGCCATTTGCGTGTAATAATTCAGTGCAAGAAGAAAAATATGCACCACCAAAAGGTTTTTTAATTTGATTTAAAATATAATCCGGAGACGATAATGATTCTTCCGCACGTTCATATACAAACCTTGAGATTTTTTTCAGAGATATCACTAAATCATTCAATCGATAGTAGCCACGGGGTTATTAATAACAGGGACGTTTTAATGGTCATCTGATAAAAGCGAAATCAAGAATCAGTTAAAAAAACCGCATTATGACAGAAGTTTAGACGATTGTTCAAAATCAATTTGAATCCGGACATCTAGGGGCAACACAGACCTGTTGTTGCTTTATCTCGTGCAGTTTATAATGTCGGTCCATTTAAGAAGCCTCGCCGACAAAGTGAATCGTCGAAGTTCTAGCAAGTAAGTGTCCAGTAATTTATCAAAATTAACCAGACAAATTACTCTACCAACTAGGAGCGTCCATGCCTTAGCATTCCCTAAATCGAGAAAGAGGTAATAATTTGTCAATCTCTACAATGTCCTGGGCGGATAAGTTTTTTTTTGTTGAATTAATGTGGGCTCCATTTGTAGTGCCCTTGCGTCAATAACTCCGCACTTGGGAATGCCACCGACCGTTAAATCCTTTAATGTTGTACCGACTATCCCCTAAAAGGTTACCTGCCGTTTATAAATAATAACAGCGGGGAGTTGCCGGTCGACATTGTTTATGGTCAGAAAAGTCATATCTGATGGTAAAAATCGATGTTGGTTCTTTTTTATTCTTTTTTGAAATAATTATTCGCAGTCTTTCTTACTGCGGGCCGAGAATTTAACCTCCGGCACCGCATTAATTTCCTTGTTGCATTCTCTAATTCATTACATCTAATCCTGAAAACCTAGTTAGGGTGAGGTAGCTAGTATAAAAGTGCATCTGGTTTAGGGTTGGAACGTTAGACGAGTTTTGGGTTTGGTTGATGAACATAATTCCCAAGCTAAGATTGACCTAAACGTTCCGTTTTAATCTGGACATCAAGTTAAGCCAAGACGAATAATAAGTCGAACGAAAAATCGCGATTAAGCGGTCCCCTTCTTGTACCCAAGATCCAATTTTTAATCTAAAACAACTTTAACCCGCAAATGGTAGGATGAAATTTTTGTAGCGCGTATGGTGCAGTGGGGTCCATACCCAATTTTGAACTAACTTTAAGAGTCTAAATTATTTCTAAGAAAAAACGTATTTATATACCCTTAAAGAATAGTTTTATGAAGAAAATAAAATAGTTCCTAGATATACATAAGGGGTGGGTTGCAATTTTTTTTAAAATTTACATTGAGAATATATAATGGTTTTTAACATTGAGATTGAGAGTGTGGGATATATATACACCCCAATAGAATAACAACATTTGCTACGACAGCAAATCAGCATCTGACGATATACAACACTGGCTCATATGCCCTAACCGCGTGCCTCCTACCTCTCCTATATAACTTTGGATCAATTCATCCTCAGCTGCCCGCTCAATCTCACTACCAACTTCCAACAAATGGGGCAATAAACAACAACAACTAATTTCAAAATATATTTTGTTATTAGATTTAGATCAAATTTAAATAACTAGTTTTGTTTATTTATTTTATTTGAGAAAAAAGTCACAAAATTTTGGCCAATAATATATATTATATTTAAAGATATTCAATATTTAAAAAGTTCTGGGGTCTGGAAAGATCCAATAGTCCCAATTGCGGATTAATATAGGCTTTTGAAGCGAGAATTTTTATGGCTGCTGGCAACTTGACTCATTAGATCATCTTTAAAGGAATTTATTCCAATTAAAGGTCAATTGAGACCTACATTGCTATTAATCGTAACCTTCCCCTTGCCCGAAGTCTTGGATGTGGCCGTTTTAAGCTCCCTTTCCAGAAATTAATAATTTTTTATTCCCAGTTCAAGCAAGGAAGGCATGTATCCTACTATCAGTTGATAAGGCAGACGCTAGAGAGATACGTCGTTGATACAAGACCGTATAGGCACAAAGTTATTCAAGTCAACAAAAAGTGTATGATAGCAGAATTAAATAGGTATACTTTTTGGTCGTTTTGACCAATAACCATCCCCCCCCCCCCCCCTCTTTTTTCCCTATGTAACGTGGGAACGTAACGCACGGCTATATTTTGATTATGTCAAAACATGCATTAAGTGCTTGGCAAGTGTCAATTAGGTCACCAAAGTTTTTAACGTAACTTTTGAAAAAGCACTCGAAAGGTTTAATAAATTGATCGCCGTATACATTTGCTAATCAAACGTTATCAAGATGGATTTAAGCGACACAACATATTTAACGAATATATAACAAGCGAAAATGTCTATTGAATTTTTACGACTGACACACTATTAACTTAAACGCCCAAACATACACCTATATTTAATAATAACATAAATAAGCTTCAAACAATATGATCAAGAACTACAATTGCAAGACACAAAGTAAATAAAAATATGTTAAACCTTAATGCAAATACTATACAAGTCAAGGTTTAATCAACAAAAAGTGGTATAAAACAAATATACCTTTTTTAATTTAATAAGACATGGAGATATAAAATTTTACCATTTTTAATTTAACTTAAATATATAACTGCAAGACACGGTTTAACAAGAAACCACAAATATACTTATATTAAATTAAAAACAATAGTACAATATACTATCATAAATTAAAAGAATAAGCCAAAAATAATATCAAACAATGTGAATAAGAAAAATTTTATATAAGGGCACGTGCAAAGTGAGTTTTTATTTTCGTAAAATTTTGAAAATTCTGAAAATTTTAAAAATTTTATTTTTTTCAAATTTTTTTCAAAAATTTTTTATTTCAGAAAAATCATTTTATGTGCATATACTAAATTTGGCAACTTTTTAAAAATTTGCGTTTTATTACAAAATTTTTTTTCTTCAAAATTTTAAAAATTTCACGAAAATAAAAACTCACTTTGAACGTGCCCTAAAGAAAAACAAAATCAGACGTAAGAAACTAATATTACAAGATACAAATAATTGCACCGTTTTAAATATTAAATAAATTAAATATAATAGGACATATAAAAATCACACATGCTTTTGCTACTTTACATTATTTGTAACGTGATATTGTCACGTGAGCCAATCAGAGGAAAACCAATAAGATGGTTTATCGCAAAATTTTACCCTCCCCCAACAAACATCAATGACAGAAAAGTGAATTTGTGGAAACATAAACGAATGCATCCCCATGATGGCCTAATCTCATATTGATTTTTCGTTTTTCTTAATTTGTTTCGTCTTTGGCTCCTTAGATCCGTCTATAACGAAAAATGGCCTTTTTTAACCAAATCGACAGATCTAAATATACCCTAAAAAGAAAAAATTTAATAATCTTGCATTCCCTTGTTACTTATATTTTTAATCACAAATGATGAAAAATAATTTTTATTTATATATCAAGCTCTTACATCGGCATTTAAAAAATACTAAATATTTCGCGTCCAAACTTAAATACGACACGATATGTTATCGGTTTTTAATGAAAATATTATTTAAAGTTTGAAGTTAGCAGTTTAACTATTGTGAATATGCAAATATAAAATTTCAATTTATTTTTGTTTTTGAATCTTTTTTGGTTTTTTAACCTTTTTTTTTTTATTTTCAATGTTTATAACTGATGAACTAAGTTTGATTAGGAAATACGGTAAACGGATTTGATATTCCCTATGATGGCAGGTTTGATCTCTGTAGTTAACTCATAACTCTCAAAAAATTGTTGACCTGTGTTATCTATTTAGTAAAAATATTTATTAATTTGATTAAAAAACGGTATTGTAAAGTAAGCTCATATATCTCCAAAATTTGAGCTGTGTTTTTTTTACCTTTAATAACTTAAAAGTAAAATTCTAAAATTTTAAATAATTATATTAGATTGATATTTTATGAGAAGTTTTAATGTGCCAAAACTCAAATTTTGTTAATAGTTTCACTGTTTATCAGGGATTGATATCTTTGCTCTTACTCGTACTCATTAATAGTACTACCAGTTTTTGAAACAATTAATTACTAATTATTGAGTAGGGAAAAGTTTATATTTCTAATAATTTAATAAAAAAAAAATTGATTACTTATTACCAGGGACTGATACTCATTGGTTTTTGCCTATATAATGGGTAATGATAATCCCTACTCGATAATTAGTAATGATAATTTAGAAAAAAATAGATTAAGAAAAATTAGTAATTCTCATATCCTTACTCGATATCTAGTAATTTTGTTCCAAAAATCGTGAGTTCTAATAACACCGGACAAGAAAATACTACCTTAAGCATCATTTATGGCAACTATCGGTATTGATCAAGTTTTTGGTCCTAATTACAAATATAAATTAAAAATTTTAGCCAATGCCTTAGATTTTTGGTTATTCGGTGTCAAAGTTGAGATTTTAAACTTTTTGGGCTTTTATATCATAAAACTTATGGGTAGTATAGTAACAAAAGTTAAAAATATATTTAGATTACGGAATCATTTATTATTAACGTAAGGCGTTTAAATTTTCTTTAAATATTAAATTTTTTTAAATTTTTTCATGACATTAGTAGTTTTCATCATAAAATCCGTTTTTTGATCCTAAATAACTTGAAGGTAAATTGCTAATGATTTTAAGCTATAACATTTAGATATGTTTTGTATAAGAAATCTAAATATGCCAATAGAATCTTTGGAAAAATAATAGTTAAAAATATTTTCTGAATTTTTTCTGAACTTTGGACGCGGTTTAAAAAAAAATTGGAGGCATTGGAAAAAAACTAAACCGGGATTGTTATCGCAAGAAAATTCTCTATAAAACGCTTAAAAGATCAAATAATTATGTTGTTTTTTTTTACTGTCCAGTGTAAAGAGCACGAGTATGAAATATAAATTATAATATCAGGATCTACAATCAATATTGCAACATAACTCTTACCATACTCGCGATTAGCATTGTGGGGTCCATAAAAACTCCAGCACATCTTGAATTTTAAATGTCTATATTAAATAATAAAATGGGTCAAATATATGTAATTTTTGAATTTATAATTAACAAAACGAATAATTATAATTTGGTTATCCCGCGATTAGCACTGTGGGGTCTATATGGACCCCAGCACATCATTTTGAATATCTTCAACATTATTATATATTAGTGGTCAGATTTTTAAGACTTTTTTTTTTAAATATATTTTAAACAAAATAAGCAATCAAAATTTGGTTTAAGTCTAACAACAAAATTCGTTTATGAATTTGTCGATTCCAGGCTTGGGCATAAATCACGCAAAAGTTATCTCGATCATAGATATAAATTAAATGACTTTTTTATAATTAAATCGCGGATCGAAAATCGTTTTTTACAAAGTATCTAAAATCACGAATCATAAATAGTATCTATTGACTTTAAAGAAAATGAACTAAATCACAGATCGTATTTAAAATTGTAAACAATAAGCGATTCAAATGAATATATATTTATTACATTTATTTGTAATATGAAAAATACAGAATTATATAAATAATATAAAAAAGAATAGATGGACAGGTATATAATCACATAAATGATTTTATTTTTTATTACTAATTTATTTAACATTTCATCAGTCAGTCTTCGCCTGTTTGGTGTAAAAACTAAATTAGTGAAACTAAACAATCTCCCAACCGGGGCTGACGATGGAAGAATAGAGTTGTATTTTATAAATATGGGTTTTATTAGTGGATACAAATTTAATGATTTAATTTCACTGGAAGGATCTTTCATAAAGTTTGAAACCTCCAATTCAACCGTATTAGATGCTGTGATTGCTATGACTTTCATAACCGAAAAAATATTGCTCGGGGAGGTGTTAGATGGTGCAATTTTAGTTTCAATAGGTTCTAGAGATAACCATCTTCGTAACTTCTAAAATCAACAACTTTGTCAAAAGCTTTTTCTTCTTCTCATAGTAAAACCCTTCGAACTTTGTATCGGGGATGAGAGGCTGCTGCTAATAAGACATAGGTATCAGAAAAATCAAATATTGTTTTAAAACATTCTGTTAGGGAGCTGGCAATTGAACTTGAGAGAATGAGCCCATGACCCCCGAAAAGTTTTCAATTTTCTAATTATTGAAAATAATGCGGGGGCTAAATCACCATAATATGAGTGATTTTCGCCCTGCAATAAATCTATAACTTGTGCTAAAGGACTTGTAGCTTTAACATATGTATCAATGTAATTGAGCTCAAACTCTTTAAATGGCGGGTGCTCAAGCATCGTTGAAAGTTCATTTAATTTAGAACGATTGGATAGTAAACAATTGAAGCTATCATAAAGGCTATTCCAACGGGTAATGGCGGGTACAATTAGTTGCTTATTAAGAATGGACATTATGACTTCAGAAGATTTTGGCCGATTGAAACTGTGCCAATACAATGTGCATTTTGACATCACATTGTAGTGCATTTTTTGAATTTGGCTGTGCTTATTTATTGTTTTGTACAAATCCGTTGTTAAAACTAAATTTATGGTATGACATGCGCACCATATATGTTTGGGTAATAATCCTGAAAAATTTTCCAAAGATTTATTACTGTAGACTACAATTTCGTATTCATGCTCGTCATTTATATCAAATAACTGAGAAGGAACACCAAAAACGCCTTTAAAAAGTTAGTCCCGTTATCCAAAACTATTTCGGAATTATTCTCATCCATCTTAAAAATAGCAGATTATTGAATATATCACAAGGAAATTCAAAAGTTGAAATTTAATGTAAAATAATTTTATATCGTAAGTTTTAGAAATACAAAAATAGAAAATTAATTAAAAAATAATTTTATAGCGTGCTTTGAAATTCAAAAGTATAAATTTAATTAAAAATAATTTTATAGCGTAAGTTTTAGAAATTTAAAAGTAAAAATTAAATTAGAAATAAATTTAATAGTGTAAGTTATTCAGAAATTTAAATTAAAACAATTTTATAGAGTAGTTTTAAAAATTCAAGAGTGAATTTAACATAAAACAATATAATAGCGTAAGTTTTAGAAATTTAAAAGTAGAAATATAATTTAAAATATTTTTATAGCGTAAGTTTAATTAGCATCGGATAAAAAAAATTATTAGAAAATCTTTATTAATTTTAAAATCAATTATTTTTTCTTGATTTTGTATTATGTAGATAGGATTTAATATACTAATAATCAAATTTACCATTAATATACAAATAGTATCAAAAAGACACCTCAAAATTTAATTGATCTGTGATTTAAATCGTATCAAAAATTTCATAGATACAGATCTCTAGTGAAAAATGACGACTTAAATCAGAAATCACAAATCTTTTGTGAAAAGTCATTTAAATTACAGGTCATAGATGCTATCTAAGATTTATGATCTGTATCTAAATAGTTTTCGATTTAGATCGTGCCCAAGCCTGGTCGATTCCAATGTTGAATCCCATGATTTTGCTTCAATGAAAATTTAAACTTGAATAATTGCAACTTTATTTTTTAGTTAATTTTCTAAATAGCTTTACATATTAAGTAAAATTTTTGTACATATGAATTATTTTTTTTTCTTTTTAAAATATCTAATTTTAATGGTAAATAGCCAAAAATAATTTTTTATTTTTAAATATTTATTTTCATGAATTTAAAAATGTTCTACTAGACCTAAAAACACGATTTGATCGATAATTTTGAGGCATTTAATCTATTGACAAGAATTATTTAATGTAATATAAAATTTCCATTTTACAGATTTTTTCCTACGGGCGCGTTCAGACTCCGTTCGTTTTTTTGAAAAATTTTAAAATTTTTAAAAATTTTGAAATTTTTTCCTTTTAACATTGAACGCTTTTTTACAAAAAGTCGCCAATTTTTGTAATTAGCATTTAAATAGTTTTTTTGAAAGAAAAGTTTTTAAAAAATTTTGAAAAAAAATAAAAAAAATTCAAAAAATTTAGAATTTTTAAAATTTTAAAATTTTTTCAAAAAAATGAAATGAGTCTGAACGCGCCCTACTTTGTACACAATAAAATTTACAATATACATTAACCTGCGAATGGTAGGGTGGGAAATTTGTAACGCGAATGCTATGGTGGGGTCCATACGGACCCTAATTTTAAATCTTTATAACGTCAAGAGTTTTAAAGCTATGATCTTCATTTTTTTATTATTTTAAAGAGAAAACGTGCTCATTAATTATAAACTAATATAATAAGTTATCATTGAAGAATATTGCATGTTTCATTTGACACAAAGTAAAAAAAAAATCTGAAAAATTTAAATTTTTTATTTTTCCATATTACAGTAAATAAATTCAATGTAACAATATTATTAATCAAATCGTGGTTTTATTTACGTCTAGTGAAACATATTTAAAGAGTTTAATGAAAAAAATTTTTGATATAAATAATTACTATTGGCTATTATTTACCATAAAAACAGACATTTTAAAGAGAATAAAAAATAATTCATATCATTATTATACAAATAAACATTGTGTATACTTAACATGAAATTATTTAAAAAAATAACTAGAATATAAGGTTGCAATTATTTAAGTTTAAATTTTAATAGAGGCAATAACATGGTTTTCAACATTGAAATTGAGAAGGTGGGGTCCATATGGACCCCAATTCAATTTCTAAATTCTAAACATTTTGTAATTAGACTTAGACCAAATTTCAATTAATAGTATTGTTTATTATATATTTTAGAAAAAAGTCACAAAAATTTAGCCCATAATTTATAATATTTTTGATAATCAAAATTCAAGATGTACTGGGGTCCGTATGGACCTCACAGTGTTAATCGCAGGTCAATAGTATATTATATTAGTTTATAATTATAGAGCACGTATTTTTTTCATCTATATTATTAAAAATGAAATTTTCGAGGTTTTTTGTTTACCGTTCAAAATCCACGAAAAAAAAATCGTTTGTGTAAAAGGTGTCTGAGATGGCAAATTTTTTGTTTTTATCCACGAGGTGTGCCAATTTTTTTATTAAAACGAAAAAAACGTTTTACGACCAAAATAATTGGAAAATATTTTTGAAATTTTTACTCTATATTAAGTATATCCCTATTAATGCACGTAAAAAATTTCAGACCTCTAGCTACTTCCGTTATCTATATTATTAGAAATGAAAATCTTGAGTTTTGGTGATTACCGTTCAAAATCGACGAAAAAAAAATCGTTTGTGTAAAATGTGTCTGGGAATGCCAATTTTTAGTTTTTATCCACGAGGTGTGCATATTTTTTTATTAAAATAAAAAAAACGTTTTACGACCAAAATAATTGGAATTTTTGAAATTTTCACTCTATATCAAGTATATCCCTATTAATGCACATGAAAAATTTCAGACCTCTAGCTACTTTTGTTATCTATATTATTAGAAATGAAATTTTCGAGTATTAGTGTTTACCGTTCAAAATCGACGAAAAAATTGTTTGTGTAAAAGGTTTGAGTTAGGGTAATGCGTTAATAAGCATGCAATAATAAAGGGATATCCCGGGCGAAGCCGGGTCACATATTCTAGTAACAATTAAAAATTAAATTATAGCTTTGAAACTATTGATATAAAGGTTTACACCTAACATTCGCGGAAAATCTAATAATAAAACTCAAAATTAGAAGTTCTATTGGGTCTGCATGGATCCCACACTGTCAATAGCAATGTTGAAAACCTTGAAATTCTCATTGTAAATTTATGAACTAAACTAATCATTAATGTATATTGGAAAATTTATTCAACACAATAAAAATCTGAAAAATGGGAATTTCATTTATCTATAATACAGTAAATAAATAAATTTTGTCAATAAATTGTAATTATTGATTAAATCGTGTTTATGAATATTTTAAAATAAAATATTTTTGGTACTCACCTTAAAAACTAGAGATTTTATAGAGAAAAATAATTAATTTATATTATTATTATACAATTCAGATATGCTAAAATAAAAAACTATTATGAAGGAATACCTAAAAAATAAGGTTGCAATTTTTTTAGTTTAAATATTCATTGAGGCATTGTCATGGTTTTAAATATTGAAATTAACCAGCAATATAATTTCGAATTGAATTTTATTATTTGAGTTTGACCAAATTTTAATTACTAGTTTTGTTTATTATATATTTAAAAAAAAGTCACATTTGACCAATATCATATAATATTTTTGCTATTTAATTTTTAAAATGTGGTTGCGTCCATATAGACCGTTAATCGCGAGTTAAACTAAAAAAATAGCAACCTTATTTTCTAGGTATTCCATAATAATTACATGTTAAGTATATTAAATGTTTGTATTAAATATCAAACAGGAATTATTTTTTATATATAGGTTTAAGGTCAGAGTAATAGCCAAAAATAATTTTTTGCTTCGGGCACGTTCAAAGTGAGTTTTTATTTTCGTAAAATTTTGGAAAATTATGAAAAATAAATATTTTGTAATAAAACGCAGATTTTTAAAATTGCCAAATTTTATATGCACATAAAATGCTTTTTCTAAAATAAAATATTTTTGAAAAAATTTTGAGAAAAAATAAATAAATTCTTAGAATTTTCAAAATTTAACGAAAATATGAACTCACTTTGCACGTGCCCTTTATAAAATTTCTATATTGTGAATCTTTCTTAAAATTTCTAGATTTAAAAACACGATTTAATCAAAAATAATTATACATTTAGTTTATTAACCAGGTTTATTTCACCCGCGAATGGTAGGGTGAGAAATTAGTAATCCAAATGCTAGGGTCCTAAGGACATTAAACCTCTATACTTCAAGAGTTTTAAAGGTATGGTCTTTATTTTTTTATTACTTTGAGATTACGTGTTCTTATCAACTAATATAAGTTATCATTAGGGAATATTGCAAATTTTATTTGACACAAAGTAGAATAAAATTTGAAAAATAAATTTCAATAAATTATATTTATCAATATTATTGATTAAATCTTTTAAGGTGTAGAACATTCTAAGAAGAATTCATGAAAAAAAATATTAGGAAAAAAGAATTTGGCTATTATTCACCTAAACTAGAGGAAATAAAATAATTTTTATATAGAATCATATCATTATTATACAATACAAACATTTTGTATACTTAATATGTAAAACTATTTAAGAAGAATACTTAAACAATAAGGTTGTAATTTTTTTAGTTTAAATTTACATTGAGGCAATATCTTAATTTTCAAATAAATTGAAAGTGTGGGGTCCATACGGACCTCAATAGAATTTCTCATTTCTAAACGAATTTTGTTATGAGACTTAGACCAAATTTTAATTACTATTTTAGTTAATTATATGTTTAAAAAAAAATTCACAAAAATTTGAGCAATAATATATAATATTTTTAAAGATATTTAGAATTTAAATGTGCTAGGGTCCGTATGGACCCCACAGTGCTAATCGCGGGTTAATAAAATGGAGTACATAATTTGTGGTTTTATAGTAAAGGGTAGAATAATGATTTAACTTTTTGTTTATTAGTAGAACTACCCTGCACTCTCTTATAATCGATACCCTTTTTACCATTTGTGATTACAATTTTTGTTTTCCTTGGTTTAATAACTATTAACCTTTGAAATTATTTTAAAATCGTATACCATCATTCTATATTTGAAATATGTAAACTTAGAAATTTATTTTATTACACAGGTCAACTTTTTGAGAGTTATGAGTTAACTACAGAGATCAAACCTGCCATTTTAGGGAATATCAAATCCGTTTACCGCTTTTCCTAATCAAACTTAATTAGTCAGTTATAAACATTGAAAATTTTAGAAAAAAAGGTAAAAAAACCAAATAAGACTAATAAACAAAAACAAATTGAAATTTTATTTTTGCATATTTGCAATATTTTAATTGTTTAATTCAAACTTCAAACAATATTTTTATTAAAAACCGATAATATATCGTGTCACATTTAAGTTTGGACGCGAAATATTTTGTATTATCTAAATGTCGGATTGGAGTGACTCTCCTATAAAAAGCAAAATGGCGCATGAAATATATCTTCATAATACAGCAATTATATCCTTAACCAAATCAATTAGTTTACATATTTCATATATATGATGATGGTATATGATATTAAAATAGTTTTAAAGGGTGATAGTTGTTGAACCAAGAAAAAGCACAGATATTGTACAGCACAGATATTGTACAAAATGACGTCATTTTTATGAGAGAGTTTTGAGTACCAAATGTCAATGTAAGAGCTTGATATATTAATAAAATTTATTTTTCATTAATTTTGATTAAAAATATAAGTTACAAGAAATTTTTATATGCAAAAAAAATTATTAAATTTTTTCTTCTTGTAGTATATTTAGATCTGTAAATTTGGTCAATAAAGGCCATTTTTTGTTATAAACGGATCTAAGGAGCCAAAGACGGAAGAAACTTACGAGATTAGGTCGGTTCGGGTAATAAATGCAGAAGGAATGCGCATGCGGTTTTTCTTGATCATGGATTGGACAATTCAAATTTTACCAAATGCAACCACTCATTTATTATATTTAAATTGATAAATATTGAATATAAATTTAAAAGTATTAATTCTCGCTTTATTTATTATTAATAATAAATATCATATTATTTTATATCATCCTTGATTTTTAAATTGTGTAAGAGGCATGTAAATTGAAATACAGTTGCTTATAACAATTAAAGGACTAAGAAACCTATGTTTATTCTAAGTTTCATTATTTAAATAATTTTTAAAAGGGCATATTAATTTTTTATAACACTAAATAAATTTAAAATTAAATTTGTGTTTGTACGTACATTTAAATAGTTATTCAAGAAATTTTTTTTATAAAAATAATAAATCATATTTGGATATAGTATAGGCAATACCTTTTATAATATTGATATAGAAGAATCTTTTTATATCTATTAAATAAAACTATAAACAAAAAAAATTTACAAACAAATATAAATTAAAAATACATATTTACAACAGCTAAACTGTTAAATTCAAACGTCATATAATAATTTTATTAAAAGCAGAATATATATCGTGCTGCATTAAAGTTTCTGCATTTTTCCATATTAAAAGATGACCTAACTTGATATTAATTTTATTTTATTTAAGATTATAAATGTGAGTTAAAAGATATTTTATGAAAAAAGACTTGATTTTTTTAGGGTATAGTAAACGTTTCAAAATCTAATTTTGTCAAAAAGGCCATTTTTTATATAGGAATGACGGATCTTAAAAGTCAAGGTAAATAAATTAGAACAAATAAAATACATATGAGATATGGCTATCAAGGGTTATGGTTTAAGAAACTTATATTTTCGAAATTGTTATTTGTTGACCAGTGTCATTTATCTTTAATAAATATTTTAAAGTTCATTTAATAATATACTTAAAAGGGCATATTAATTTTTTATAACACTAAATAAATTTAAAATTAAATTTGTGTTTGTACGTACATTTAAATAGTTATTCAAGAAATTTTTTTTATAAAAATAATAAATCATATTTGGATATAGTATAGGCAATACCTTGTATAATATTGATATAGAAGAATCTTTTTATATCTATTAAATAAAACTATAAAAACTTATAAAGAATGCTGTATTTTTTCCATTTTGAACTATTATTGATAATATATCATTGTTTTTATATTGTATTTTACCATTAAAGTGCTAACGGAAGCATATGTACAAAGATATTATTTTAATAATAATACCTTTTCATTAGGTTTAAATTTAATGTGCTTGTCTTAAGATATGTTCGAGTTAAAAATATTTTAAATAGAAATTATTTAGAGGTTAGGATTAGATTTTAAATTGTATGGGTTGCTTAAGTTAGTAACAGATTAAAATACTAAATTTTGCCTGAAGGTTTATATAATTATATAATTAAATTACCAGGATTCCGATAAAATGCCCTACGGACCATAATACCTCTACAAGCAAATTTTTAAAACTTGCACAATTTATTCTTAGTTATAAGTAAGTTACAAATATTATGATTTATAAGGGCGCGTTAAGAGCTCCCTTATTTTGATAGGAGTGTCTCTGCTCTAAAAAGGATGGCGCATGAAATAAATCATAATAATACATTAATTATATCCTTAATCATATCAATTAGTTTACATATTTAATATATTTGATGATGATTTCAATTAAAATAAAATATTAGTTTAATGTTGAAAATTAGAAAATTAAAATTTTTAGTATATAATAATAAATGAACTCTGACCCCGCCGTAAAGCATATTAATTAAAATTTAATATACGCTGGGATCTATATGAGCATTATAGTGCCACTTGCGGGTTAGGCATATTACGTAATAAGTCTAATATAGATTTTAAATATAAGATTATGCATTTTTTAGGTTATGCCCATTGTTGAGTTCAAATAACTCAAGTCAGTTAAGATTCGAAAGAAAATTTCGTATAAATATTTTTTAATATTTTTAATTGGAGTTTGATTTAATTAATTTGTTAATTTAGAATATTTTTAGCTAATTTAAGCTTGCTTAAAATATGAATAATATTAGAGATTATATGATTTAATTTAATACGCGACGCAATTGCGTTAATTTAGGATTTTTATTTATATCTAAATAAACAGCTTTTAGCACGATTCCTTTAAAAATTATATTTATATTATTTTTTTTACAAAAATTTTTAATTTCTTGAACAAATGAATGAACGTTGGACACGCACTTAAAAAAAAATTAAAAACAATTTGGATATAAAAGCTAATATAACAATTTTTATTTGTAAACGAGCTTTTCGAGTTTATTATTTTCGCCACACACCAAACACTACATGTAACTTTTTTTACCTTTATAACCGCAGGTTAATGTAATGATTATTGGCAACCAGAAATTTATAAACAATGATGGCTACCCCTCCGAGGCGAAGGTGGGTAATTTTTACTAACTCATGGGATAAAGTTACAAATTGTCGCCTACTTTATTTACGGCTTAATTTACTTTAGTAACAACCAATTTTCTAAATACCATAATAATATATATTATACTTTATTGTCATCTCATAACATATCAATTTATAAACTATAACTATACGCTAAAAAAAATTAATTAAATGCCAAAAGTCAGTGTTTGTACAGTTAAAAATAAATATTTAAGGCAGTTTAAAAGTAAAATTATAATAAAAAATCTTTGATTAAAATAGAATTTATTCTACACTATAAATTAAGCGTTAAAATTGTAATATATAATTCGAGCTAAAAACAATTTAAATATTCAATAAAATTTGAAATAATGTAAATAAAATAAAATTCCTAAAATTTGTTATATATTGCTATAAATTTATAATAGTAATAATCACAAATAAAAAACAGTGAAAAAAATTTATATTATTGAACAAGGATTAAAATTTATATTAAAATAGAATCTAATGTAGTAAAAAAATATATTCATGGATTACATATAAAAACATTTTTTTTCTAAAAGTCAAGTAAGTAGGTAAATTGTTAAACAAGAGGAGTTTAGAGTGGGGCGAGATAATTATTAGCGCATCATTAATGATATAAGGAACGTTGTTGCTAATAATAGCATTATTAAAAAAGCGATCAATTATTATTGACTTTTGTGTACTACTTGAATTGAATATTGCATGGTGTGCTAAATTTATAAAGTATATAATTGCATTATCTTAAAAAGTTATATTAAACCATAATTAGCCAAAAATAAATATTTGCATGGTATTTAATTTAATTTAAAAAAAAATACGAGAATTTTCTGGTATATTCCTTAATACTGTATCACTTCTAATTGGTATCACATCATGTGCTATAAGCAAATTGATAATGCCTTAAAAAAAATTCTTAGATTATAATTCTTATATATTCATATTTTAATGGTAAATATCAAGGTAATTAAAACATTCAATTACTATAAGATTGTTCAGCATTTGATGTGGTATCACGTGTAGTTAAAATCAAATCAGGTCCTAAAATTTAAATTACAAGGCTTTATTATTATATGGTATGGTATATTCAAATTTTGATTATATCAAGATGAAAATTATGTAATATTAATTATTATAAAAAAACAAGTAGGATGCTAGCATCCGGTGTTAACTTGCATATTTAAATGTATAAAATTTTGAATGTTACAAAAATAAAGTATTAATGTACACCAAACTAATTAAAGTTGATTTACCATGGGATTGAGGTAAATATGTTGCTTTAGGTGGTATTGCACAATGAGCTAAACAAAAATAATTATTTTTAACATATCCAGATAATATGCTAATTGAAACAAATGTTAAATTTCCCTTTTAAACATGAGACAATTAGTATATATATATCTACGTAAATATTCCGAAAAATGTTATTTTGATTAAAAAATATTCAAGTTACTAGATTCAGGCATATTGCTCAACAATGTATTACATGTAATTGAGATCACATCTTCTGCTATAAATATATTAATATCCTAAAAAATTGTCTCCACATTTATTTTAATTATGTCATTTTTATGTCAAATATTAAGGTAATTGAAACTTTCATTTACTCTAAGATTTTTGAGGTACATCATTTATTGTTGTATCACCAGTAGTTGAAACCACATTTTGACCTTTAATTGTGATAGGGAATTGATGGTGCAATATATAAAAAGAATATTATACCAGCTTGAAAAATACCAAAATATTTTTTAAAAAAAAGAACATATAATTATATGCATTATGTGATTGCACATTTTAATATAAAGTGTAAATGTTATAAAAAATAAAGATTATTAAAATCACAGTAAAAAAATATAAGTATCTTAAGTTGGTTTACTATGGGGTTGAGATAGACATATTGCATTAGGAGTCATTGCACAGCTTAGTGAATAAATATCAATTATTTTAGATAAATCAATATTTGATGGCAAACATTAAACAATTGCTAAATTTTATTGCATTAAACTGAACATTATAATGAATTAAAATATCAGTTTTCATATAACATGCCAATTATTAAACAATTGCTAAATTTTTGCATTGCACAGTTTACTGAATATAAATCAATTTCAATTTTGTATAATAAACCAATAAAAAATGCCATTTATTAAAACAAAGGCTAAATTTTATTGCATTAGATGGCACTGCACAGTAGACTAAATAAAAATCAATATTAGTTTAGAAAAACACATATTATATAAATGTTATTTAAATTGCTAAATTTTAATTATAAACAAGAAAAAGGGTTAATTTGTTATAACTGGCTATTTTTTAAATATTTTGTCTGTAAAATAAAATAAATATCAACTTGTTGCCATTTTGCATATATGGTTAGGGTTAAAAAGTATATTGTTGTAAATTTTGGGTATAAGAGCAATATAAACAACTTGTTCTTTTTCGACCCACTCCCTCATCATACACTAAAAAAATTATATTGCCATAAGATATATGATCTAAAAATTACCAACAAAAATCAAACTTGCAAAGGCTTCAAAGTTTGTAATTTCTTGACTTAGTTCATCTAACGGCAATTTTTTCCATTCGATAACCGCAGGATTGCGCCAACATAACTTCGTTTTCCCGCATTTTTCTTAATATTTTACAATCACCGATTAGGTCATCATCGGGATGCAATCTTTTAGGTTTTCATAAAATTCACGTTTCTGACATTGATATTTGTTGACCTGTGTTATTTGTTGTATTTTAAAAATCTCATCTATGCTCCAATGTTATAGCAGAGACACGCCAATTATTTTTCATGGTATAATTCGTTTTTTTATTCAATGAAATCAAATTTCGATAAAATAATAAGTGTGATTAAACAGCTGTTTATGGAAAGCCAAATTCAGAAAGTTATTGTTCATCCATTAGTGTTGTTGTCTGTAGTTGATCATTTCAACCGAATTGCTAAAATAAGCAATCAAAAACGAGTTGTTGGTATATTATTGGGATCGCTTCGGAAGAATATTTTAGATATATCGAATAGTTTTGCTGGTAAAATAATTTAAAAATTTGTAATGTATGAAATCAATTATCAATATATTATTATAATATTAGTTCCATTTGATGAAGATGAAAAGGATGCTTCTGTTTGGTTTTTGGATCACGAATATCTTGAATCAATGTATGCTATGTTTAAAAAAGTCAATGGTAAAATTTTACTTAAACCATTTTAAAATTGATTTTGGTGCTGGAGGGAGATTTATTAAAATATTTGACAAAAAAAAATGCTATAATTAGGCAAAATGTTTGATTGGATAATTTCAAGGGATATTTGAATATATGTAACTAAAATAGGTCTATATTTGTTTCAATTATTTCTGTTTTAATTAAATAAACCTATATATTTCTAATTTATATTCAAAAATGGCTATTATTTAGTTGCTAGACATTTTTTCTGAACCCTCCCAGATTGCCAGTTTTATCTGAAAAAATAGCCAAATAGCTGCATAATACTATATAAATTAAATTTTTTCCTAAGTTTAGGTTTTAAATTATTTTTACATATGGTGCTCTATGTTATTTTGGTTCAGGCACTTTTATTAACTTTTATATACTTTATATTAAAATTTGTGGTATAAGTTTGTTAGTCAGTTAAGGACGTCTAAGTCACCTCTTTTTAACCTAATCACGCATGGAAAAGGTACTTTATTTTGGATTTCATAACTAAATTGAAAGTTTAAACTAGAGAGTCATATTTGTGATTTTGTTAAGTTTGAGCAATTTAGTTTTAATTTTTTTAGCCCGTGAAAAAATTGTTGGCTGGTATCATACAGGACCCAAGTTGCATTCAAACGATATAGTTATAAACGAACTTATCAAAAAATTCTCTCATGTTACTGTTTTGGTTATCATTGATGCTAAACCCAAAGATTTAGGCTTACCCACTGAAGCATATATTATGGTTGAAGAAATACATGAGGTATGTAATATTTGTTTTTGATAAAATAATACACTTTTTCATAATTTAAACCAAAGATTTAAACATTTGATTATCAATTAGCTTAATTAAATATTCTCTTGCCCTTTTGTTTTATCTTGATTTTTTCTAGCTAAAGTCGAAAGAATTGACAAAGGGATGGGGTGATTAGGCAAATGTTTAGTTTGATTCTTTTTTAATTTTTTTGTCATTTAAATTGCTTTTTTTATTTTGAGCAATAGGGAGCTTAGCAATATAAAAAAAATCAGAAATTCAAATTATATATAGCATTTATTTACAAAAAAATGTTTTATCAATAGCTTGTCTTTGAAAAGCATCATTACATATTGACAACATATAATAGCAACTTAATGTCATGTAGTTAAAATAAGGAAAGATGAATGTAAGAAACTATTAATTACAATTTAACGCTCACAACTTGATATGTGATATATATGCCTTAGTTTGTTTTTTTGGCCCTATTCATCTAACTTATATTTTACTTTCAATTCGACGTTCCTAGGATGGTACACCTACATCAAAAACGTTTGAGCATGTGCCCAGTGAGATTGGAGCTGAAGAGGCAGAGGAAGTTGGCGTTGAACATTTATTAAGGTTTATGGAATTCAAACTGAATATTATCTTTACTTAGGGCACGTGCAAAGTGAGTTTTTATTTTCGTAAAATTTTGAAAATTTTGAAATTTTTAAAAATTTTTTAAAATTTTTTTATTTCAGAAAAAGCATTTTATGTGCATAAACTAAATTTGGCAACTTTTAAAAAATTTGCGTTTTATTTCAAAATTAAATTTCTCAAAATTTTGAAATTTTCGCAAAAATAAAAACTCACTTTGCACGTGCCCTTATGAATAGTTTTACCTATATAATAATTACAAAACATTTGATTTTATCAAGTGATTAGTATATCTATTGCCTCTTGTTTGTCAGTATATATTGAATATGTTTTAGGTTACTAAATTTATTAATTATTTATTAATTATTTAGAGATATAAAGGATACCACTCTTGGAACGCTGTCCCAGAATATAACTTTTCAATATTTGGGAATGAAAGGCTTGGAAGAAAAATTGAAAACTATAAGCCTTTATTTAAAATACGTTGCAGAAGGCAATCTTTTTTTAAATTCTGTTTTTTATTTTATTTCTCTATCTCATTTATTTAAATTTTAAACGTAATTTAACGCTTACTTATCTTAATGCTACAATGAACAAGATATTCTCTCATTGACCTTTTTCTTATAGTAACTTTTAATCATTAGGTAAAATGCCGGTAAACCACCAAGTCATGTACATATTGCAAGATATCCTTAACCTCCTTCCCGATACAAGCCTCCCTGAATTCGTTAAATCCAACCTTGTTAAGACAAACGATCAACTTCTCATGATTTACCTAGGCTCTATGATTCGCTCCATCCTTTCGCTCAATAATCTCATTAATAACCAAATTAATAATAGGTACTACTTTATGAAACATATCGACAACACCACTTTCTGTCAGGATATAAATGCCTTTTCTTTAAATCCGTTTGCACGTTTTTTTTATAACACGCCCAGATTTTATTATAAAATTACGATTCTTCATTTTTACGCTAAACAAAGGGGCTTCTTCTTTTTTATTTTGAATTTTTTGGTTATTTAATGGTTGCCAAAATTTATTCAATTATGCTTGAGATTGGTCCTAAAATGTAATTTTGGGATGAATTTAATCCTAAATGTCGTGTCAAGTAACTTGTGTATAAAAGTAGGTGGTCAAACTTAATTATGAGAAGTTGTAAAATTTATAAACATAAAATATTTAATGTTTTTTGGTATCATAGGTTCTCTTTATATTTTGGCAAAGCCAAGTAATTAAAATTACAAAAACTCAACATACTAGCACATTAAAAAAAACTTAATTTGTAATTATAATGACCGAACTCTAGCAGATTTTTCACCGTATAAATCTTCAACTCAAATTTAGGGGAAATATGACAAGATTTTATAAAATGTTAAATGGGTTTGTAATTAACACATGTGGTACAATTATAATATAATGTTACTTTGTAAGATTTTTTAATATGTGTAATTATATCCTTTATAATTGATGTTGTTTGATGTGAACATAAATTATTTATTTTATTTATTGGAATGTTTTAACTGCCTATCATAAATATTTTATCTTTTCAAATTAGGGTTTTTCCAATTGTGAAAATTATAGCGATTTGTTATTATTTTCAGGGATGAAGAGAGGAAAGAACTAAAAAAGGATGATGCATTCAACGATAACAATATCAAAGCTTTGAAAGATACTGCTAAATTGGATATTTCCCTTGATCCTACTGTTAAGCCTGCTGATAAAAAATAGTTTTTGTAATAAAAATATTTTGTTATACCTTTCGCCATGAGGATTTCAATAATTAGCGGGTTTGTTTAAGCTTTCTTAAATACATATGACTTTTTATTAATTTTATTATGCTTTAGTTTCTTTCTTTACATGATTTATGATATAATAAATATATTATATATTTATTTTCCTATTGTTTATTGTATTGGAACCACTATGCTATCCGTTGCCGCTGGCGTAATTCCGTCTTCGGCAATGTATTTTTGGGCGTGCCTCTGAGTCAGCATTTTATCCAAATGTTTTTTGAGTAGCGCAAAAGTTGGCCTCTCCGACGGGGCCGTTTTCCAGCACCACCTCATGACTTGAAATCTAATTAGGCATATGAATTAATTTCGGATTATGTGTAGAGATGTTGAAAGAGCGTTTAAACAATTATATAAAACCTTGAGATATATTATTATAAAGGGCTTCCCACTAATTTAGGATGGGCACGGGCAGACTAATTTTTATTAGAGTTCAAACCGGGCCGTGATATTCCGGCCCGGAGTGCCCGACATATATTACAATTTAGGCCCGGCCCGAAATTTGGTTTTCAATTTTAGACCTGTTTGACCGAATTTTGTACTACGGCCATAATATTTTTATTACAAGTTAAAATTTTTACAATTAAACTGGACAACAGAAAAAAACAACATAAACGATATTTACAGGTCTTTGTTTAGAATTTTGTGGGGATCATGATAGCGCTTTCAGTTTTTTTAATGATGCCTTTAAAAATTTTTAAAATGACCTCTAAGTTTAAAAAGTGATTGAACTTTAATAAAAATTAAAAAAATTGGTGCCGTTGGAAAGAGCATAGTCTCACGCATCTGATTACGAAAAAATTAATTAATTTGCTTATATAGAACTCTAGTTATTTGAATCTAAAAACCTTAATATGAAATGTTATTTTAAAGTTTATTGAACTTTTACACTCAAATCACTGACCCTCTGCCCCTTATCTGCTCCTTACGCTTCTATTCCCATTTTAACATTTTTTTTATACACTCTATCATTTTCCCTTAATATTTTACCTATGTCTCTCTTGGAAAATTCACATATTCCGTATCAAGGAATTAAAGTGGTTTAATAGTTATATAAGAGCGCCGCTTGAATATTTGTAATAAATTGGGAGTTAGGTTAATATTAGTATTTGGATTAGGTTAGTCTTAGGGCGTTATGTTTAGAATTAAGGTTGGTATTAGAATCAAATTAGGGTTAGGGTTTAATTAAAGTTAGTGTTAGGTTTAAGTTTCACTGCTGGTTTTATGGGCTAGTTAAATTTTAGTGTGACATAAAGCTATTAATTTTCGCTCATATTTTCAAGAATTATGAGCTATCTACAGAGATCAAACCTGCCATCGATTTTCAAATCCGTTTACCGTTTTTTTAATCAAATTCAGTGAGTCAGCTATAAATATTGAAAATTTTAGAAAAAATGGCAAAAAAAATAAAAAAGATTCAAAAACATATATAAACTAAAATTGTTTTTTGCATATACAACAGAACTGTTAAATTTAAACTTATCATATTTTTATAAACCGATAACATATTATGTCGTAGTTTGGACGCTAAATTCTGTATTATGTAAGTGGATATACTAAAAAAGTTTATTGAGTTATGTATAAGTTACAAGGGGTGGTTATATGAAAAAAAGAGTCTCGAATTTTTTCTAAGGGTATTCTCGAGGTCGCAAAATCTGTCAATTTGGTCAAAAAGGCCATTCTTTTGATATGGATGGATCTAAGGAGCCGAAGGCTAGAAACAACTAATTGTTATTTAGCTTCTTTTTCAAAAAAAGCTACTTTGTTGACTTGTTCTTTTAAAAAATAACTGGCGATAAGTGCATAGATTTAAACTTTTTCATTTTTATGTTCTTCAATATAATTAATCATAATTCCTAAAGTATTTTTAATGATGTTTTAGATGTCTTAATTAAATAAATTGTGCGTATTGTTATATTTGTATTTAATATTTTAGGTATTTAGTTGATAAAGTCGCCTCACATGTAAAAAACTAAATAAGTTTAAACTAAGTTGATATTCGTATTCCATGTTAAAAACTGGTCTAGAAAAGTTAATTGTATAAATAATTTATAGTCTGGATTACGTAAAATTTGGGTCTAAAGAAAGGTGTGTGAAAAAAAATGAGTAAATTCAAAATAAAAAATTAAAAAAACATTAATTCTATAAAAAATCAAAATACCTTGAATTGTTAATGAAGGTTTTCTCTTTCTAAACACCTTTTTAATTTTTTTTTTTACTTTTTTTGTTATCAATTTATTACAGCTCAAAATACCCCTAAAATGACCAAAATGGCGTTTTTGACCCTAAATAACAAAAATTCTGAGGCAATAGGAAAAATTCTGACTTCATATTCGTAATCAGCACCAAAAACTTGATTAAGATCAGTGGTTGCCATAAATGATGTTTAAGGTCGTCCAAATTTTGTTGTCCGGTGATCAATTTATTAAACAGAGTGTGGAAGTAATACCCTTCATCGTGTGTTTACAAATTAATTATAGGTACCTGGAACCCAAAGCCTATATTCTCGTTCGCCTTGGTTGTCTTTCATGAATGTGTTTAAAGGTAGGCACATATGTTTTTTTTCAAATGATATAAACAACGACTCCTAGTTGGAAGTAAAGGCCCAACTCTCACGATGTATTGCTGCTCTCGGAGCTGAACCGATCGGAGTTACCTTTTTCTTACATATTAACATTTGTATCGGCTATAGGTAAATTAAAAACTTACACATCTTCGTCACAATCTGCTGGCTTTTCCATACGATACCCTAATTTCAGTTTGTTATAAAAGTCAGCGTTTTGAGGTATATCTGGGTATGGATTTTGGCCTAACGTGACAACTTCCCACAGTAGAATTCCAAACGCCCACACGTCCGATTTTTCGGTGAAAACATGATCAAATATAGCTTCGGGTGCCGTCCACCTGATGGGTAACTCACCTGACTAAAGATAATTAGTTTAAAATAAATATTTTTTAAATGTCCATAGTTTTTTTGAGTTTAACTGTAATCGTTTTCTGCTTATTTTATATTTTTATTCCTAAACTAAATGTATATTACTTTTACCAGTCTTTAAAAATTCATACTGGTGCGATGAAACTGCATTGAAATAATCCACAATGCGACTTTATCTTATGTTTTTACCTTAATAGATTGGGACATGGCCTAACACCTCGGGAGAAGTGGAAAAAATTAAAAATTTTTGGTGACTGATTTTGTGACCTCAAGACTAAATGATATCTGAAATAATATTACACAGGTCAACAATTTTTTGAGAGTTATTAGTTAATTACAGAGATCAAACCTGCCATCTTATGGAATATCAAATCCGTTTACCGTTTTTCTCAATCAAACTTAGTCCGGTATAAACATTAAAAATTTAAAAAAAAAGGTCAAAAAACAAAAAAGATTCGAAAACAAAAATAAATTGAAATTTTATTTTTGCATATTTACAATAATTAAACTGTTAAATTCAAACCTTAAATAATATTTTTATTAAAAACCGATAATATATCGTGTCGTATTTAAGTCTGGACGCGAAATATTTTGTATTATCTAAATGCCGATGTAAGAGCATGATATATTAATAAAATTTAATTCTCGTTATTTGTGATTATAAATAAGTTACTAGGGATTTTAAGCAAAAAATATTTTTAAATTTTTTCTTTTTAGGGTATATTTAGACCTGTCAATTTGGTCAAAAAAGGCCATTTTTTGTTATAGACGGATTTAAGGAGCCAAAGACATAAGAAACTAAGAAAAACGAAAAATATATATGAGATTAGGCTATTATGGGGATGCATTCTTTAATGTTTTCATAAAAATCTCGTTTTTGGCTTTGATATTTGTTGACCTGTGTTATTTAACTTCAAGTATATCAAGCTTCAACATCCACCTTTAGATAACAAAATGTTTTGCAAACTTTAATATGGCACTTTTTTTGCCCCGTTGGATAATATGTTGTTTTATGTTTAAATTATAATATTAATAGTTTTAAAAAAATAGTCTCTTTTAAATATTGTTTAGTTTTAAAATCTTATTTGTTTTTTTTTTACCAATTTTATAAATTTTCAACTTGAAGGCTTACAAAATTTCACCAGACTACACGGTACGGTAAAAATTTTAATGATGGTAGCCTTGATCTAATAATTCAGTTAAATTTCTAAAAAAATTTGAGCTGTAGTTATTGATCAAACCCAAACAAACATGTTTTGTTGAAAAATGATGAATACATTACCTTAGACTCTTTCACGTATATTCCATAAACAGCTGACATATCTCGTGCTAGTCCAAAATCTGCTACTTTGGCAACTGTAGTTAAGCCATATGATCCTTGTGCCAGCAATATATTTCGGGCGGCCAAGTCTCTATGGATGATCTAGATGATGATTTCGAAAGCAAAAAAAAGTTAAGAAATTTAAAGTTTAAGTGTAACCACTTTTTTTAAAAACACTATCACTTAATGACAAAATTTTTTTTTAACAACTTCCTATGGATTATTATATCATTTATCGTAATGCGTATTTTGGAATTTTTGTAAAAAAACCTAAAGTTATACTTTTTCCTGTTCTTTAACCAAAATATTTTATTTAATTGATATGTGGAATATTTTAATCTTGCTTCATTTTAAACAGTGAAATTTGTAAAATACAAATAATAGGTTTGATTAAGCTATAAAGATATAAGCTAACTGCATATGATTTTTTATAAGGGCAGGTGCAAAGTGATTTTTATTTTCTTAAAAAAATTTTTTAATGTTATTAAAGTTTTTTATTTCAGAAAATTTATGTGCTTAAACTAAATTTGGCGAATTACCAAAAAAGTGCGTTCATTAATAGATTAAAAAAAATTTACGAAAATAAAAACTCACTTTGCACGTGGCCTAATAATTTTTAGCAAATTTTTATACAAAACTGTAGTCACTATCCAGTAAATCTGGCGACTTTTGATAAGGAATATAAGCAGTGTTTAATTATTTGTAAGAGTTGGAGTTCAAAATTTTATGGCAAAATTAGCCATATTTTGAACTCAACTCTTTACCATTTTTTACCCCCCCCCCCCCTATTTGAAAAAATTTAAATGAAAAAAAAAATTTCCTTTCTCTTGCAACTCACCTCAAAAAAAATTCCTAATTGTAAAAATGAATAATTCTCAAAAAAATGCACTTTGTTTCTTTTCTCCTCAAATGAGCTCAAATGGCTTCTCCGAACAAGCTGAATGAACTTTAAGATTATCACAGGGAACTGCTGCCAAATTTGGGTATAATTGCTTTTGAGTGTGAATTAATTAAAAACGGCATTTAGTACCCCAGAATACCAAATTAAGGAAATATTATTTAAAAGTTAATAAATTTGAGCTTGGTTCTTTAAAAAACTTATGAAAATTTTAATTATTATAATAAAATTTAAAAATAACAAACATGAGTTTGGCCATTTAAAAAACTAAAGTTTTCCAAAAATTGCCCAGAGTACCTCACTCCGACTCATTAAAAATTCCATATTGAAATAAAAAGAAAAGAGGTTCATCAATACTATCAAAACTCCGTTTTACCAAAAAATAAAAAAACTGAGTTCTTTTTTATTAAAATAAGGAATATTCATTTTTTTTTAAATGAAAATTTTTCATTTGAATATTTTTCACCCCCGTGAAAAGTGAATTCCCTCATATTCACTAATTTCTTTCCTCACCATTCACTAGAATTGAGGAATTCACTGCGGCTGAATTCTTTTTTATTAAACACTGAATATAAGAAGCGTAGTAGAAATAGAAAACAATATATACTATCAAATTAAGGTGATCTCATTTTTAGTTGAATGTATAGTTATATTCTCACATACATCTACATTAATTTTGCCTCACATTTATTGCCCTATTGAAAAAATTATAGCTTAAAACGGATTAAACAACTGTTTTTTTAATTTTAACGGATGCATTTTTCACTCACATACACGTGAAAACTCAACTTTTGACAAAAATTTTATTCCAAAAAAGGCTGCGGCAGTGGAAAAAAAGTTGACGAAAAAAAATTGCACGCATTTAAATAACATTGAGGCGACTAAAAAAAATTTAAAATTTTTAAAAATTTTTGAAAAAAAAATTTTTTTTTTTTAAATTATTTTGTTAGGCAAATCCTAAAACGACCAAAAAATTTAAATTCTCATTTTTTGATATTAGCCGCAAATTTTTTTATTTTAGAAATATTTTTTTTACAATTTTGAAAGAAGTATTAGCCGCAGCCAAACAAGGAAAAAGATAATAATACTAACAATATCAGGCGAGTGGTTTATTATACGCAACTTTTACAAAACAGGGAACACCTGATTTTGATATTATTTAGATGTCTTTCGGCTCGAACATAAATAAACGGCCGTAGAAGTTTAAAGAAAATTCTTTTGTTTTTATATAAGATTTAAATTATTTTATTGGCAGGCCCGATTCTAGCTTTTCCACTTTGGGGGGGAGGGGGAGGCAAAAAAAACTGGTGGGGGCAGAAAAAAATTTTTTGCCGCCTTCGGCGGCAAAATTGGCCGTGACCTTCGGTCACGGCATAAAATATAAATGTACAACAAATGCATCCATGTTCAAAATTTTTATTTGTAACAAATTAATAGTAATTTATTATATTCATAAAATAAAAAAAATGATTGCGTTTACAAATTGGATATGTGAATTTAAATTAATTGTTTTCACTTAAATCAATTGCTTAAAAAGATATGAAATTTGGAAATTAATTGTAAGTATAATTTTATCATTTGGTATCAATGCGCATAAAAATAAAAATATGAAGATTGATTATCATAAAAATAAAAATATGAAGATTGATTATCATAAAAATAAAAATATGAAGATTGATTATCATGAAAACAAATTGTATAAGTATGCTAATTTGGAAGAATGTATATGAAAAAACACTGGTTATATATAACTAGGTAAAAAATTAAATAAAACATGAACATAAACGTTAAATGCGCATAAAAAAAATTGCAGCCATGTCTTAAAATAGTAAGCAATAATTAGCTGATTATGAGCAGTGTATTGTATTAATCTAACAATTATATGCTAGAGGTTGTTTTGATTAAATTATAAAATTCATCAAAATTCAACGCCCCATTTAATGATTTTTCGTGTCCTAGAAGAACCAAATCACCTTTACGCAGGTCAATACTTGCCAGCCTACTAGAAGTTATTTTCCTTCTTAAAGAAGCAAATAAGGCCTCACAACTTGACGTTCCAAATAACAAACTTATAGAAAAAGTATTAAATAGATTAGGAAACGCATCTTTGTAGTTATATAAAAATTTAACAAAATTATTAGTAACACATTCTTATTAAGTTTTCTTATTAAATTTTTTGTGGCTAAGTCAATTTCTTTAGATAATGAATTTCACCCAATATTACTTATTTTTAAAAGAGGCTCTAATTTATTTATATCTACAAAAAGGATAATCAAATTTATAAAGGGAATCTAAATCCTAAATAAATATTATCGATAAAAAATCTATTATCAAAAGAATCAATAATATTAAAATAAATACTTTTTAATTCATCATTAATATTTAAATTATTCTCAAACTTATGAGTAGAAAATAAATAAAAATCAGAAAAAATTTTAGGTTTAGTTTTTTTTATCTTAAATAAATTATTGCCATTAAAAAAAGTATTAAATATATCAAAACAGTTTTGGAATAAATCTTTAAATGTATTTGTATCCCTTAATTGTTTAATTTCTAACAAACAATGGTGTAAATCAAAAGTTTTAGAAACATAAATCGTTTTGCATTATCATTAATTATTCTTAATAAATAAAATAATTTTTCAAATGATAAATACAAAAAAATAAATTGATGATCATAAATATGATCAAAAACCTCGAAGCTTCGGCCCTGTGACATGAAGATATACAAATTATTTTATTTTTAATTTTCAAAAGAGTATTTAATATTTTTATGTAATTTAAAAAAAATGGCGTCGTAGTGACCACACCACCGATGGGGCAACAGCCGGGGTATGGTTCCGCATTCACTAACTTCCATGATTGCATCATGTTAAAAAAATTTATTAAGGGAAGAAAAAATATCAAAAAAATCTTCCCCTTCAATTAAAATTTCAAGACAATCTACAACAAGATGCAATCGATCGTTAAAGCAGTGAATAGGGACATGTTGTCCAGCTATTTTGCTTAGAAACACTTGAACATCACATTTATCCCCGGGCATTACGTTCGCCCCATCGTAGCATTGTGCGATCAGGTTCTTTGGTTCTAGGTTATATTCTATCAAAAGATTGTTGACAAGTGAGAAAATTTCTCAGACATCAGATTTATGAATTGCTTTCACAAATATAAAGCTTTCTGTAAAATCAAATTTTTCTATATATCGTAAAACAACAGAAATAATTTCTGTGTAAGTTTGATTTCTCAAGCGGATGAGAAGTATTGATGAATGAAAACACTTTTTAAAAAAAGTAAATATTTTTAAAATAATATTTTTTAGATCTTTTTGGTGGAGCTTTAATAATATAATGTGAAAGAAAAAATAAAATTTAGTATTTTGGGGGGGGGGGGGGGGGGCAAATTTAATTTTTTTTGGGGGGGGGGCAAAAATAAAATTACTATGTATTTTTGAGGGCAAATTTAATTTTTTTTTTGGGGGGGGGGGGGGGGGGGGGGGGCAAACATAAAATTACTATGTATTTTTTTGGGGGGGGGGGGGGGGCAAATTCCCCCCCCCCCCCCCCCAAAGGGGTCTAGAATCGTGCCTGTTTATTGGAAATGCACAAAGCATTTAAATTATGTAAATTTTTTTTGCTCAGACTCATTTCATTTTATTTTAAAATTTATAAAAATTTTAATATTTTTACCATTTGACATTAAACGCCCTTTTACAAAAAGTCGCCAATTTTTGTTATTAGCATTTAAATAGTTTTTTTGAAAGAAAAGTTTTTAAAATATTTAGAAAAAAAAATAAAGTTTTAAAAAATTCGATAGCGTTAAATTTTTTTAAATTTTCTAAAAAAAATAAAATGAGTCTGAACGCCCCCTTAATAATTTTGCTGAAAATAATAAACCGTTAATTAAAAAAAAACCTTTAAATGTTACCAATTGAGTATTTTTTAACAATGTACAATTTATAAGTGAATGTGGAAGTTATTAACATAATCGAATAAAAAAATTTAAAGCAAATATAGAAATTTTTTGTGAGTTTGACTAAAATTTACAATGGTTTCAAACGAGATTGAGTAAAACGGTAAAAGGATTAGGGCATGTCAAAACTCCGGAGTCTAGAAGAAGTTCATAAACTTCGGAGTTTTTTTATTAAAATTTGCTATTTAATATATGTAATTATTACACAATTAGCTGCTCTTTCATTTATTTACAACTTTTATTAAACAAAAATGAGTTTTGACTACAAAAATATAAATTCCAATATTTTCAATAAGCTAATGTTTACTAGCAAATTCCAAAAAACTAAAACTCCGGAACTCTGGAGTTGATGGACTCTTTCCCGATTCCCGGAGTTTTGACATGCCTTAAATAGGATTTGAAAAGAAGGCATAAAATTTTATTAAAGGTTACACTATTCCTACCAAAATTTTAAATTTGTCAATATGTTTATTATTTCTACACAAAATCGAGTAATGTGTTATATAAATTAAAATGTTAAGATTTACACGCAATTCTATGCCTTTATAATTTTTGGTGCGAGGAATGGTTCATTTTTATTACAATAAATTATGATTTTTATAATTATAATTTATCTTGGACGGAGAAATTAATTAGGTCAGCTTTCAAGATTTTTTTATATTTTATACATATAGTTTGTTATTAATTAGGTCACTAGTATGAAACACGGCAAAGTTTTATTTGAAATTCATTTTACCCCGTGCTTTGCAAGATGCTCCATTCCTTTTGCGACATCGAGGGCAAATTTGAGCATTTGCGTGGCCGAAAGAGGCCGTGCCATTTTATCACCCCTTTTCTCGGCTTCGAGTTTTGTTTGACGGGCTTTTTTAAGGAATGTCTTCAGATCACCATAAGGGGCGAACTCGATGGCCACGTACAGATTTCCTAGATTTGACAAGTAATTTTAGATTGTGACGATGACTAACCATGTCAATATGCAACACTACAAAATTTAACTAACGTCTTCGGATAATATTTTAAACACAAGATTGTCTAATATTATTATCTATCCGATTTTCAGCGGATCACTGGGGCTAAAAAATATTATATAAAATAAAGCTTATTCTTCTAACTAGGTTGGAAAAAAATTTTAATATATGAAAATGTGAAGCAGGGCTCTTTTTAAACATAAATATGGATAATTGAATAGCGTTGATTATTAATTGCAAAATTTGATATTATTAATGAAAGTTAACATTTTAATTACATTAATTAGAATAAAAAAATTTAAATGTTTTAGGTTTTGAGGTTGTGAATACCTAACATTTGTCATTAAACTTTATGTCATGCAGGCTTAACGAATTAAAAAAAACGTTAATTTTATTAATTACCTGTATTTTCAAAAATTTTAGCTACCTGTGATTTTTAATTTAACTTTATAATGGCAACAATTTTTTTAATCTTACCGTCGTGCTCGCAATAGCCAATTAGATTTACGATGTTTGGGTTGTATCCAATTTTTTTCATAATTTCCATTTCTGCTACCATTGTATCGTAGGCATCTTCTGCCGTTTTGTTACCTTTAGATATTAAAATTATATTGGATCATCAAAGAAGTCAAGAAATTAATTTTTATAATCAATTTGGTTTACCAATTCTGGCTCGTTTTAACCTTAAGCATTTAAAGGGAATGCCCTTTACCTTTTCCGGTTCTCAGAGTTTTTACAGCTGCTGTTACCGTTTGCCCCGTTTTTTTGTCGAATACAGATCCTTTTTGGACTTGGCCAAAGTTTCCTTTGCCCAAGATTTCGGGATTTAGAGTTATATTGTCCCAGGGAATCCACCAGGGATCCTCTGCCAGCATTTCTGCGGGAGTCAACGGGGTGTTTGCGCTGCGGGAATCAGGAGTTCCCTTACCTCCTGTCCCTGGCCCCTTATAGGCTTTGCTCGTTAACAAGCGGTACTCTTCCGGCTTCTTGTCACTGGCAACGTTAACGTTAGTCGTTAAGGTTATATTTTGTTTGGACGATTTAACTACCAAAACTGCTTCGTTTCTTCTCTGATTTTTCTGTTTTAAAATTTTAAATTCAGAAGTTATCAATAACCTATACTTAGGGAGCAATGACTATGAAATATTTAATTTCAATAAACAGTTAAAATTAAGTTTTTTAGTTACATCTTTTAAGGGGCAAGGTTATTTATTAACTATATATATTAGTTAAATTATTTTGTATCAGGCCACGTTGAAAATAAACTTTTAATTGTTTAAAATTTATCGAAATTTTGTTGTAAAAGTAGGCCTTTTTTTAAAAAATTTGTTATATTTTATTTTAAGCGAATAAAATACTTTTTTTTAAATTTTTTTTTGAACAAAATGACATTTTTAAAATTTTCTAAAATTATTAGCATTTCATTTTCTAGTTATTTAGGATTAAAAAACGGATTTTATGACGAAAACACTAATTGTAAAATGAGAAAATAAAAAAAAATTAAATATTTTAATACCCCTTACGTTAATAACACAGGTCAACAAATTTCAATGGCACAACCGTGAATTTTATGAAAACATAAAAGAATTTATCCCCATAAAGGCCTTATCTCAAATATATATTTCGTTTTTCTTAGTTTCTTCCAGCTTCGGCTCCTTACATCCGTCCATATCGAAAAAATGGCCTTTTTTGACCAAATTGACCCCTAAAACGAAAAAATTTAAGAATCTTTTTTCTATATAAAAATCCCTTGTAACTTGTATTTATCATCTCAAATAATGAGAAATAAAAATTTTTAGTACATCAAGCTCTTACATCAGCATTTAGATAATACGAAATATTTGGCGTCCAAACTTAGATTCGACATAATAAATAATCAATTTTAAAAAAAGTTTTATTTAAAGTTTGAATTAAACAGTTTAGCTATTGTGAATATGCATAAAAAAATTTCAATTTATTTTTGTTTTTGAGTCTTTTTTGTTTTTTTGGCATTTTTTAAATTTCCATTAGCTGACTAACTAAGTTTAATTAGAAAAAACGGTAAACGGATTTGAAAATCCCTAAGATGGTAGGTTTGATCTCCGTAGTTAACTCATAACTCTCAAAAATTTGACCTGTGTAATGAATGTTTCCGTTATCTAAATATATTTTTAAACTTTTGTTACTAGCCATAGGTTTAATGATATAGAAGCTACCCCAAAAATTGAAAAATCTCAACTTTGACATGGAATAACTAAAAATTTAAGGCATTGGCTAAAAATTTTATATTTTTTTTCCATATTATTTTAATAACGTTTCAGAAAGTATTTTAAATGCTACAAAGAGCAACTTTTTATTGAAGTGCCTTTTATAAGAGAAAAAATTATAAAATTAAAAAAATTTTTAATAAACTTAATAAAATCTGAACAGGCCCTTAACTAAGGATTAGCATAGTTCACTGTATTTGCTAAGGGGTACGTCATATCTAAAAAAAACGTATTTATATCTTGTTGAATTATATAAAAAAAATAATTAGGTTTAATGTAAATTACACAGGTTAACAAATATCAATGACTCAACCGTGAATTTTATAAAAATATAAAACAATTTTTCTTCGTGATAGCCTTATCTCATTAATATTTTTCGTTTATCTTAGTTTCTTCCGGCCTTGGCCCCTTACATCCGTCCATATAGAAAAAATGGCCTTTTTTGACCAAATTGAGAGATCTAGATAACCCTAAAAAGAAAATCCAAACTTAAATACGACACGATATATTATCGGTTGTTAATTAAAGTTTTATTTGATTTGAATTTAACAGTTTAGGTGTTGTTAATGCAAAAAAAATTAATTTATTTTTGTTTTTTGAATCTTTTTTGTTTTTTTGGCATTTTTTTTAAATTTTTAATGTTTATAACTGACTAACTAAGTTTGATTAGGAAAAACGGTAAACGGATTTAATATTTCCTAAGATGGCAGGTTTGATCTCCGTAGTTAGCTCATAACTTTCAACAATTTGTTGACCTGTGTTATTACATTATTCTACTTTTGTATACTTAGTTTACTAATAATAATAATTTTGTTGTACCTTTTAGTTTAGGCGTTTTGTCAAATATACAAAACAACCTTGAACATATTTTTCTACTCGCAAAAAATAACCGAAGAAAACCAAAATAAATCTTTTTTGGAAAAGAAAAATATTTCGTTTATGGCCTTGCCTATACACGAACAGGTAATAAACGCAATTGCATAATTAAACTAAAACAAATGCAGTAAATAAATAATACCTCGTATGAAAACATGATTCCACCTACCACGAAGAACACTAGTCCCAAAACACTAACCACCGCTACGATTGGAATGGCTTGGGTTGCCGCCCTCAAAGACATTTGACTTCTTGGATTTTGTGGGTTGGAGAGGGCACTCGATTTGCTTACCATAAGTACGGCAAGGCCGAACACACCGAGTATAAGCACCAAAGCACCTTGTATATATTATTATTATTATTATTATCTAATACATGACCCCTAAATTTTTTATTTTTTTTTAAGGCTAATATCCAAAAATGAGAATTATTGTTTTTTGGTCGTTTTAGGATATGCCTAACAAAATATTAAAATTTTCAATTTCTTAAATTTTCTTTAAGGCACGTGCAAAGTGAGTTTTTATTTTCGTAAAATTTTGAAAATTCTAAAAAATTTTAAATTTTATTTTTTTGAAAATTTTTTAAAAAAATTTTTATTTTAGAAAAAGCATTTTATGTGCATATACTAATTTTTGCAACTTTTTAAAAATTTGCGTTTTATTTCAAAATAAAATTTATTAAAATTTTGAAAATTTCACGAAAATAAAAACTCACTTTGCACGTGCCCTTACACAAGCCACCTTAATGTTAATCAATGCGCTCGTTTTTTTTTCTTCAAAAATTTTTTTTTCACTAGCCACACAGCCTTATAAACAATGTGTTGAATAAACTAAATATTTACTCATTTAACCACGAAATAGCAATTCGTACTTATGACATTTGTTTTCACTATTGTGAAATTAGGCCAAGCAAAGTGAGTTTTTATTTTCGTATAATTTACAAATTTTTATTAATTTATTTTATGAACGCATTTTTTTAATTTAGTTTTAAGTACATAAAATACTTTTTCTAAAGGGCGCGTTCAGACTTCATTTGTTTTTACAAAAAAAAAAATCTGAAAATTAAATTTTTATGATTTGAGTTTTTACATCAAAAATTATTGACTATTATTTCTACAATAATTTACACTCGGAGCAGTTGCTTTAAGTATATTTAGAAATCTTGGTCAATGTACAGCGTCTCCTACTCCCAAAATTCCAATGACGAGCTACACCCCCCCCCCCCCCCCCCATTGTTTTCTTAATTATAAACAAGGTGCTCTTTTTTTATCAACTGACGATAAATAGAGAAAATATTTATTCAATAAAAAAACTATTAAAAATTGTACGAGAACATATATATGGATAAAATATAAAATTATTATGACTAAAATTAATTAAAATGATTGTTTAATGTGCTTTCACGTAAATAATCAAAAGTTAATAAAAATTAATGATTGCAACAATTAATCTTGATTTAGATTACAATAGGACTAGTTAAAGTAAATTATTGAAATTTGGATATAAATATTTAAATTTATCTATAATTGTATCATTATCTAATTCTAACAAAATATCCTTTTCGGGCTTTAACAATATTAAATTTTGTAAAAACTTATCTTCCATTTTGTTGCGAAGATAAGTTTTAGTTAATTTAATCTTGCTCTTGGAACGTTCAGCGCTGCAGCTCGTGATAGTTAATGAAAGCAAGACCAAGAAGATATTATAAATTTTTTTTAAGTTATCAAAATTGTCAAGTATTTTATTGAGCGCTCTAGGTAGCAAGAAATTGTCCTCTGAGCTATTGAACACTGTTTCAGCATCATCCTCATCGTCGTATTCCACGTCTTCATCGGAGGAGTTATCTATATGCTCAGAAATTTTTAAACAATTTTTACAATATAGAGATTCTGTTGAAAGGATACCATCTTTTAGAGCCTGACGAAAGTATGGAATAAACATTTTCATTTCTTGAGCAATTGCATATGGGTTGATATCATAAAAATTACATAGGTCCTTTATGTTTTGCACATGTATTTCCGTATTTTTCTTTAATGAGGCTGTTGTAAAATACGACACACCCTTATAAAACCTAAGGGTATCATTATTAAACCTTTCTTCAAATTGCACTAAAATTAGATCCAGAGCTGCGAAAAATGTTTTTATACGGTAACTACAAATTATAACTAATTTTATTTTTTAGGTTACATCTTCTATTTCACCACGTTTACTTTTTAAGTTAAATTCAATATTATTTTGTTCGCAAAAATTTAAATATATATATTGCTGGTCAATGGGGTCTTTTTCCTCATTTAACCCCCCTATTGTTATACCTACCCCCCATGAACAACCTACCCCCCACGGCCAATTTTTATGAGCCACGCTCGTCATACCCCCCCCCCCCCCCCCCCCCCCGGAGTAGGAGACGCTGTCAATGTATATCTAATCTATATTAACCTAACTGATAATCATTAAGACATAGATTAATTCTAATGTTTAAAAAAAATCAAACATTAGATTAATTTTTTTTTAAAAAATAAGATTTTTAAAATATAAATGAAGACTGAACGCACCTGAAATTAAAAATAACAAAATTTAATTTTCAGAATCTTTAAAATTTTACGGAAATACAAACTCACCTTGAACGTGGCCATATATGTAAATTAGAAATGCCGCAACTTTACCGAGGTACAAATGCTAGAAAAGGTGACAATTTATTTTTTGGCTACTTTTGGGGGATTTTTTAAACGGGACATGTCTATTTCTGAGTACATGCAAGATAACTCGTTAAAATGTGTTCTTTATATCGAATTTTAAATTCAAAGTTCACTCTTAAAAAATTTACATAAATAGTCTTATTATACCCATTCCCATAAGGACGAATGAATGTGAAACTGTAGGTGGGCTTTCAAGGTCTTTCGTCATTTATTTTTCTTGTCACTTTGCAACAAACATTTAATTTACACTTTTGTATGATTTATAAAAAACGCTTATGTCAAGTGATTGTTATAAACCCATTGTAACATCTTTAGGCAAAATAATTATAAATGGTTCCTGAATTGGTGTGAAAATTTAATCCCGACAAGATATTAAACGAACTGGCTATACTACGTCTCTACAGAATTATTTTTGCAAGGAACCATTTTATATAAGTCTAGTTTTGCTGTCCCTAGAAATCGGTACAGCCCGCCAGCCCGTGAATAACGCGGGCCGAATTTAAAAATAATATTTTTTTTTTATTTAATTATTTCCTTATTGTTTTTTGCTCTTTTTAAAAGCTAGTATTGACGTTATTGTCTTACGATAAATTTATTACGATGCACTATATTGATAGACAAAGCAAAAAATTATTATCTAACATGAATATATAATTTCCGAGCCGTCTTGGCAAAATATAATAAACATAATTGGGGCAGGCTGGATTATGCCGACCCGTGGGGTTAGTCTAGCTGAGCTTAGCATAAAGTGAAAAATTCCAGCCGGTTGGGCCGGAATATTACGGCACGGTTTGAATGAGTGAACGTCGATAGACATGCTCTTTAATATAGAAATATATTAGTTAAATTGCTGTTCGCTTAAATTGAATTATAACGCGAGCAGTGATTTAACCCCGTCTGGAAAACTTTTAACAATCTCTTTGAACGCACTAGATTGAGATATACTCTCCATTATTTAGCGTTTGAAAGCACTTTAATACGTTCTTGAAATCCAAATTCCATCATTATTGATGGTCAGAGGAAATACCTCTAAGGCCAGCACTATACTTTCTACGAAAAAAAGGATCTTTTATATATACTTTCTCTTACCACTCGTGTTAGGAATTTTGTTATCTTGTACTTTTAAATGTTATGGGTCACATTTGTATTAATGATGATCAACAAAATAAATTTCCCAAAATATTTTTTGTTAGATTAATTTTCCAAAAAAATGGAAACCTTATAAAATTACACCGATAAGATAGATCGTCATTTACCTTCAGGTGTTGGGCACCCTATAATCAAGCCTTGCTTTTGAAGTTTTAAATTCTTAATATATGTCACACGACGATATGTTTTGTTCTTTTGTTCATGACACACCACATAAGCTGCTGCTATTGTATTTACATGTTTGAAAACCTGCCCGACTACGTTTAATCTACTACACATGTCTTCCTTGTTGCATTCGTCACAATTTTTTGACAATTTTGTCGGACTTCCTTATTATTAAACAAACGCATAAATGCTTAAAGGGCTCTTTCCTTTCTTTTTGTGGCATGATAATAAGAATAATCATAATTTAGATAAACATTTTATTCAAGTTTCAGGGAACTTACCTCGTATTTGCCAGTGATTTTGAAAAAAAAACAATTACATTTCCTGCAGCATCAAATTCTGTTTTTGAATCATTTTTCTAATTACTTTCTCAATTAACAACTCGCCTGCTAATCACAAAAACAATTTTTTATGTAACATAAAAAAATTACCTATGATATTATAGGGATTACCGAAGTTTCCTTCATAATTTCAATTTGCACCACTGGAACACCTCACAAATTTAACAAATGCGACATTTTAAAATGAGCCCAATGTCCTTTACTTCCGCATTCAAAAACCGTCTAAATAATTCTCATGAAGTATCGTGGCTTATTGCTCGGCTTTTGATGGTTTTCTTCTACACAAGTAAAACTTCCGAATGCTTTTTGCATTTTTTTGTTTATCACAGGGTCTGTCTGTCCATATTTTATGAAAAATACATATTTTTTCCACTCATTTTATTTGGCATGTATTGCGAAATCACGAGGTTTAAATTTTAAAAAAATTACCTTTTTAATAAAAAACAGATTAAATCTTTTTGTATAATTTGTCCAGCTCCAATATTTTTGGCGTGATTTTTATCGTGATTTCGGGCGTCCTTGCGTTAATAATTTTATATTATATTGGTTGATCGCAATTGTGCATGCACAAATTTCCTTATTGATTACACAGGTCAACAAATTTCAATGACAGAAAAGTGAATTTAATGAAAACATAAAAGAATATATCCCTATGATAGCCTTTTCTCTTAAATGTAATTCGTTTTTCTTCGTTTTTCTTCGTTTCTTCCGCCTCGGCTCCTTACACCCGTTCATTATGAATGGCCTTTTTGACCAAATTGACAGATCGAGAATACCCTAAAAAGAAAAAATTTAAGAATCTTTTTTCCATATAAAAATCACTTGTACTTATATTTAAATGAAAAATAAAATTTTTTGGTATATCAAGCTCTTACATCAGCATTCAGATAATACAAAATATTTCCCGTCCAAACTTAAATAGAAACGATGTATTATCGGTTTTTAATGAAAATATTATTTGAAGTTTAAATTTAACAATTAAACTGTTGTGAATATGCAAAAATTTCAACTTATTTTTGTTTTTGACTAACTAAGTTTGATTAAAAAAACGGTCGGATTTGAAAATTCGGCAAGTTTGATCAGTGTAGTTAGCTCATAACTCTTAAAAATTTATTGACCTGTGTCAGGGATGGGCAAGTAATGATTACTTGTAATTAAATTACAATTACTAATTACTCTCATAGTAATTAGTAATCAATTACATTTTTTATAAAGTAATTGTAATGGTAATTAATTACATTTTTTAGTAAAGTAGTTGTAATGATAATGATTACTTTTTCAAAGTAATCATTATATTGAATTAATCATTCCATTTGAATTTATTAATATGCTTAAAGATTGTATATAGATATTAAGAGAAACCTGCTTTTGTTTTTTCTTGCATTAGTTTGTTTTAAAAGTTATATTTTTTAAATTGTATCGACACGTTTAACACTTCTTTGGGTTTATTTGACCCAAAGAAATTTTATATTTTTAATAACTTTTTAAAGAAGCAATATCCTAAACTGATATTTATATTTATTAAATACATTCATCAAGTCAACAATTTGCATCTAAAAGTATTTTAAAATATGAGCTCAAATTAAAGATATTGACTTTTTGGGTCATATTGACCCAAACAGCTAAAATAAGCACACAAATTTTTCCTTAATAAAATTTATGTGATAAAAATTAAAATGCTTTTAAACATTCTTTTTCATCCAACCTATTAAAGAACAATGAAAAGGTAAATTATTTATGCAATTTATACTGATATTTTGGCAAATCTAGAGAGATAGGAGCTCATTATGGAAAAAGTAGCAGTTCAAATTTTTTGAGAATATAATTTTTTAAATTGTTTATAAATGTGTATAATTATTTAAAAGCAGGTAATAATTAAATATTTTACCTTTTGTAGTTAAAAACAATACTTACTCTAATGTTTATAAATCTTACCAAATTTAAGATTTTGCCAATTTTACAATCTTTTAAATTATATATCTCTTTTTTGAATGGGTCATATAGACCCAAAGAAGTCCCTAATCCTATTTTTTCTTAAGAAGTTTCCCAGGTGTTAAAACATTTTGTCAAAATTTTTCTAATTTTTTAAGCTTTGTCACCCTTATATTTTTACATAAATTTTACATTCTCAAATTATATCAAGACGCTGCCTCAGTCGAAAGATTCAGTCTTGTCACATTATTAAATAGATTTAATAGAAACAGATTGTCCAATGAGTTGTTTGAGAAATTAATTGTTTTAAAAAGTAAATATAAATACGAAACCGGCTATAAGGATTTAGTAACTAATCAAACTTTCTTCCACTAACTTAAATATATTTTTAATTATATAATTTAGCATTTATATCCAAAATAAATGAATCTTTTTACATATTGTCTATATAATAAGTGTTTTTATCTTTGTGTATTATTATTTTCGTGTTTTCTAATTTTATATATAAAAATTTTTGAAAAAGTAATTGTACTTGTAATTAATTACTTGAAAATTTATGTAATTGTAATTGATTGTAATTAAGTACTTTTTTAAAAACAGTAATGGTAATTAGTAATTAATTACATTTTTTTCTAAAGTAGTTGTAATGATAATGATTACTTTTAAAAAGTAATTGTGCCCATCCCTGACCTGTGTTATACATTGCCCTTCATAAGTCTTTTTCAATTCAATTTTTTAACGAGTTGACATAACTTCTTGTAGTTGGTCTTTTTATAAAGTAGAGATGTTTTTAAATAATTTAGGACATTCTCTTGACTTTTATTTTGACAATAATATTCGCTTTAGTCCATAATTTAGCTAAATTGATTGTAATACTAAAAAGTTTCACAAATCTGACCAGCCTAAAAACTTCATATAATATTCTAAGGTATTTTTAATAAGCCAACATAAAAGATCCTGGAAGCCTTTTATATAAGGAATTGAGATTAGAGTTCCAAACTGGTAGGTTTTACTAATCCCATTTTTGAAAGAACTCTTCATTACCTATTAAGTAGAATTAAATGCATTGTCATACTTTATTTAGATATTATTAGATTGAAACTTTTGTTACACATAAGGCAGCGTCTTTAATTTATTATTTATTGGCCGTTTTAGGATATGCCTAACAAAAGGTGTTTAAAAAAAAAAAATTTACACTAGCCACCTTAATGTTAATCAAATGCGTTCAATTTTTTTTTTCCATTTTTTCTAATAGCCTTTTGCACTAAAAATACTTTTTCGGAATAAAAGTTTTCAGTTAATCAAAAAATAATAGTTCAACTTTGAAGGCAAAGGATTATGAGCGGCATATTGTACCTCAGATTAATGACATATTTTGAATTTTAAAGATGTGGTTTTTTCAAGTCCCGCAAACATTCCAAAGTTAGCAAGTTCCCTACCTTCTGAATATCGTACCGAACTACCCAAAGAAAAACGGTGCTTTGTCAGTAACATAGAACCCCAACCAGATTTCAACATAACCAAGGTTTGTTAAAAAAAACATTGAACCATCTTGTATATGTGAAAGGATTTCTTATTTAAAAAATGTTAAATAATTTTGTTAAACTTAACCAGAAAAATCCTAATCCAAACTGTTTATATAATTTCAAAAAAACTCGTAAGCGCTTTAAATATGCGTTTTCATTTTTAATTGTAGTTTAAATAAAGTAACTCTTAATTTTAAAAGGTAAAAAGGTCCAAAATTTTGGTTTTAACCCATAATTAAGATAAAAGCCGGCCCACCGCCGAAAAAAATGGCCGCGTCGGGCCAAAATTTAAATTGGGTCGGGCTTGAATAAAAATAAAAAGGATTTTGGGGCTCCGATTTATATCTCATTTTTGCCTTATTCTTTTTTAACTATAGTTAACAAGAACTAAGAATGATAAATTTATTTTTCATGCGATAAAGGGTATTATTTCTACACTCTGTATTTTTATAATCCTTAAAGCAAAAAATATGTATTTTGCATTTCCGAGCTGTATTTGTAAATTCAGGCCAGGTCGGGCCTAAAATAAAAGCCTAGCTAGTGCCTGGTTAAATCTCAAATTCGGGCTGAGCCGCCCAAATTAATAAAAGTTTAGCGGGGCTACGGCCCGCCCGACATATTTTTAAGGCTTTCGGGTCTCGCTCTCTAATTCATATATAATTTTTAATTTATGTCGGATTTAAAATAAGTAATTTGTTATATTCAAGTAAGGAAAAAGGTTTACTTAATCCTTTTTTATAAAAGACTTTCTTTTTCATTTAATTAAAAAATAAAATAGACTTAAATCAATGAAAATTGCTTTAATAACACAGGTCAACAATTATTTGAGAGTTATGAGTTAACCACAGAGATCAAACCTGCCATCTTAGGGAATATCAAATTCGTTTACCGTTTTTCCTAATCAAACTTAGTCAGTTAAAAACATTGAATATTTTAGGAAAAAAGGTTAATAAAATCAAAAAGATTCAAAAACAAAAATAAATGGAAATTTTATTTTCATATTTACAATAGTTAAACTGTTAAATTTAAACTTCAAACAATATTTTCATTAAAAACCGATAATATATCGTGTCGTATTTAAGTTTGGACGCGAAATATTTTTTATTATCTAAATGCCGATGTAAGAGCTTGATATATTAGTAATTTTTTTTTCCCATTATTTGTGATTAAAAATATAAGTTACAAGGGATTTTAATATGCAAAAAAGATTTTTAAAATTTTTAAATTTTTTCTTTATAAGGTATATTTAGATCTGTCAATATGGTCAAAAAAGGCCATTTTTCGTTATAGACGGATCTAAGGAGCCAAAAACGGAAGAAACTAAGAAAAACGAAAAACATTTATGAGATTAGGCCATCATGGGGATGCATTCTTTTATGTTTTCATTATAATCTCGTTTCTGATATAAATATATGTTGACCTGTGTAATACACACGGTTTTAAAATTATAAGAAATGTTATTTGCTACTTGGTAGAAATTTTACTTTTTTGTTTTCTATTTTTTTTTATTAATAAGAACGCTTTATTTAATAAGATTCTTCTGGGAATTAAAAAAAAAATTTTTTCAAATTTGTTTTAAAATTATTATTTATTATTAAAAGAGAGAATTTAACACATAAATTTTGTTTAAAAATTTTAACTTTGTAAAATTTTCAAAATTAAAACTTGCCATAACACGCAGACGACAGCCTAATATGCAGAAAAGATTTTATAATTCGTAAATTTTGTTAAAATAATTTTTCCAATTAAAAAAAAACATCTGATTATAATAAATTCATGTTTTTAAATATGCGGTATATCGAAATGTTTTAATGGCTAAGGACAGGGCATATTTGTAAGCAGAGCGATGCATGGCACCAGGCAATTTTTAGAGGAATACATTATTTGGCCAAAATAAAGAATTTAACGCAGTTTGCCGACTGTTAAATGTTACGGACCGGCCCTGCTTGCGGCCTTAAAAATCGTTTTTTTTATTTAAAACAAAAAAACCCTTTTTTTACATGGCGCCTAGACTCTGATTTCGAACGAGCCATGAATTTGCTTTTGAGATCAAGAAATTAAAATGTAATAGGCCACAGACAATAAATTTACCATAATTATGCCATATATATTATTGACCTTTATTATATTTCGCATATTTTTGGGCGCATTCAGAGTTCAATCATTAATTTTCAAATTTTTATAAAAAAAAAATATTGGTTTAATTTTTAAAATTTGTTAAAACCCTTCAAAAAGTCATGTTTAAATGTATATCGGATTTAAAGGTATATTAAATAAAATTTCTAAATATACTTAGAGCAATCAAAACCACATTTATTTTTTTTAGAATGAGTGAGTTCGCCACTCTAAGCTCAAAAAGATGATCCTCTGGATTGAAAAATATTTATTATTTTTTCGATTCCGTCATATTCACAGAAAAAATAATCCAGGTTGGGAGAGCTAATTTTTCAACTGACGGGTCCGGCCTATTACGACCCTTGGAATTCAAATGTAGTATAAGAAAAATAAAGATAATATACTGATATTATTTCTCTAATCACAATATTTTGATTGCTTCCATTTATTTATTTTGATTTCAACACAAAGTTTATGGGGCAATGGCGAGCGCTCGGACAAACAATTCCACCCGACGAGTACCATTTGAGTTCCGGCATAACTGCTCATCTTGACCGCGGAAATAATTCGTTTCAAGTCAAACATGCCGGACACATGTATGTTAGTGAGGGAGGCCATAAGTAAAAACCAAAAAAGGAAGTTGCAAATGCAATGCATGTCTATCCAGCATATCTAATTTTTTTGCATGTTGGGAATGCTAAATTAACTTTTCGTGTTCACATAAGATTGGGGCCTGATTTACGGAAAAATTATTTTTTTAATGTTAAAAATTAAGTTCAAACTGGGAAACATTCTCGTTTCCTATGCAGATGGGAGGTCTAGTGTTCGAGTTAAGCGTAAGCGGTCTTTTACTTTCTTGAAAAACAAGTTGTACCTACATAGCTTCTGTGGTCGGACATGTAATTTTACTAAAAAAGCCGCTTATGCAAAAAATCGAACACCAGACTTCCTGCCAAATAAATTTTAAGTTACTTAAGTATTAATTCAAATTAAAAATAATATTTAGGGATGTACGTCAGAATTTTTATTTTCTTATTTTGTCGCAAAAAATTAAATTATCAGGTTAGCATTATATTACAATTTGCATCTGTAAATAAAATGTTAGTATAAATCTATCTATATGCATTAGAATAAAAACGACATTTTATTGAAAATATAATTATTACTTCTAGCATTTATAATTAGGGAAACGAAATTTCCATTTTCAAAAACAAAAGTTTATTTTGAAAGTGCCTTCAGAAATAAAAAAAATTAACCAAAAAAGTATATTAGAACTCGGCCTATAACACGCCATAATCGGGATAGCCTATTTCTGTGAACGGGCTTCGCCCATTTTGTAAACAGATAGTAGCTAATGTAACAAATATTAAATATGATTCTTATGTCAACAATAAATTAATTTTAAGAATAAAATTTTGCATGTGCTATACATTTAATGGATATACTGCCTGCGATTTGGTTTTTACTTATACATAAGTTTAATTCGCTTATATATTTACTAATTTTCCAACGCCTATATCTGTATTATGGATCAAAGTCTGTGCCTGAAAGCCGGTCGCCCCAGTGCCGGCTCGGTCAAAATAACGGGTCTGGCTAAAATTTAAAACCGGGTGGGCCGCAAAAGAAGGACTACGGGCTGGGATAAGCCGATCTTTAATATCTCATTTTGCTTTATTTTTTTTTTTGAATATTATTTACAAGAACGAAAAAAAAAGTTAAGTATATACATAGGATAAAAGTAATTATTTCTACTGTATTTATTAATGATTTTAACGGAAAAAATTAAGAGCTTGCAATATGAAATTCTGGCCCGTTAAATTAAAACCAAATACCAATCTAAACCGCAGATTCGGGCCTGGCCAGCTCTAAGTTTAAAAGTATGTCGGGCTTACCGGGCATAAATATCATGTCCCGGTTTGAACTCTTATCTGTATTATAGCTTCTCAGGGTGTATTAAAAAAATTCTTCTAAAAATTTTATATAGTAGAAAATTAATTTTTTGTATTCATTCATATTTTTAATTATTATTAAAATCCGCTCCTAATAACTAAATCTGGCAAATTATTTGCCTAATGGTTGATGCTAAAGACAAAAAAAAATTAGTTTCTTATTTAATTTCCTACCCCCTCACCAAGAATGCTAGATACAAGATTTTACTTTTCAATATTTCACTTTTAAGTATAGTAGCATGTTGAGTTTTTAACAAGTGCCACAAAACCTTCTTGAAAGTAAAAAAATTTCTCAGGTTGATAATTTTGATGGTAAACCTAATAGCATCTTCTGATTTTTCGCCAGTGACAATGATTAAGAGACGTTACACATAAAAGATAAAATCCCCATTTTACCTTTTTTTGATTCCTTTATTTAGGTCACGTGTAAAGTGAGTTTTTATTTTCGTAAAATTTTCAAAATTTTGAAAAATTTATTTTGAAATAAAACGCAAATTTTTAAAAAGTTGCCAAATTTAGTATATGCGGATAAAATGCTTTTTCTGAAATTAAAATTTTTTTAAAAAAATTTTGGAAAAAATAAAACTTTCAAAAATTTCAGAATTTTCAAAAATTCACAAAAATAAAAACTCACTTTGCACGTGCCCTTATGATATATTATATAAATTTAGATAAGTTAGAAAAAAAATTTCACGTCTGCCATTTAAAATGGTAATATAGGCGTTATAAAATTATTTTATATAATAATTATTTAATTTTTAGTTGCGCGCCACTTTGTCTGTGTTTTTAGTGGTTCATCCATATTTTCGCTATCTGCACTGTATTTTTTTCGGCAAGTAAAGCATAATAAAATATGCATGAATACGCTTAACAGGCAATCGGCAAAAGTTCAATTTTTTCAATATTGTAGATAATATTTTTGTTGTTTTAAGTTAAAGAAGTACTTAAGGAAGTTTTTTCCACGGTACATCCTTAATTTGTAAAGCACTTTATAATTGTATTTAATGTCAAAAAAAGAGAAAACAAAAAGTTTATGATTAAGTAGAAATATTTCAAAATCATTGTCTCGGAATAAAAAATAAATTTTAAATTTACCATAAAAAAATCTATTAAAATATTCACTTTTTATGAAATTCATGTAATTGGTTAATATTAATTGTTTTTATTTAGTAAAAGTGAGTGTTATGGCCCATCCATCCTAGAAAGTTGGGATGACCCCAATGCCCCAGGAAATATCCATAGCCTATTCCTCAATGCCAGCGGTCACGTGTATAGCAATAATTCCTTCCGGGTGGTTTACACGGATTACGATACTTCAATCCTTTACAGTTGCCACAAATACGATGAGGTCGTGAAAGATCGATGCGCACATAAATACTCCTTTGTCGTCATTAATTCGTAAAAATATTTAATAAATTTTTTGTTTAATACGCTTTGCCATTAAAATTTAAACGGAACTAGAAATTATTATCTGGTACGTGAACTCTGTTTTAAAAATTAAAACGTGACCATTTTAGCCATTTTCTATTGCAGTATTTTTATATATATTAGGCGGAGCACTAATATCCATAAAACTAAATGGTGCAACTTATTGGAAAAAGTTAAAAAGCTCTTGTGCGTTCAACCTAGCTTAATTCACGTAGTCAACCGAGACCATGATTGTACAGAAAAATTGGAATTAGAGAAAGGTATAATCAATTTTAATCATCTTGATTTGGAAGGTCACAAAGCTCAATATATGGCGAACTTGGTTCATTATCGAAGAAATCGCATTAAAAGATTGGCCAACCCGGATAGTAGTAATTCAAAGAATCTTGAAAGATATCACATTGAATGCTTAGCCGAAATGTCTAAACCGCCTCCTTTAAAACACCGGCAAAATCGGCGTTTCACATCTAAAACATCCGGTTGAACGTGTAATTTATTTAAATTTTCACATTGATCAAAATATAATATATAAACATATTTTTTCATTACATACTTTTATGTAACAAATATCTTGTAGGGCATTGAGAGATTTGGCAATAATTTATTATCATACATATGCTTAAAGCATTCGCCTTTTTCCTTCTCTAATGGCAGGCCCTTAGGCGCTATTTCTCACTATTTTTGCCAATCGCGTATTGCCCTTGATTAATTAACAATTAATCAGACGATTATAACTATTTTTAAGGTTTTTGTTGGCTTGGCTGTGCAATAATGTTTTCACCATGAATATATAAGGATTTTGCAAAATTTCTTATAACTTCATTACCCACCTTTTTTTCGCAAAACACTAACATTTTTAGCAATTTGATTAAATCTTAGGCGTAATACCATGAATTTTCTAAGCCCTCCTTATTATTTTTAGTAAATTTTTAATTATTAGAAGCGTTTAAACAATTCATATAATGTTCCTTCAACATAATTAAATTGTAATTTTAAATTAATTTTGCATAAAATAAAACTAATTAAAAATGTTAGTAGCCTTTAAGTTCTATTGAATTTTTACCTATTAATGTAAGAGCTTATGTGGAAACTAAACAATTCAAAGATTAGATTAATTCTTAACCCATATTGACCTCTTGAATTTAGCTTTAAGCACATAGCTCTTACCTTAATAAAGCTACCCTAATTCCATAAACCAAATTTTCTCTACTAATTAATACTCGAAAAAGGTAATTTTATAAGCTGCTGGGCTAATTTGCCGGAGTATACGAAATAAGAAGAAAAACTTAACAAAGTATCGTAGAGTATAATAGGTTAAATAATATAAGGCATTATAGAAATTTAGAAAAACATCAAAAAATAATTGAAAAACATCTTTTAAAATATCATTTATACAAAAATGAAGCTATCAAATAAATGGTGTATTAAAACTTGTTACAATTGCGCCAGGAAGGCATTACACGTGGTAAAGTTGCAACGAGCTAAGAAAAGTGTGGGCCAATAGGAAAAAATGGCTTTTTTCCTTGGGTTTCCTCGGGGCCAAAAAAAAAGAAAAAAACCCTTAGTATTCTTAGAGGGAAAAAAGGTCCCCAAAAATTAGATAAAAAACACGTTCCACAAAAGGGGAGAAGCCCCATTTTTCTTTATAACATATGAGAAAAAGCCGTTTTTAGCTAAACCAGTATTTTTGTTATTCAAAAATTTTAAATTATGAATATCATTTATAAAAATATACAATAAGCAGATATCTTGGTTTTTAAAAACATAAAAATGAGTTTGGCCATATAAAGCCCACAAAGCCCTTTAGATGAAAATCCCCTTATTTGTTAGAAAAAAATAGCCCTTAAAAATTCCCTTAAAACTCTTTTTTTTACCTAGCCTCGCAACAGCCTTTTGCCTATGGAATTAAGCAATTCGGCATACCAGACACCATTATTCCTTTATCTTAAAACCTATGGCTAGCTGTCCATTTCTTAAGGGAAACAAATCATTGCCCTGAATTTCTTGATGTCCTATAAATAATTACCGGATTGAAAAATCTTTAATTTGTCACATAGTTTTTGATAATATTAGTATGTAATTTATTTATTATTTGAGATTATGTTATATAATTAAATGATTTTATACCAATAAATACAATATTTATAATTTATTTTGTACTGGTCAAGCCGAAACATTATAAATTCTCATAGAATTAGGCCGTTTGAGCCGTATTCAAGGCTCGTTTTTACATCAGCAATTAGATAATACAGAATATTTCGCAACTTTAATCTGGCACGATATATTATCGGCTTTTAATAAAATTATGATTTGAAGTTTGAATTCAATACTGCTGTGAATCTGCAAAAAAAATTCAATTTATTTTTGTTAAATCTTTGCTTTTTTTACATTTTTTCTAAAAATTTTCAATGTTTATAGCTAACTAACTAAGTTTGATAAAAAAAACGGTAAACGAATTTGTCCCTAAGATGTCAGGTTTGATCTCCGTAGTATTATACTCTCAAAAATTTGTTGACCAGTTTAATAATATCAAGAATTACTTTTTTTATAATAAAATATCTAATTTTTAAGGTGAGTAATGGCCATATATAATTTTTTTTGCATGAATCTTTATTAAAATCTACTAGACCTAAAAACACAATTCAGTCAATAACATAGTTAAAAAAGATTTATTTGATGTAGTACAGAAAATAAAAAATTTTACCTTTGAGATTTTTTTACCTTGTGTTAAATATTATACATTAGTGATAATTTATGCTAGTTTAGAAAGTGCACGTACAATCTTTCAAATAATAAATCAATAATGTCCATAGCTTGAAACTCCTAAGTTAAAGAGGTTTAAAATTGAGAACCTTAAGGACCCCATGTGGCATTTATGTTACAAGTTTTCTCCCAGCTATTCGCTAGTTCTCCATAAAATTGTTTGTAAAAAATGTGCAAGATGTTATAAATTAAATGTTGCAATATAATTTTAAACTTGTACATCTAGTTTAGACTAAAAATTCAGAGCCAAAACAAATTATATGTTATTAAACAATTTATTGTTTAATTTTCTAAAAAAGTATCAAATCTGAGTAACATCTATACACAACATATAAAGCCAAAATGAAAAAATTATATATTTAATATAAACTAATTTTTGTATATGACCATTAACGAAAAATTGCATAATTAATAATGAAATCTGGAGGTGTTTGAAACTGCAAACGAATTTTGAAAGGGAACACTTGTTTCTATTGCGGAATCGTTTTCATATAGGTAGGTTATCAATCCGACCAAAAATTTAAATTTGTTAAGTGTAATGCATCATCATCGACGCAATTATATGGAGGATCTAATTATGATCTTTAAAAGTGTTAACATGTGATTTATAACTAAGTTATAATTGTTCTATACAAGGCTAAACAGTGCGCTTTTGAAGCACCTCGACGAGAATTTTAAATCTCCCACGCGCAGAACCTAGGCGCTTCTTTAACTTCTATTTGCTCGGTTTAAATCTCTGCGCGATAAGATCTCGACTCTCTTTTAAGGCACTTGTACCTGCTTATAAATATCTTTACTGTGCTAAAATTCATTCAGACTTTTATAAATCTTAGCGCATTTTTAATATACACCAATGTACTTTATAAAAATATGTGCGCGTATTAGAGTCTTTGAGTATTTTTTGAGATTTCGTAGTCTGCGGGCTTTTAAAAGTCCAACAATTCCTAATTTTGTGTCAGCAAAATACATATAATATTTATGGTACATTTTGAAAACTGAAATGTGCCAAATCATGCTTCTATAATTCTTCTAAATTTGCTTAATTTTAGTACATTCATAAAAACTAACATAATAAAAAAAATATTTGATGAAAAAACATTTGTGGTTTAATCCATTACTTTGTTATCTTAATTTATATAAATTTAAAGCAATTGTTCAAATATTCATAGTCATTCTATCATTAAAATTAGACTTTATATATTTGTTTGTGTTTGTTACATAAGTCTAAAAAATTTACAGAAGGTAACTATTTATATCTAATATATTTTCCAATTTCGTATTTTCTTTAGGCAATTTCTAAAAATCAGGCACGATTCTAGACCCCTTAAAAATTTGATTGCCCCCTCCCCCCTGAAAAATACATAGAAATTTTATTTTTCCTCCCCCCCCCCCCCCCTCAGAAAATACGTATAAATTTTAATTTTGCCCTTCCACCCCCATAAAATTAAATTTGCTCCCAAAAATATCTAAAAATTATTATTTTAAAAATATTTACTTTTTAAAAAGTGTTTTCATTCAGATCTAACTAACACAGAAATTATTTCTGTTGTTATTAGATATATAAAAAAATATGATGTTACAGAAAGCTGTATATTTGTGAAAGCAATTCATAAATCTGATGCCAAAGAAATTTCCTCACTTGTCAACAATCTTTTGTTAGAATATAATCTAGAACCAAAGAACCTGATCGCACATGCTACGATGGGGCGAACGTAATGTCCGGAGAAAAATGTGGGGTTTAAGTATTTCTAAGCAAAATTTGGACACCATGTCCCGTATATTCATTGCTTCAACCACCATTGCATCTTGTTGTAAAAGATTGTCTTAAAATTTTAAGTGGAGGGAAAGATTTTTATGATATTTTTTCTTCCCTTCATAAATTTTTTCAACATAATGCCAAGGAATTAAGTGAATGAGGGAACATACCCCGGCTGTTGCCCCATCGGTGGTGTGGTAACTACGACGCCATTGTTTTTTTTTAAATTATATAAAAATATTAAATATTCTTTTAAAAATTAAAAATAAAAAAGTTTTTATATCTTCAGGTCACTGGGCCGAAGCGTCGGGGTTTTTTGACAATATTTATAGTCATCTATTTATTTTTTTGTATTTATCATTTGAAAAATTATTTTATTTATTAAAAATAATTAATGATCAATTTCAATGCAAAACGATATATGTTTCTAAAACTTGTGATTTAACACACCATTTTTTTTTTCAATTAAACATTTAAGAAATACAAATACATTTACAGATTTATTTAAAAACTGTTTTTATATATATAATATTTTTTAAATGACAATGATTTATTTATAGATAAAAGAAAAACTAAACCTAAAGATTTTTCTGATCTTTACTTATAAGTTTGAGAATAATTTAAATATTAATGATAAATTAAAAAGTATTTATTTTAATATTATTGATTTATTTATTAATTTTTTTAATATTAGATTTTTTTACCGATAATATTTATTTAGAATCTTTAGATTCCCTTTATAAATTGATTATCCTTTTTTTAGATATAAAAAATTAAAGCCTCTTTTAAAAATAAGTAACATTGATAAATATTCATTATCAAAGGGCGCGTTCAGACTCATTTAATTTTTTTTAAAAATTTTAATTTTTAAAAACTTTGAAATTTTTACCTTTTGTTTGAACGCTTTTTTTACAAAAAGTCGCTTTTGTTATTGGCATTTAAATAGTTTTTCTGATAGAAAAGTTTTTAAAAAATTTTGAAAAAAAAAATAAATTTCAAAAAATTTAAAATTTTTTAAATTTTTTTAAAAAAATAAAACGAGTTTGAACGCGTCCTAAAGAAATTGACGTAGCAAAAAAAAATTTAATAAAAAAACTTAATAATTAAAAAGAATGAGTTACGATTTTGTTAAATTTTTATATTGCGTTCCGCGTTTCTTAATTTGTTCAACATTTTTTCTATAAGTTTGTTATTTGGCTCTTCAACGTCGAGTTGTGAGGCCACATTTTAATTAATAAAAAGTTTGACATGGATTCAATTGGTGTACATGTATATTTTTGCCGTGACCAAAGGTCACGGCTAATTTGCTATTTTTTCTGCCCCCCACAAGTTTTTTTGCCCCCCCCCCTCCCCCCAATTAAAAAAGCAGAATCGGGCCTGGTAAAAATTTTAAAAACGACACTCTCTAGACGGGGCCAAATGAGATTGCGATCGGCCCAAATCTAGAAAAAAGCCCAAATCAATAAAAAAAAGTTACCGCTTGGAGAAATTTAACATGTTCTGTTTTGGTGGATAAATAGCTATATTAAATATAACTGAATGGGTAAAAGAAGGATTAAGCTCTACTAAAGGAAGTTTTGGTGAGCCTATTTAGATGTAATATTAAAATTATAAACTTTACTGAAACTATATTTAGATTAAAAAGAATTGATTGTTAGATCGGATAATAGTGGGACAATTTTAGGGCATTTATATCCTAGTGGCTAGGCCACCAGGATATAGGAATAACTTGTAAAACTAGCTGTTTAAATTTATAATTTCTTTATTAAAATAGTTAAGTAAAAATAATATTATATATTCTATATTTAAAAACTAATTTATTATAAAAAACTATTTCTTGCAAGTTGCGATGACAAAGCTGAACTTAGCCTATCAATCAATCAATTTCTAGTAGTATGATCCATTAGTATTACGGGCTACGACACTATATTAATGATGATTGTGCCAAAGTATATTAACATTTAAATTCAATAAGTAACTATATTCTTTAAAGCACCAAAACATTCTCTAAATTAAATAAATTTAGGGGAAAAGCAAATGGTATATACTAATTTATATTATATTTTTTGAGATATTTTAATCTACTGAATGAGTAAAACAAGGATAAAGCTTTGCCTGGCAATTTGAGCTTTTAAAGGATTTTGTTTGAACTTATTTAGATAAAATATTAAAGTTATAAACATAACTGAAAACTATATTAAAAATGATTGTGCTAAAGTATATTCATAAGTAATTGTACCCTTTAAAGCACCAAAATATTCAGGTTATCTAAAAAGCACATTTAAACTCCAATAATTTAAAGTAAGCGGAAAATTTATAAACTTTATTTTATATCAACCTCAAATTGTTTGGATATAATAAATGGTGTCAAGCAACCTTTGCATCTTATAATTCATATGTAAATAGCTTTGGTGAAGGAAATTAATATGATATTACAATATGCTCAGAAAATTAACAATCTTTGATTTTTATTTTATTTACTTCATCATCAAGTTCTACCTCTTCTTCTCCTGCTTGTTATGGGCTTATCTTTAGATATTTCTCCTATATAAACATAAAATTTAAAAATAATTTTTATATTAACTCCTTTTTATTTTCGTTAAAAAAATGTTTATTAAACTAACAATAAAATTTTCAAGCAAGATATAAAGTGTATTACAAGATATCTAATTAAAAACCCATGTTTAATAAATGATATTGCAATATAGATTGTTTCTATTTGAATATCCATGATCAAAGATTTATAAAAATTTCATAATAAAATTTAGCTTTTTGATATAAATAATTACTCGGGTTTTCGCAGGTTACTTTTTGTAAGCCTCCTATGCACATAGGATATTTGGGAAATCTCATGCATAAAACCTTCAAAATATTTGAAATTTATTTTTAAAACTAAAATATAACCTTTGAAATTGATTTTTTTATGGAACATTTTTTAAAACAAATTTGAGCAATTAATTGAAATATTTGATTTGAGATTAAACTATAATTGCAATGTAAAAATAACAACAAGGTTAATACAAAAGAACATATAAAAAATTGTTGCTAAATTGTGAGCATAAAAACTGAAGAAGAAAAAAGGAGTGAATTACATTATTTACGCAAATAGAGTTATTATGGGGAACATCGTCTAAAAATATTCTGTTATATGAGTATTTTTTAAGGTAAAATTACGTATAAAAAGATAAAGGGTAACTATAATAGTATTCACAAATAAAGCTTATAGCATATTCATGTAAATCAAAAAGCTACTTGATGAAGGAAGAAGTTATGTCATTTAATGATAGGGGTTTTTAAGGATTCATTTGCAGATGCATTTTAAATAGAAAAGGTGGAGGAAATCATATTAAAAATATTATTTCTAGAATCCCGGAGTATATCAATTCTAGGTATAACTGGTGCTTATTATTTCCCAGAGCAAATAAACAAAAAGGATTAAAGGAAGTTAAGAAGAAGGAACTTAAACGTATTGAGGCGAAAGACATCACTTCGCCAATTTTTAAGATTTTATTAGGTTTACTAACCCCTACTGATGAGCATAAATTTTTATAATTATTTCCGATAGTTTTTTCGATTCTTCAACTGAGTCTCGCCTTTATTTTTGACCCCTATACTGTAAAAGTTGTATTCGTGATGCGTCGACTCTCGTTATTGGTTACGATCGAATTAACGTTGAATCACCCATCCGTGTCGTGGTCCCTTTTAGCGTGCATATCTTAATTATATGTCGCGTATTTACCACCACCCAAAATGTGTGGCTGTCCCCCACTATATTTATCGGACTCCTTGTATCTCAACGCGTCAACGTGATCCTGTACCACGAGATGTGAGACATGCTAAGCCGGCGGCTAAACATATCAACTATAGGAATCTAACGTAATAAAAATTCTTGGGTAGCTTAAAACGGTTCCGAAGCACGATCGTGGTATATCATTTAATCCATAACAGTAGGATGAAGACGTAGATGGCTTTTATTTACGTGCTACGTATCATGGGGTGAAAAAAAGCCATGTAAAGATTTTAAATATTCAAAGTAAACGTTATGTATTAACCTAGTCGGATTAAAAGCATCTAAACCAAGACGAATTATAGGTCGGACGAGAAGACGATTGCAGTTAAGTTGGCCTCCTTCTGTTACCCGAAATCCAACTGCAAGCTTTTTATCTGCAAAAACCAAATACGTTTTTGGAGCTAGAATTTTCGTGGACGCTGGCACCTTGCCCTCAGATAATTTTTAAAGTGATTTTATTCTAATTACAGGATGTCAATTGATCCTGCATTGTTATTTATCGTAATAACCTCCCCTTGCCCGAGTATAGCTATTGCTCGCCGGCTGCCTTCCATGGATGTGGCCGTTTTTAGGCTCCCTCTCCGGAATCTATGTTACCCGTTACAACCATGGAAGACATGTACCCTACCATTGACAGCTGATAAGGCAGACACTATAAAGATACGTCATCTGAACAAGACAGTGATCGACCCAAAGTTATACAGAATCACCAAAAATCGTTAATTTTTGTTTTAATATTAGCGGTCGAACCTGATTGGACGTTTCAGCATATATCTCTAGAACGACAGGTATCCATGTGGTCGGAACAATCTTATAAACCATAACTGATTTAATGAGCCACTAATGGTTATTAGTAAGTTGATATTTAGACATGCATGGATTAATTTTTGAAACAAGTATATGATTACTAGCAGGATCAACTAGGTATACTTATTGGTCGTTTCGACCAAAAGCCAACAATTTAGCCCTACGTATAGACAAAAATGGGACCATAACCAGCGCTGTTAATCTGACCCAGGGCGGGTCGTTGATCGCGACCCACCGACGACCCAAAACCGGGTTAGCGCCCAAAAACGACCGGGTCAAACGCCCGGTTGTTTTGTTGAGAAATAATAATAAAATAAAGAATATTATTTTTTACCCTTTTATGTGTGTAGAGGGGAAAGGAAAGAGGGATTTCTTATGAGTTGTGAGAAATTTAAAAAAGTTTTTCGTAGTGCGTACTCTTAAATACTTCCATAAAGGAAACAAAGGGTAAAGTTGTAAAATTATTATTTACCCTTGAAAATTTAAAGACTTCTTATTTTTATTAGCTTTTTCAAAATTTTTTGATTTGGATTACCTAATTCTGGTCGATAATGTTAAACATAGGTTTCAGATATTCTTGTAAATATTTAAAGACCTCTCTCTACCTATTTATTTAAGAAAATCCCATTTTAAATCAAAAAAATATTTGTCAAAATATATAAATTATGCATTTATAAGGTCTAAAAACCTGTAATTATTTGAAATTCCTGTATTTTAGATAATCCAAATTTTAATCTTAAAAAGGAAAATAGACGCTATGAACTATTTAATTATGTAATAAATGTTAATTTTTATTATTAGAAATACATTTTTATAATTATTTATCTTTTTATACAAAGAAATAACAATATTTTTATAAATTTCAATATGCCGCTATTTCTATAGACCTGGTTTGAACATACCGATTTTTTTACCAGATACACATTTAAAAATAATCCATTTGACAAGATAAAATTTGTTTTGAAAGGTTTTTTAAAACAACAGCCTGGCCATTAAATTTTGCCATAAAATTCGAAAAAGTTTTTTATACATTGCTAGATATAAAAGTATGAAAATATTGTAAGTGGTCCCAGAACAAAAACCTTTACCCTAGAATCTCAATGATTGCTAAATCATTTTTGACCCTTCAAGCCACCTCAGCTGAAAGCGAGCGGGTTTTTAGTAGCAGTGGAAGATTGATAACAATAGACCGAAACAGTCTCGGAGTAGACACGGTGTCTGAACTGATGAAGTGTAGAGCTTGGAAGGATTTATGAAAATATAATTATTTATTTATGTTCAAGTTTTTGTATTAAATGTATTTTATATGTAAAACCAATAAAATTAATATACTTATATAAATAAATATTGTTGTTTCAAAAAATGAATAACAAAATTATAAGTTAGCACTTAAGGAATAATAGTTAATTTTTGTTCAGTATTTTTTTTTAAAACCCGAAAAAGGGAGGTATCAAGGTTGTATGTTGACAAGGGGTCACTTTTCAAATCTCATCCATGTAGAATTTTAATAAAAAAAATTAAATATTTCTAAATTATATCTCTAAAAAAGACCAAAGTGTTGTTAAATCAATCTTCTCAGAATTCCGGAAAGGGGAGGGGGTTGGGCTAAATTTTTACTGTTCTTTTGTAAATTCTAATTAGAATAATATAAAATAGCTTCCTATAATTAGATATTTTCCATTAATATCTGAAAAAACAAGATTAAAATGGTATTTTATGCATATAAATGCTTATAACAGCCGATAGAGTAACGGAAGTGAAAAATAATTTTTATGTTTAGATCCAGCTTATTATAAGACCCATTATTTGACACATTTTTAGCTTTTAAATCTTAGGGTATTTTAATTATGATCAAACGACCCAAACACGCCGGTTTTTGATTTTGGTTCCGACCCGGGCATGTGCCGGTGGGTCGCCGACCGTTCGCCAATGGGTCACCGGGTCGTAACAGCCCTGACCATAATGCACGGCTTTTATCTTTCGACCACGCCTCAACGTGCATCAAGTGCTTGACAAGTGTATTCGTTAGGGCCACCAGGGTTTTTAACGCCGTTTGATAGCGCACTCTCGGAAGAACTCGTACATTCGTTAAACAACCTTATTATTCGGATAAATTTGAGCAACGAAACAAACATAACGAGTATCCATCGCACAAAGAAAAAAAGTCGCTTGAAATTGTACGCCTCGTCCGACTGAGATATTACTATGAACGTAAACGCACATACATTGACACAAATTTATAGCAAACACACTACCTTATAAATAATAATATGAGAGTTATAAGCAAGAGTTACAATTACAAGACCCAAAATAAATATAAATATGTTAAACTTTAAGTGCGGAAAACTTTTCTTATAAACGGCCATATAAAAACACTAGAAAAAAAGATACGGGAAAAATAAATTCACTTTGTTTTTAATTTTATTGCAAGACATCATAATATTTTGTACCATTTTTATTAGGCCGCGTGCAAAATAAATTTTTATTTTTGTAAAATTTCAAAAATTCTAAAAGTTCAATTTTTTTTTTAATTTTAAAAAAAAATTTATTCCATAAAGCATTTGGCGCATTCAGACTCATTTCATTTTTTTTTAAATTTTTACTTAAACGCTTTTTTAAAAAAAAGTCGCCAATTTTTGTTATAAGCATTTAAATAGTTCTTCTAAAAGAAAAGTTTATAAAAAATTTTGAAAAAAAAAATAATATTTCAAAAAATTCATAATTTTTAAAACTTTTCAAAAAAATAAAACGAATTTTAACGCGCCCTTATGTGCAAAATAAATTTGGCAGTTTTTAAAAAACTTGCATTTAATTACAAACTAAATTTTAAAATTTCACGAAAATAAAAACTTACTTTGAACATGCCCTTAAGAAAAAAATAATTTTATTACAAGACACAGCCATAATATCAATTATAAGCTTATAACTACACAAATAAAACCGTTTTTGATTTAAAAATAGTACAAGACCCGGCCATACTCTGTTTAAAATAAAGACTAATTTTATAACAAGAGACGGCTAAAAATAATAACAAACATTGTATTAGGAATAACTTATTTTAAAATAAGACAAGCTAATCACAATATTTAAAATTTTAAAAAACTAATCTTATCACAAGACACGAACATTTTGCACTAATTAAATTTACAAATAAGAGTTTTTATTATAATAAGACATATAAAAATCACACATGCATTTACTGTGCAAAACATTACATTGTTTTTCACATGATAGTGTCACATGAGCCAATCAAATAAAACCAATACGATGGCTTCTCGCATTATTTTACCCTCTATACACAAAATATAAAAATTTAAAAATTTTATATTAGCCATATAATAACTAAATCTGAACTATTCAATTTCACAATATTTACCCTAAAAAGATTAATATATTTTAAAAAGTAACACTTTAAGAGAATATTGTAAAAAAACGATGGTTATTATTTTTCATAAAAACCCAAATTTAAAAAATTCAAAGATTTTAAAAATTTTTAAGAAAATCAATGAACTCTGACCGCGCCCTAAAAAAAACTCACACGCTTGCCTGCCGCCAGGCAAAAAAAATTTTAGATGCCCCCCCCCCCCCCCATTCTTAAATCCTGGCTTCAGCTCTGGCGTCAAATTTTTATTTAAAATTTTATTATAAATAATTTTCATATATTCCAAAAAAAAAAAAATAATTTAATTGTAAAACTTCATACCATTATTTCTCATTATTTGAGATAAAAAATCTAAAGTGATAATATAAAAAAAAATCTTAAATTTTTTTTCATAATGTAATTTCGAGGTCGCACAATTTGCCTTTCAATATAAGCGTAGCAAAATAGCTGAAGGCGAAAGAAACCAGGGCTGGGAAAAAAATTAATGGGCTTTTTTTAATGAGTTTTTTTCCCCATATGCCCACAAACTCGTCGGCATGGCAAAAAAAAACCCTTTTCTTGCTTAAATAAAAGGGGCATGTTTAAAAAAAGCCCCTTTTCTTCAAAAAAACTTCTAGGAGCTTTAAGAAAAAAATGACCCATTCATCATTATTATAAAGAAAAGATCAAAATTTTTCGAAATTATTATAAAGAAAACAAAAAATGGGCTTTTTGGGGCTCTTTTTAAGAGCCACTTTTTGTGGGTTTTTTTTGCCCCTTTTCTTAGTTAGGGCTTTTTTGAAATCTTATTTTAACCCTTTATATGTAGCTCCTTTTCTTTCTTTATGTTTTGGGGGAAAAAATGAGCCAAAGTTTTTTGGCTCATTGTTTTCCCAGCACTGAAAGAAACTACGGATATCGGAATAAGTGAAATAAGCCCATCATGGGGATCGTTTCATTTTTTCTGACATTGATATTTGTCCACCTGCGCTCTGAATGAACATGCAAAATTAATTTAATTGAAATTTAATAAAGCAACGAACGGATGCTGTAATTAGTTCGATATATAAATCTAATTAGCTCGATATAAAAAGTCGGCAAATTGATATGCATGCATTATTGCCATGGGAAAATGAACTACTTAGTGTATAAAACGTTTATAACACAACCGTGCTTTTCATGTATAGCCAGGTATATCATGATATAAATTCCTCCAATCTCTTTCACACCTCCCTAGATTTTTTACCTCTTCAAATATTATTACCTTACCAGACAGAAACATTGGTAAACTAGCCATTACCAGCTCACCATTGAAATATTTAAGTATTAATAGGACCCACGCGGCAGTTATCGATACTACTACGAAAATGGTCATATTGTTTATGCATATAATTATTATAATTCTGAGTATAATAAATGATAGTGTCTTAAACAAACAACTTTGCACAGATATGGTATCATTAAGTTTAGGCAGCATTTAAGGGATAGGCTGTTAAACTAAGGTGTGAGATATAACCTGTTGAAATGGTTCTAAAAAAAGATTGGCAACACTATAATGCCACAGTCATTAGTGCATATGTTAAATACATTTAACTGGCATTTATACAATGAGAGCGAATCCGTTTTTCATTGTTAAGAGGATACAGTGTAGTTCACCTCTTTCCCGAATGTTTCAGATATTTCTCATATAGCACTTTTTTACATTAAAAATAGGATACACTATCAATATGCAAATAGTTATGTTGTTTATTTAACTCATGGTTCTAAGATTGAGTTTGATGCACTCCGACGTTCCAAAATTTTTTTTCGATGAATGAAAAATTATTTTCTAGTTTGGTACAAATTTATTGGTTCATTTTTTTGTAATTTAAGTTATTTTTTAGAAGACACCAAAACATAAATTAAGAATTTGCAATTGTCAAAAGTCGTCAACAAATGATACGATACCTGTGGCTTACAAAGTTTGATCAGAAAAAACGGTAAAATGATTTATAAATCCCTAAGATACATCTGGTGTATAAAATTAGCTAAATCACAAAAATTTGTCTAGCTAAGTTATCACATGAAAAAGGGCTTACTTCTAAACTACGTGTTTTAAAAACAAAAAATTTATCACTTTCATAAAATTTACGATTGGGCCTTAATCTAGATTTTGGGTTGCGCTGGCCAAATCGTAGATTTAAGCATGCCGGGTAAAAAATATGTTGGAGTAGCCCAATTTGAACTATTTTCTATCACGCTAAAAAAAAGATTGAGAAAGTGCTCTTTAGGGCACGTGCAAAGTGAGTTTTTATTTTCGTTAAATTTTCAAAATTTTGAAAAATTTTAATTTATAATAAAAGTCAAATTTTCAAAAATGCCAAATTTAATAAATGCACACAAAATGCTATTTCTAAAATAAAAAAATTTTGAAAAAATTTTGAAAAAAAAAATAAATTTCAGACTTTTCAAAATTACGAAAATAAAAACTCACTTTGCACGTGCCCTTAGCTAGTAAAAATGAAATTTGGTATAAGTAGGCTGTGTAACGCATTAATATTTTTGTTGAAAGTCCTTCAAAAGATCCCACTGTGAAACTTTTTAACCGCCTCTTCAGCTTTTGGCAATCGAATATCCTCTCTAAACATTCACGCTATCGCTATCTAATTAAGTAATATTTGTTTAGCCCGATTGCCTTTTATGAAAAAATATGGAAATTGGAAAACGTTAAATTAATAAATGTTATTATCAAAAAATTACCATCAACGCCTTGCTCATTCATTAACATTTTTAACCCCCAAATTAGCTCTGTTCGAAGCTTGTGGACTCAAATTTATAAGGTATCTTTATTTTGTAAAATGTGCGCCCTAACGGAAAATTCAAAAAAATCTTTTTTTTTTTCAATCAGTGCGTCCGCAAAAACATTTTCAGTGATAAAATAGGCAGCTTAAGTACAAATGATATTTTACATATATAATAATTTTTCAGTTTTTAATCCGTTACGCATTTAGGAATACATTTAATTTTGTATAAAATGATGCCATAACACATGAGTATTAAATACACTCGGGGGATTTTCAAAGCCTGATCAAAAAGGACATGAACCCACATCATAATTTTATTATTCATGCAACATTATAGAGGACAAATTTTAGTGATGATTGAACCTTAATACGGCGATAATTAGTAGGCATTAAGAGCAATTATGATTAATTTAGATTAGTGCTAGTCTTTATAATACAGCTTCCCGAAGGGACCATAAATCTCATTAACGAAGCTATGTTTTACTGTATGAGTCCTTACCAATTTTACAAATTGCATAAACATGTATATAAAAAATTCTAGCTTGTCATCACACCATCAAAAATCAAGAATTCCGTTAATTTGTGTTGAATTAGGCGTGAAATTTGTCCGCTAATAAATAAAGAGCCAGTATATGTACTTCGTTAACTTATCTGCATGTTTTATTTCAAGAATGTGAGCCCCTTTTCTCAAGACTAGGTATTTAAAAATTGGAGAGGTTTTTGGATGACCAAATTCACCTACGATTTAAAAGTTAAACGAATTGATGAGTATTAAAAGTATAGAGTAACGTTAGGAACTCAAAATTTGCATGAAAAATTGTCTCGCTTACGATGTAAAAGCTGGCACCTATAATGAAAACAAGTCAGGAGTAGTGCAACCAGGTATCATTAAAGGCGCCTGCTTTTATTTCAAATGTTAGCAAGACGATGAACATAAGTTTTTATAACGGCTGACGATAAAAAGAACATGTTGAATGTTAAAAGGTTTTCCGAAGCCAAACTTATCCAATTCAGACAATTTTTACAATTTAATTTGACATTTAACCGCATTTATTTTAACTTATTTGATATTCAACCAATAGCTTAATGACCCCATTTAAACGAGGTAAGAAATTAAAATTTAAAGGGGGGTGGGGGAGGGGGTTCAAAGAAAATTATTTTAATAAAACATCTCTTGTAAATAAACGTAGACCATATTTATTTACTAGCACTAAAAATACTTTTTCAAATTAAATGTTTAATCAAAAGGTAAATTTTTTAATAATTTATAAAATTAAATAAAAGGATAATCAATTTTGGGATTATAGTTAAAAATTTAAACAATATATTAAAACACCAAATTTAGTGATAAGGGCGCTCAGAGATGCATTTTTTCGAAATTCAAATTTTTGTATAAAAAATAATGTCGGTTTAATGTTTTATATTTTTTTCCAAGCCGCAATTTGGATAAATGTGAAATGATATTTAAGCATATATGAATTTATTTATGTAACTAATAATATACCTAATATATATATAAAGCAATTGCCCTAGGTATAAAATAATATTATAATAAAATCATGTTAATAACACTGGTCGACAAATAACAACTTTATGTCGGCGACCAATTATAAACATATATATTTTGATAGTGTTTTTTGAGTACATTCCGAATATCTTTTCCGTTTTTTTTGAATAGGTCTAATTTTTTACCTAGATGGGTTTAAAAGTACCAAAAACCTCAATATGTCCTATATTTATAGGCACTTTTCGTGCCTTTAAAATAAAAATAAATAATAGAAAAATATATTTTACTATTGAAAAACTCTTATATTGTTATATAACTTTTTTAGAATTTACTTATTTCATTTACTTTTTTTAAATATTTGATTTTAAAAAAACTCAAAATTTCCAAAAAATACGCGGTCTGAAAAAAGTCTGTACTTCAAAATTTTATATATTAAAAAAAGGGGCTACTAAATACACTACACTACATCAAGCAAGATATGTAAGTGTGAAGAATTGGCATATAATGCCAGTATTAGTAGCAGTGCGTACTAAGCCACATTAGTACCCCTTTTTTAACATATAATATTTTGAAGCACAGAATTACATCAAGATATGTAAGTAAGTGAAGGGCCGGCAGATAATGCCAGTATTAGTAGCAGCACGCACTACAATCTTTAAGAGTTTAGTAGCCCCTTTTTTAATATATAAAATTTTGAAGCACAGACTTTCAGACGCGTATTTTTTGGAAATTTTGAGTTTTTTAAAATCAAATATTTAAAAAAGTAAATGAGATAAGTAAATTCTAAAAAAGTTATATAACAATATAAGAGTTTTTCAATAGTAAAATATATTTTTCTATTATTTATTTTTATTTTAAAGGCACGAAAAGTGCCTCTAAATATAGGACATATTGAGGTTTTTGGTACTTTTCCATCTAGGTAAAAAATTACACCTATTCAAAAAAAACGGAAAAGATATTTGGAATGTGCTCAAAAAACTCTTTCAAAATATATATGTTTATAATTGGTCGCCATTTTTTGTCGACCTGTGTAATTTTCGATGTAAAGGACGCGTTTCTAGTTCATTATTTTCTTAAAAAAAATTTTTTTTTAAATTGTTTTAAAAAAATATCGGTTCAGTGTTATTTTTTCATTGTTAGTATTTTTAAAACAGTGATTTTGAAAATCTGATATGTGTAAATGGATTTAGATATAAATTTAATAAGATTACTAAATATGATCGGATCAATTGGTCCGAGTGTAAGAAAAAATGTAAAAACAATGATGATTATTTCGATGTAAAAACTCAAATTTAAAAATTTTTGTACAAATAAACTCTGAACGCGCCCTATACAATCAAGTTTAAATTATGAATTTTATAATTTTTTGAAAAATTAAATTATCTTTAACACGGGCCCCAATGTATATTATTA
>CM060245.1:20605473-20675783 GCA_030555515.1 Acutogordius australiensis | reverse complement strand
TAATGTAATTAACTGCATTTAAGAATGTTCGTAGATAGGTTTAGAAACATAAGCTATATTATAATAAAAAAAATTATAGAGGGACTTAGTGCCATAATTTTACAATAAGTTATAGGATAAAAATGAATTAAATCATAACAATAAAATTTTTTAGGTTCTCAATTTCATTACAAAAATCTGTCACGTTTTTGGTCAATAAACATTTGTAAAATTATTTTAATGTTAAATACATATAGATCTTTGCTCTTATGTACTAGATAAGTGTCTAGAAATTAAAGTTACCCCTCATAAAACGTTCTTGTTAACATTGAAATTAAGCCTCGTTTAAGATCAAAGGTGCTTCTCATTCTTCAAAAATAAAATCCAATTATAAGCTGACATTAGAATTCGCCATTTAAAAAATCAAAAATAAAAACAACTTGTCAAAAGCTAGCTTTAATCATAAGAAACTTCTGTCGACGTTGAAACAATCGAGGTGAGGCGTCAGAGTGTGTTCTTAAATCTAAAGATCACAAACAAATAAAAACTTTGTTTTATTGTCGACAAATATTTGTCAAAACATTGTACTTTGATGTCTTAAAAATTAAAGAGACGGCACGAAATTTGTCTATAAAAACCACGTAAAAGGTATTGAGGATTAATTGTGAAACTCATCATCATACTAATAATGACACATGATAAATAAACTTAAAGGTCAACAAATCAAGGTATTTAAGAGACATGAGCGCAAACCAGCGTTTAGAACCATATACCATAGCGATTAGAATGACAAATACACCCATATCGAATATGGAGTTTGGTGTCCAAAATATTCGGGGCCAACTAAAGCACGCCCAAGTTTAATAAGTAGGAATAATTTATATTGGAATCTGATTAATATTAGGGCAAGCTCAATGAACGTTTTTCAAAATCAAAAATTAACTTTTTTTGGGGGTGAGGAGCATTGAAATTGCTATGCGGCGACGTTCATAACCCAAGCGCGTCTCTCCGCCAATACCATAATATCCATCGAAATGACGCCGCACTCTCCAGAATATTATAGCATGCAGGCTTTATTGCAAAATATCTAAACCAGGTAGCCCCATTGTTGAGGTTAATATCCTTATGTTACATTCGCAATCAAGCTCCGACCCTTAATCATCGCCTTAAACGGTTCCACACTTTAGATGCGAAATATACATCTTTATTATTACTTTTTAAAATATGTTTTTTTTTAAAAATTTGTCTTCTTTTACCTAGTATTTGATGACTTCATCTTTTTTTGAGAACGTGCCCTTAAATACCATGTAAAAAAAATTATCAGAAAAAAAGGACAGCTAGATTAGCTTCTCTCGTAAGATGTGCGACATAATTGTCCAAAAAGATTCTTTAAATTGCGACTTTTGAAACCTTGTCAGTCTAGTAGGGTTAATAATGCCACCGGCTATTGCTGACTTAGTTCTGCACAAACGATTGTAAATTTCATAGGACCGCTTAAATTTTCGTGTCAATTGATTGCCACACATTACGTGCAATGAAAGTTTATTTTTTCTATTGTAATATATGTTTTTTCTAAAGATGATTTTTCCAAAATCATAATGCAAATTTTTGAAAACCGGGTTTTTAAAGTATGGGAAATCCATGCCGGATAATCCAAAAAGCCATGTCTATAAATAACATTAAGGTCAAACAATTTATTTACAGGTGATATATAAGTTTGAATGTAAATAACGAAAAATCATATTAATCAATAGGCTGCGGCTAGTGGGGAAAAAAAATCGCACGTATTTAAATAACATTGAGTTTTGAAAAAAATATTTTGTTAGGCATATCTTAAAACGACCAAAAAACCTAAATTTTCATTTTTTGATATTAGCCGCTAAAATTTTTTTAATTTTAGAAATATTTTTTGTTACAAATTTGAAAGTAGCCGCAGCCATAGCACCAAATTTAATAAAACATGTTTTAAATGGATATTTGGCGACAACATACCAATAACTAATAACGATTGATTTACACGTATTACCTAACACTTTTTATTTCTTAAAACTAACTAATTTATTGTTTTCGCTTTAAAAGCTCTTTTTCTTTTAAGTCTCGTTTTTTAAGATGCTCACTGACATAAAACGTGTTTTCCAAAGGAGCAGTGTTACTGTATTTATATCAAATAACGATATTGATATCTAATAAAATTAAGAACGCAAGATGCTTACAACAATGTAACAACTAATTTTTTGATTTCATTTTATGGAATACATTTTATGAGTCAAACAATTCATAAATCGGCGAGATTTAGATCTGAAAAATTTTTTTGCGTCGGACAAATAAAAAATCTGTGTGCGATCATTCTTATAAAACATTTTTGATGCGAAAAACTAAAAAAGTCCCCTAAATTTCAGCGAGTGTTGAAATTGAGTCTAGAAGTGCCGTGTGTGTTTTTATGCAAACAAAGGGATGCCGAATATTTTTAAGTACTATGTGGATGGATAATTAAATATTTTGAGAAAATACGAAATGCTAGTAAAAAAAATGAAAAATGCATTCTAAAAAAATTTGTAAAGCCATAAAATTTATATCGAAGTTCAATAAAATGTGGGGCTGGCAAGAATTAATAGGCCAAAAAGATTATGGTATATGCCTGATGCAAAATCACAATAGGCCGCCTGTTGGTCTGCATTGTTATTTTTTATTGATTATGGACCTAACCCGCCAAGTATTGATCAATTATTATATAATGCATCAAAGTTCTCTAGGGAATAAAGTCCTTTCAAGCAACATTTATAGATATAGGCTCGTCGAGTAGACAATTCAGCGACCCTTGTTACTCGTAAGTACAATTATTAAGTAACCAAAGCTTTTAAGCAATCACTAAATTGTATTCGATTACAACATCTTCAATTTCGTATGTTTTCCTTTTGAACCTACATATTTTAAGATATCAGATCGGGAACACCTATAACCAATATATAAGGTAATTCGATCTATACCATTTTTCCCCATATTAGTATTAGAGGCCATGTGGTAATGGCTTGACTAAGAACTCGGCTTGGAGAAAAAGGGAAATCGATGGGAAGCATATGAATTCAATTAAGGGTTGCTTTGCCAGCGTACAAAATAAACTTGCGTGAGAATGAGAGAGTATAATACGTATACTAATTTTAGGCTAGATTTGTTGCGCATTCTTTAAAAATAAAGTTTTTGTTTTTTGTAATTTGCAGCGTTTACGTAGACCTAATTCTACTAAGTTTCTCTTTGATCCTACCTTCATCCGTACCATTTGATTCAATTCAAACTACTAGTAATCTACGTTCCTCGTTTCCAAATTCGGTAGCCGTTTAAATTGTTATTATTTCTCAAACCGATCTTAAGTTAATCAACGGCTTAGAAGGAGCTTATTGTGTGTTTAAGATTCAGTCTTAGCTGGCGAGCTTAGATCATGCCAAATAAGGATCTACCGTCAGGGTAGCTATAAGGACATCCTGTTGCAATATATATATTGTTTTTAACTTTAAAATTATAATTCTAATCTGCATCATGAAAAATTATGTAAATTATTTTTTACACCTATAAAAGTTATAAACGTTTATAGTTAAAAGGAATGAGTATATGTAACGAAAAGGTGTCATTCATATTAGGTGCTTAATTTTTAATAAAATATATCGTATATAATAGGTTTCCATAAATGCCTCAATAACTAATAAGTTATGAGCAAGCAGGAAAAACCGGAAAGGGATTATATATATGTATATATATCGGTTGACTCACTTGCTGATAACCTGTTTGTTTTAGTATCATTCTTATTCATTAATTTATATGTCCATTATAGTGATAATAAATCTTTCGTTCAAAGAAATTTTGTAAATCATTATGGTACCTGGACTCTAAACCGTAAAAGTGTAAAGCAAATATTTAATCAATTTTATATTGTATTGTTTTTCATATATTCCGTAAAAGTAGCGCCATTATTAAAAAAAAATAATGAGAATTATTAAAGAAAACTTAAACGTTGGACAGAGGGCAGGTGATTTTAATAGCGTTGTTTTTTGTTATTCTTACACCTTGATGCCATTTAGAAGTCTATGAAAAAATTTTAACAACTAAGTCAAACAAACTTTAGACTAAAATTTTATGATTATTTAAACTTGATTAACCTAATAATAGGACAACTTGACAAATTCTCAAAAACTTTTAAGAAAACCAATGAAATGATAGTTAGTTATATGATTAATCAACTCTCTGTAATTTCGTATAATAATTATAAAAAATATAATTGTAAGTTTAGGTTTAAAAATTGTTATTTAGATGTCATAATTATATAGTCATTTATATCTAGTAATGAAGATTACATACTAAAGTATTGTGCAAAAAAAAGGTGACAGTAATATACATAATTACAGGTCGGTTTTTTAGTTCCAAAGACCCTTTGTCCTTTTATGTTTTGCCGATATATTCTTTTTAGTAGGCAAAAGAGGGGTAAGTAACTAAACGACAGCTCTACGCAAAATTTTTAATTACTACAAGGTAATAATTATGATAATAATAATGAATACGAAATGTTTTAAAAGTATACCTTTTCGATGTTGTACTTTTTGAATTTTAAATTCAAAATATATAATAGTAATAATTATAACAATAAATCGAACCTCTCCATAAAAGAAGTGCCGCCTTCCTGGCCAATGACCAAATGGCGTAGTACACATACACAACGTAGTAATGCCTTTATATTTTAGAAATTATATAATCATTATAACTATTTCACGCAGGATATATAATGTTATTTTAAGCTACCTAGTGGCGGTTGAATTAAGATAAAGTGGTCATTAATTTTTACCAGAATGACCTTAATTTAAGTCGACATACACAGCCAGGCTAGAGTAGATAGGACCAAAAAAGCTTCAAAATTTATAATACGCATCGAGACGCAATTTTTAATGACCATATGCCTCTGATCTCCTCTAACTTATGTCCTTCCTCCAGTGTTGGAGTGTGCTTCCTACTTTGTAATAATTTGAAAGTTGCTCAATTCTAACATTATTGCTTTGTATTATTATATTATGATAATTCGTGCTCCTTTGTCCATTTCCCAAGTAGGTACACCACTTTTTTAGCAACCAAATGGTCAATATTTTTGGCAGAAAAAGTTAATTTCCCCAGGGTAAATCAGGCCATGCCTATGGCACGGCGCGCGTCAAGTCTATTCACTATTTTTGGAAATTCAATTACCGTATTTTGTTTGTCCAAAAAATGAATAAAAAAGAGTTTAGTAACTTTTTAGATCGACGATTAGTGTGTAACCGTATTGCAGTTTCATTTTTGGCAAAATGTCTAAAATAACTTATACTTTAAGGTAACTGAAATGACATTTACATTTAGCATCTTTGCCCCGTCAAAGTTTTTGCAAGGGGCGGTGGTGTTTAAGGGCCTGTACCCTTATTTAACCGTAAATTAGTGATATCTATATTTTGACCAATTGGTCAGAGCATTCTTAAAATTAACATAAAAGAAAGTTCACTATTTAATTATCGAGGTACCTTAAAAAAGTTTACTTTAAGCCCTGTTATCGGCTAATATCGACCCAAGACTGAGAAAAATGACCCCCTAAATAAACCTGGGTTATGGATTTATTGTAGTCGGTATACCAGTACTTAAATGAGTCATGCGATAACTGAAGCGGAACGTTTAGGATACGCATATAATATGTTAAATATATTGCTAAATCAGACGGCTAATTGAGAATTATGAGGCGTTAAATAAAACATTTCGCGTCATTCAAAAATTAACCATTTAACCAAGATTTTTTTTTTACATAAAGATTAACCAATGTCCACTTGGTTTTTAATTTCGTCCGCCCTAATGTGATGATTTATATTAACGCAGTTAAGATCCTACAAGATACAACAAAGAGAGAGTTTTTTTAATTATAAACAATACAAAATGCGTTAACGAATAAGCCCCTAACCGAGTTATACGATAGTTAAATATATGATTCTATATGACCTTATTGCTCTATATTCGTTGTACCATATTTGCCTGTAATTATTTTCCTCAGAATATTGGAAGTAGTCTTCAAGTCTCTCAGCTCCTAGGTCAACCCTGTCAAACAGTATTTAAAGCCGCTGGACCATTTTTTAGCGCAATGACATTGTTAAGGTAATTTTCATAAAAGCACCGATCTTTCCAATTTATTAGGGAGATGGCATTTGATCACACGAGATATGAGCGATTGCCACCTAAGGCTAGGCTATTTTTACCAGTCTAAAAAGTGTAGTTACAAAAAAAGTATTTAATTTTGGTGTTTGTACATAAGGGCAAGGGAGTTTTTTTTTTTTTAAAATTTATAAATAATAAAAAATTTTAAAAAAAAAAAAAAAAATTTTTTAAAAAAATTTTTTAATAAAAAAACAATTTTTTTTTATTTAAATAATTTTTTTAATTTTTAATAATTTTGTTTTTTTTTAAAAAATTTTTTTTTCAAAATTTTAAAAATTTCACGAAAATAAAAACTCACTTTGCACGTGCCCTAAGTAAAGTCCGGCCGTCAACGAGCTAAATTACTAACTTTCACACAACACTGTAATGGGAATTTGCAAGGAAAATTTATATTTAATTAACCCTTTGCATTGCATATGTAGGCATTTATATCATCAACAAATTAACTCCCGTTTGCTAAAACTGCACAATGGCTAAACTCACTCACTATAATCCCTATTTGGCTGGTGCTGCGTTGTTGCGGTACAGCAAAGCTCTTTCCCCGTATATACACTTGGTTATTTCTGGTTGAATGCTTCTCTTAAGCCTAAAATTTTGTTAGGGTTAAAAAACGAATATCCCGGCACATTTTTTTTTATAATATGGGATTATCTAACTTATATTAATTTATCTTTTTCTTTCCTCCCATCTATAATCCTTATTATTTTATAATAAAAATATCAAAAGAATAGTGTATTTATCCATCCAGGGCCCAGTGTTGACAGAGTACGATACGAACCAAATAACCCATTATTTATGAAAATGATATATAATTAAAATCTATTGCATTTGTTCTTATATATGAAAAGTGTACAGTCCTTCTAAATGGAATGCTTCACCCATATTCTTATTTAAAAAACATTTCTCCTTGTTATACATGTCCTTAAATGACTTTTAATTTTATTATCAAACTATATGTTAGCCTAAATTACAATATTATTAATACATTAAAAACATACCTTTACATACTAAGCGGCTTTTAAGTTACCACCTCTCTTAGTTATTTTTATTATTTTTATTAATATTCGCTTGCTTTAAAAGAAGACAATGTTATACGTTATAAATTTTTAATGATGGCAATATTATAACTAAAATTTTGTAATATATTATTTTTTAAATGCCTTCCACACTTAATTTTATTATTCATTTGATGTTTTGTCAAGATATTAGCTAACCCTTTGGTCCCTTTTTCACCTAATTTCATTATAAAATTGTTTCTTATATGAATTATTATTTGGTGTTTTTTGTTTTTAACCGTTTTAAAAAAAAATTTTACGCTATTAAATTAAAGAGATCAATAAATTTCATCAAAAAAATTTATTCTGACGATTTAGCTGAATTCTATATTTCCGCAGAGCTAGACAATCCTTTCGGTAAAACTATTTCTATAAATTTTATAATTTTTCGGCAATGGGGAATTACATTTTGATGACCTCTAGCTATCCTATACAAACATTTTAAAGTTTTGTCGGTTTAATTTTATGTTTCTTTGGGACATGCTAAAACTTGTTAAATTGATCGATTCTGAGTAAATTCCACATGTTTTATTCTCGGCTTTTCTAACGGACAAGTTTTTATCTAAAGTATCGTTATTAGTCATTTTTACGACGGTCTTGCATTTATTTCAAAGGATATAAAAAATATTAATTGAATATCATTTTAAAATCAAATAACGAAATAAAAACCTACTAAAATGCCAGCTTTCAAAAATGTTCCATGAATTACGGGATCCCCCTAGTAAATTTTTTTTAAGATTTCACTTCCTAGCTCGCTTTAATTCAGGAAAAAGGATATTAAAAAATTAATTTATTCTTTAGAGTAAATTTGACAACATGCCCATAAATTTTAATTTGTCACTCGACCAAACTAGTGAAATTTCTCTTTTTTTAAGAGTATTTTTTTACCCGTCAATGTAGAAGTGAGCTAACAATGTCGTGACACTCTGATTAAATTTATTCAAATTTTGGTTAAATTTGCATTTTCTAAATAAGAGAACCACTGCGAAAATATTTAAATTCTATTTTAATACAACAATTTTTATGGTATAAATCTGAAAATGGACACCACTGTAAGATACGTCTCCCCATAAAATTTGTCTTTAGTCATTGTAAAATTTTTTATAAAGATTTTTTTTAGTTTTGTATAATATAGATGCAAAGTAATTTGATATTTGTTCCAAGGTAAATGTAAAGGCTGTTTTAAATTTAATTCATTTTTACAAAATACATGTGAAATACATAATCCCATGTTATAATTTTTCTAAATATTCTTTACAGACTTAAAATAACGATCAAATGGAATCTTTTGATCCGGACCCAACTCCAAAAATTCCTGGTCAACCCATAAACAATAAACCGGATCATTCCTATAACACCGATCCATATAATTGCAATATTAACCCAAATGATTTTACCGTCGAAGTTCTGGTAAAGCTTAATTTATTTTTTATGTCGTTTAAACGACCTTGTGGGTCATATTGGAACGTAACATATTTGTCCGCTAAGCATTTTTGACTTTAGGCTTTTGTTTAAAAAAAATTTCAGGTCGTAGATCATTCTATTGCATTGCAGATAGAGCCACTCAAAGCCATTGAACTGCACCGATCCAATTGGCACTCTTTAGCCAACTGTTTTAAGGCGCCTAAAATACGTTCTTTTTCAATATTTTTTTAGCTTAACAACCCCAGCATTATACAAAAATCTGGCAAACCTATGCTTTGCTTGGGTTGCCCTTAAGGGCGGACCGGCCCTGCCGTCCAAAGGGGAGGGGGGTTATTAATAGCGACAAACCATTGCATTGCCTTTAATTTTCTTAATTCTTATTTAAAGGAACTTATCTTTTCTCCAAAATTGATGTTGTATATATTTTATAATTAGCATTCGACGTTGAATGCAGCAATATAATTGGACTTCCATTTAAAATGACTTAAATTAGTCTTCTCACAATCTTTACCCCGTTAAAGTAGCGGCAACCAAGCTAAATATTGTGTATCGTGTAAGATAGCTGATTAATATTTGTGGGACATATAAAGAGTAGATAAGTCAGGACACGAGAGCTCGCTTCTCCGGCTCGTCCGAAAAATGGCTGGGCTAAGTTTTAGAACGGGTCGGGCATGAATTTAAAAAGAGGAAACACGGGCCCCCGGTCCGATTTTTAAATCTAATCAAGCCTTATTTTTATTAACTATTGTTAACAAGAATAATGACAATCTATTATTACATTGTGAAGGTACTCGGTATCCATTGACTATTACACAAAATATTTTTAGCGTGTCCTAAAAAATTTTCGGGCCGTATCTGTGAATTCGGGCCTTGCCAAATTTAAAACCCAATTTGGGCTGGTCTATCAAAACGGGGCGGGCTGGAATATCACTGCACGATTTAAACTCTAATAAGCTTATCATTTAGGGCTCAACCGCTTTCCCTGGGTATTTTTGTATTTGTTTTCTTATTAGCGCGTAGGCAAACGGTTTTTCAAAGTGCACAGTTGATATCCTTATTAACGCGCATTCATTATATTCATTAACGTGCATGTCCTTTTGTAAACCTGCAATAACAAATTCATTTGTATCGATATTTTATAGGCGGCACCTTGGCTAGAAAGTCGACTAGTTTTGAAGAGTCCTATGCGCTCATGTTAAGTATACCTCAGCGTATTTTTCAAACAAATAGCCTAAAGAGAGAAATTTGCATCGTGGCCATTAAAAGTTTAATTTCGCGTTGATTGCGCGTTTTTTTTCCAACACCGTGCGGTTTTGAATATCAAGCTGCTTAACAGCCGGACTTTTGAAAACTAAGTTACCTAATTAGGCCTTTCGGCAGCCTTATTATAGTTAAAGAATAAAATTGATGTCAAATTTGTATGGAAGGGTGATTATAATATACTTTTAAATGGACTCCCAAAATTGTTTTTACCAAAGATGAGCTAAACTTCATTCTTGAACTGTTGTAATCAGGCCCGATTCTAGCTTTTCCCTTTTAGGGGGGCAAAAAAAACTCGTGGGGGGGCAGAAAAAATTTTTTTGCCGCCTTCGGCGGCAAAATTGGCCGTGACCTTCGGTCACGGCAAAAAATATACATGTACAACAATAGAATCCATGATCAAAATTTTTTAACAAATTAATAGTAATTTATTATATTCTTAAATTAAGAAAAAAATGAGTTTATAAATTGAATATGTGAATTAAAATAAATTGTTTTCACTAAAATCAATTGTTTAAAAAGATATGAGGTTTGAATTAATTGTAAGTATAATTTTATCATTTGGTATCATTGCGCATGAAAATTAAAAATATGATATATATGAATGATAAAAATGAATTATTTAAAACTTTGGATATTAGAAAATGAATGGTAAAATAAGATTGATTATCATGAAAACAAATTGTATAAGTATGCTAATTTGGAAGAATATATACGAAAAAACACTGGTTATATATAACTAGTAATTAATATTAGGGTAAAAAATTAAATAAAACATGAACATAAACGTTAAATGCGCATAAAAAAAAGTTTGCAACCATGTTAAAATAGTAAGCAATAATTAGTTGATTATGAGCAGTGTATTGTATTGATCAAACTATTTTATCTTAGAGGATTTTAATTAAATTACGTTATTCATCAAAATTCAACGCCCCTAGTTAATGATTTTTCGTGTTCTAAAAGAACCAAATCACCTTTAAGCAGGTCACTACTTGTCAGCCGTTATTATCCTTCTTAAAGAAAAAAATGTGGCCTCACAACTCGACGTTGAAGAGCCAATTAACAAATTATAGGAAAAATGTTAAATAGATTAGAAAACGCATCATTGTAATCATATAAAAATTTAACAAAATCAATAGTAACACATTTTTTGTAATTATTAAGTTTCTTATTAAAAAATTTTTGGCTACTTGAATTTCTTTAGATAATTTTTATCAATATTACTTATTTTTAAAAGAGGTTCTAATTTATTTATATCTAAAATAAAGGTTAATCAAATTTATAAAGGGAATCTAAAGATTTTAAACAACTATTATCGGTAAAAAATCTATTATCAAAATATAAATAAATCAATAATATTAAAATAAATACTTTTTACTTCATCATTAATATTTAAAATATTTTCAAACTTATGAGTAGAAAATAAATAAAAATCAGAAAAATCTTTAGGTTTAGTTTTTCTTTTATCCATAGATAAATTATTGTCATTTAAAAAAATATCAATATCTAAACAATTTTTATAAATCTTCAAATGTATTTTTCTTTCTTAATTGTTTAATTTCTAACAAACAATGGTGTATTAATCAGAAAGTTTAGAAATATAAATGGTTCTGCATTGAAATTGATCTTTAATTATTTTTAATAAATAAAACAATTTTTCAATTAAATACAAAAAAAAAATAGATAATTATAAATATGGTCAAAAAACCCCGATTCGGCCCTGTGACCTGAAGATATAAAAGTTTTTTAATTTTTAAAAGAGTATTAAATATTTCTGTGTAATTTAAAAAAAAAACAATGGGCAGGTAGTGACCACACCAATGGGGCAACAGCCGGGGTATGGTCCCGCATTCAATAACTACCTTGATTGCATCATGTTGAAAAAATTTATGAAGGGAAGAAAAATTATCAAAAAAATCTTTCCCTTCACTTAAAATAAGACAATCTTTTACAACAAGATGCAATCGGTGGTTAAAGCAGTGAATATACGGGACATGGTGTCCAGCTATTTTGCTTAGAAATACTTGAACACCATTTTTTTCCCGGGCATTACGTTCGCCCCTTCGTAGCATTGTGCGATCAGGTTCTTTGGTTCTAGATTATATTCTAACAATTGTTGTTAACTGAGAAAATTTCTTAGGCATCAGATTTATGAATTGGTTTCACAAATATAAAGCTGTCTGTAAAATCAAATTTTTCTATATAATTCTGTTAGTTTGATCTCTCTTGCGGATGAGAAGTATTAATGAATAAAAACACTATTATAAAAAGTAAATATTTTTAAGATAATATTTTTTAAATATTTTTGACGGAGCAAATTTAATTATATTATGTGGAAGAAATAAAATTACTATGTATTTTTGGGGGGGCAAATTCAATTTTTTTTGGGGGGGCAAACATAAAATTACTATGTATTTTTGGGGGGGCAAATTCAATTATTTTTGGGGGGGGCAACCAAAAACTTTTGGGGGGGCACTGCCCCCCCCAAAAGGGGTCTAGAATCGTGCCTGGTTGTAATATATAACAAGTTACAACATGTTTTCTATATTTCAGAACGTTACAATCAACAGAAAATACCCTGACGAACTATTGGGAATAACGTTTTTTAAATTGGATAAAGAACAAGAAAATTTGGTTTTTGTGAATAAGGTAAAATATGGAATATATACTTAAAGATACACAAAACAGTTTATATAGCTATGTTGTAATTGGTTAGGAGGCGGTAAGGGAAGCTTTTTGTTAATGATTTAACTAAATTTTAGTTGAGTTTTTTGATTTATATTTTCTAATGCCTAAACAAATATTAAGGCGGCGATTTTTACCCCGCCCCTAACAGTTTCAAAGGCTTTGAACCCCATGCAATTTGTTGCAAAAAAAAATTTCGTTCACTTTTATACATTTTTATATATGAAAAAACAAGGTACAACGCGACAGCTTGGTCTATCATAGCCGCCAAATTTACGAGGGTGATTTATTACTCAAGGTAAATTAATATGATTCACAATTATAGTACTAAATATGTGGTTTTATAACGCAGGTCAACAATTTTTTGAGAGTTATGAGTTAACTATCAAACCTGCCATCTTAAGGAATATCAAATCCTTTTACCGTTTTTCCTTATCAAACTTAGTTAGTCAGTTATAAACATTGAGATTTTAGAAAAAAATTTATACTTCAAATAATATTTTCATTAAAAACCGATAATATATCGTGTCGTATTTAAGTTTGGAGGCGAAATATTTTGTGTTATAAAAAATGTTGTTAGAGGTGCGTATTTTATAAAAAAATATATTTTTTTTTTTTTTTTATAAAAAAAAAAATATAAAAGGGTTTTTTTTATAAAAAAAAAGTTTTTAAAATTTTTTTTTTTGGGGGAATTTTAAGCCCCGAAAATCCGGCCAAAAGGCCCTTTTCCTTTTAAAAGGGGACAAAGGAGCCCAAAACCGGAAAAACCAAAAAAACCAAAAAAAATATATAAGATTTGGCCACCACGGAGAGGCATTCTTTTGTGTTTTCATAAAATTCACGTTTCTGACATTGATATTTGTTGACCTGTGTAATAAATTATGAAAATGATTTTTTAAATTATTTTTTTATAGCTGTTTTTTTCTTACAGTAATTTTTTTGATTTTAAACAAAAGCATTTGCTATTGACACACTTATTAATACGGCGTCCATATTTATCTGCTTAGATAAATGGAATACCGATCAACTGCGTACAATCGGCAATTGCGATTTCTAACCAACCTGCAAAAACATTTGTCTTTGAGGTTGCTAGACCAGTTCCAAAAATTGTAAGTTCATAGTTTTTTATATTTTTTTAACCTTCATAAAGTTTTTTTTAATTAAATATAGCTAATTCTATAATGTTTGCACGTTAATACATTTTTTACATATAAATTTATGAAGAAATATAAATCCAAACCAAAACATGGGCCTGACAATTTATTTGGAACCAAGGAAAATTACTCCACGTTGGACTCGGATGAAAGGGAAAAAGACAGCGGGCTTGATTTCGCGCTGTTCGGTTCTTCGGACGATAGTTGCTCTTCAAGTAGACGCCATTATTCCTCTTTAGGGGCCGACGAGGACGATGATGCCCTATACCAGGACCAAGACCAAATTTTAGCGGAAGATCAAGTCTTTCGGGTGAACCTAACAGATGACAGTAATACACCCATTGGGGAAATGTTTCAAGATCAAACGATTGATGCTTACGAAATATCTCCCCTGTTTTATGGTTCTACCAAGTACCCAAAACAACGGCAATTCTCAGTTGAAATCACAAGCCATAATGAAAATGTCTCCTGCAATGCGCCCAAAACACCTCCGCACTTCATTATACCTAAAGCAAGGGCTGCCCAACCTTTGTCAAATCTTAGCGTTATCGAAGAAAATATTTACGAGGACCCGAACGAAATAACACCTACCATGCCAATCAACCATCTTAATCGGTTAAGTCTAACTTCCGACAATAGTAGGAACAGTTCACAGCCAACTGATAAAAATAATACTCGTAACCTTTCGTTTGAGCCTCCCTCAACTCCAGATATAACCGAGCAAAATCAATCGCATGCCGAAACTTCTGGTTATCCAGACGTCATGTACACTAATCGGCAAAACCTGTTGCACACCATAGTCCTTCAACAAAAACTGTTTGAACAAGCTATAAAATCGCGCAATAATAGTAATACCACCGGTTGTGAATCAATATCACCTAAAGATGAGCCCAAACAAACCCAGAACATTAAGTTAAAATACAAAATTAAGAGGAAGAGAGATGGAAGCCGTTACGTTGTCCGTATACTCAATAGTGATGTTGAAAATGGTCCTCAATTCAAATCGAACAATGTGTTAAATACACAAATATGTTCAAAATCTCATAAAACGACGAATTTATTAAGTGTTTTAACTGTCTAAGTATAACTCTATGCTTTATTTCTATTCTAAGTCTTTATATGTGAATAAATCTTATTGAATAAAACGCCATCAAAAAATATCATTGTCTTCTCGGGCCCAAAAGTTGCAAAAACTTAGGATAATGATGTTTGGTTAATTTAAAAACTTATCTCATGGAGTTTTTACAAGTGGTTGAGCTTTCATATTTTTTGACATTTTTTCACTCCCTTGGCATATTTAGGACCTACTGCCATGAGTAGTGGCCACCGTTAATTATGCCACCTTCAACTTGTGATTTTCTGATTTCAAAACAAACGTGGTTCTACAGGCAAACTACAAACCAGTCGAAGCAATTTTAAAGGTGGGACACGCAAAAGCATGTTTCAAACGTTTTGTTTACGTAATATATCAAATATAAGCGTCAGAATCACAGGTCTACAAAAACTTATAAAGTTTTGACCAAGTGTATAATAGTGCATTAAAATAATCTAAAACATGGCTTTATCTCTCATGTTTTTTCCATTTATCTACAATATATCGGCTAGAGTGTTATGGCCAGGCCCGAAATTTAATTTTTCATTATAGGCCCAGCCCGAATTTACAGATACGGCCCAATTTTATATTTCAAGCTATAAATTGTTTGCTTTAAAAATTAATAAATAGAAGAAATATCCTTTGTTGCGTGAAAATAAATTTACCATATAGTTTTTTGGACAAAAAATAAGGCAAAATGAGATATAAATAATCGGCCCGGTCCGGCCTGTAACTTTTATTTAGTTCAGGGGGAAGCAGAGCCGTAGCCAAGGGGGGGGGGTGCAAACCTGGCTCGAGCCCTCTTTTCCGGCAAACTTTTTATTTTTACTAGTAATTTCGATAAAAATTGCCTGGGGCGCCCCCTAATCTTAAAGGTAGTTGGGTTTTGCCAGGTTAGCTCCTTAGTCCATCTAAAAACGGCCGGACCCTTAAATACAAAGTGTGCACAGGCATATAAGATAATATTATGTAAGTTAATCTGTTGACCAAGGCCGGTCTGTGACCCTTGGGCACTTCTAAGCCAACTACTTACTAAGCGCTTAAAATGCATTTTCAATATAGGTTTTAGTAGAATTAGCTTGAGGCCCAGCATTGTTGGATTGCCCTTATAGATGGCCGGTTCTGTTCCTGACTCTTAATTTATTGATCCTAATTAAAACTAAAGATCAAAGTCGGGAGCGATATTTATCTTTTCATTGTTTCTAGCCAATATAAGGATCCTCTGGTTAAATTTTCTCCAAACCTTTCTCCTATTTGCCATTTTTAACGCTACAGCAGGCCCAGTAGAGATCAAGATTTAATGTGCGCCAGTGACCTTAATGTCCGCCTGTGAGCTAGATTTGCCTAGGTTAGAGAAAGGCTTTGGAATTAGTTGGCAGTCACCAATTTAAATACTAATCTGGATTAACGGTGCTTATTCAATGTAAAACACTGGTCAATTTACAAGAGCTCCAGGTCGACCGATCATTAATAATTAAACAGACAATTTTATTATTACATTGTTTTAAATTTTTTGGCTTTATTCAATTTCAAACCGGATGGGGTAAATAACTAGGAAAATAAAAGACCGGAGCGATTCGCAGTTTTGAAAGAAATGGGTCAAGCCGGCCGGAAAAATTAGATCCTGCTTTAAACTCGATTCATTTTTAATATTACAATGATATCTCCCAAATCTAGATCTAGGTACCTAGTTTACTTTTTTTTAATAAACACAAATTTTTTTAAATTTTTTTCTCAATTTATTTTATTCTCTTTTAAACCACCCACGCCTTTTTAATAGCGCAAAAGTTGTTTTTTTCCCACATTTTGCCAATTAAGTTTTTTTTTCGCTCTCTTTGACCCATCATTTTCTTCCGTCCACTCCAGACTCCACTTTTGTTTTTCACATTGCTCTTTTAAATTTTTGGCCATCTAAATTCTTCACATTTATTTGAATTTATCAGCAAATTAGCTAATGATTACAAAAAAACTATTTTTTTTTTATAAAATTTCACCTTCGTAAATGGTCGGATTTGGTTAAAAACACTTGTTATTTCTTTAATTACTTATTATACAAAAATAAAATAAAAAATAAATTTAAGAAAAATAAAAAAAAGTATATTAAGGTTGTGTAACAATGAATATAAAGAAAAGTTAATTGTGGTATAAAAACAATTGATATAGTGAGTGAAATAACATGTTTATATAGTATATATATTAATTTGATGAGCTAATGGATTTGTCCTCAAAACCATGGTGTTAAGTCGTGCGTGACCTTGATATGTCACAGGTTGTAATAAAGGCCATTATATAGTATTATTAACGGTCAAAATCTGTGAATTTTTCTCCATTTAAATTCCTAAACTTTAGCCAAATTGTTTTCATTTAAATTAGTTCAGTTCAAAATGTTCGACTAAAAAAACAGAATTTGACAGTTGTTAATATGGAATTTTGGTGTTAGTCAAAATAGATTCATTCTAATTTCTCAAATTAACATTAATATAATGTATTTGAGCTAGAATATGACATTTCTCACCATTTCGCCTTATTAATTCAATTAATATTGTATATAACCTCTAATTACTTTTTATAATAAAAGAGTTGAACTTTGTTCCAACCCAGCCTGAATTTTAATTTGGAGCCCAACAATTTTATATTATTAAGTTAAATTTCGTTTTTAGTTTATCCATAAAATATAAAACATTTCGGCCCTCTCGACATATTCAATAACTTATGCCCGGCCCAATTTAAATTTTTATTTTAAGCCTAGCCCGGCTTATAAAAATTGCCCGGAAATTTTATAATGCCAGCTATAAACTTTGCTTTAACATTATATGCTAAGCAGGATAATAAATTTATTTTGTTAGTTCTTTTTAACTAGAGTTAAAAAAATATAGATTAGATATATAAATCGACTCCGGCGCCCGTAATTTTTTTCTTATTCAGCCCCAGCCCGTTTTGATTTTTGCCCTGCCGGTTCGGGCGAGCTTTTGGGTCCTGACTTTGAGCTTTAAGCTTTATACAGGGGTTTTTGGCCAAATTTTAATTAAATTTGTTAAACAATGTATACTGGTGCTCTGCTAAGAATGGTAGTCAGCGTAAAAAATTTTCTGGTTGCCTTTTATTACCTTCTGCAAGATATGCTAACTCATACCTATCTTGGTGGTCTGTAAGCACAAGGTTTTAATTTACTTTTGGTCACATAATAACATTGATTTTTTACCGGTTATTTCTGGGTTTATTTATTTTACATGTATTTATATTAGTGCATTTAAGGGACAACATATCAATTAAAAACAAAATCTGAAAAAAAAATTTGTCTGAAAAATTACTGAATCGGCCAAAAAACTCCCCGAAAAGCGGCAAAATATTTCCTTAGGGACACAATATTAATAAATTTAAATCAAACTCTTAAAAAAAATTTGTCTGAAAAATTAGTAAATAAGCTAAACGTAAAATTCCGAGCGCCAAAATTTCAACTTTATCAAAGGGACACAAATCATATTAATTAAAATAAAAATCTAAAAAATAAAGTTTTGTCTGAAAAATTACTGAATCGGCCAAAAAACGCAAATTCCAAAAGCGGCAAAATTTTACCTTACAACATTAGAGGGACACCACATTAATCAATTAAAATCAAAATCTATAAAAAATTTTTATCTGAATTACTGAATCCCCAAAAACGCAAAATCCCCAAAAGTGGCAATATTTTACCTTAAAAAAGAGACAGCATATTAATCAATTAAAATCATATTATAAAAAATAATTTTTGTCCAAAAAATTAGTGAATCGGCCTAAATCGCAAAACCCCGAAAAAGCAGCGAAATTTTAACTTAAAATATCAAAGAACACACACCTGCTGGGAAAACAATGAGAGAATAAACTTTGGCTCATTTTCCCCCCAAAACTTAAAGAAAGAATGGGAGCTACAAAAAAGGGCCAAAATAAGAATTCAAAAAAAGCCCTTACTAAAAAAGGGGCGAAAAAACCCCAAAAAGTGGCTCTTAAAAAGAGCCCCAAAATGCCCATTTTTTGTTTTCTTTATAATAATTTCGAAAAATTTTGATTTTTCTTTATAACATTGATGGGTGGGTTATTTTTTTTAAAGCTCCTAGGAGTTTTTTTTTAAGAAAAAAGGGGCTTTATTTAAATATGTCCCTTTTCTTTAAGCAAGAAAAGGGGTTTTTCTTTTGCCATGCCCACGAGTTTGTGGACATTTGGGAAAAAAAACTCAAAAACTTGTTAAAAAAGCCCATTTATTCTTTTGCCCAGCCCTGCACACACAACACAGGTCAACAATTTGTTGAGAGTTTTAGTTAACTACAGAGATCAAACCTGCCATCTTAGGGATAATCAAATCCGTTTACCGTTTTTCCTAATCAAACTTAGTTTGTCAGTTATAAACATTTAAATTTTAGAAAAAAGGTCAAAAAAACTAAAAAAATTAAGTAAAATTTTATTTTGGCATATTCACAATATTTAAAAACTGTTAAATTCAAACTTCAAATAATATTTTTATATAAAACCGATAATATATCGTGTTGTCTTTAAGTTTAGACGCGAAGCCGATTTTCTTAGGGTATATTTAGATCTGTCAATTTGGTCAAAAAAGGCCATTTTTTGTTATAGACGGATCTAAGGAGCCAAAGACGGAAGAAACTAAGAAAAACGAAAATTATATATGAGATTAGGCCATCATTGGGATTTTTTGTTTTCATATTCACGTTTCTGACATTGATATTTGTTGACCTGTGCAATAATTAAAATCAAAACCTGAAAAAAAATTGTCTGAAAAATCACTGGAATCGGCTCAAAAAAGCAAATCCCGGAAAAGCGGCGAAATTTTACCTTAAAACATTACAGGGACACCATATTAGGGAAGACTGGGGCGAAATAAACATAGTTTTGCAAAATCGATGCTGAACCCGCATATTACATCTAAATATTTGGTATAAATATTAAATCTAGAAATACTTCATTATATTTAAATTAAGTAGTTAAATTAAATATAATACATTTAGGAATTATGAGTGGTAAAACAAAACTAGTGTTACTAACATTTCGCCCCATATATGGAGTGGAATGAAACATTGATGGGGAAAAATAAAAGTTTAACTATTTGTTTATTATAAGTAATTCCAAACAATATATACATATATATAAATGTTTTAATTTCTAGTTTAAAGGCATATAAAGTATTAATCTATTTTTAACATTTAAAATGAGCCCATTCACAAATTTTCCCAATTTTATATTTTTCACATTTAGTAAATTTTTTCAAATGTAAACCCATACAAAAAATTATCAAAATAGTTGGTCTGCTTAAAGATCTAAATCATATCAGAAAAGAAAATATATTTATTTTTGGGGGAGAAAAATGCATTTTTTATTTTGCCCCGCAAATCATTTCGCCATGGTCTCCCTTAATCAATTAAAATCAATCCGAAAAAAAAATGTTGTCTAAGAAGTTATGGTATTGCCAAAAAGCAAGAAAAGCGGCGAAATTTTACCTAACATCAAAAAACACCACATACAATTAAAATCATAAAAACAAATTTGTCTGAAATATTACTGATTCGGCCAAAAAATGCAAACCCCGAAAAGCGGCAGATTTTAACCTTAAATCATCTAAGAGACAATATACATTAATTAAAATTTAAATCTGAAAAAAAAAATTTCGTCTAAAAAATTACTGATTTTTAAATGCAAAATCTCTGAAAAGCGGCAAAATTTTACTTTAAAACATCAAAGGGCACATTAATCAATTAAAATCAATTGTCTGAAAAGCAAAATTCTAAAACGCAAAATCCCTTAAAAATTAATTAAAACATTAAAGGAATTTAAAACACCGAAATATGTCAAAAAATTAAAAAAAATTTTGTCTGAAAAACAATTCTAAAAAGCAAAATCCATTAAAAATTAATTAAAACATCAAAGGAATAATTAAAATACCGACAAATGCCATATAAATGAAAAAAAATTTCCCCTCCCCCAATTAATTACTTCCGGTTTTTGCGTTTTGAATGGTTGCTTTTTTGACCCACCCACGAAAAGTTAAAAGAAATGCATTTATATTCAAATTGAACACATATTTATTATTGAAACTAAATACAGGGTTAAAAACGCTCGTCCCTAACTATGCAAATAGTGTAACCTTTTTCACCCTCACACCCAACCGCGAGTTAATTCCTTACCGTTTTGGAGCCATTAACTGTGGCCGTGTGTTAAAAAAATTATTTTTGAAAAAAAAAATGAACCACAATGGATTTGCATCTAAGTAGTTGGAAGAATCTTTTTCAAAAATTAAAAATTTTTTAAAAGAATTTTTGTTAGTCCAATTTTAATTTTTCAAAAAGTATAAAACACGTATATGGTTATACCCTCCTGTTTTTGGGACATCCCCTCTTCTGAGGCATTTAACAAGGCGTCCAGAGGCATTACTAGGATATCCTTAATGGGGGGCGAGGAATGAAGTAGCCGAGGAAAGGAATGTTAAAATTTGAATTTTTGCTAATAGGTTTAAGATACATCGACGACCCTGACCTAACGCTACAAGATATTTCACTAAGAAACTTGTCTACAATTATTTAATAAATTTCTTCATTGTCTTCGTAAATTAACTTCTATAATTAACAACTACTCCTCTCACCTGCCTTTTTACCTTTTTCGTATAAACTAACCCCAAATATTTTTATATTTTCCGATAGTCAACATTTTATTCCAAACTATATGTTTTGTCCCAGCTTCGGCAGTTTCCTATTTGGTAATTTTATTTTCGCTTTTATCAAAATTTGTAAACTTCTAATATTTGTTTAATTTGCTAGACCACTTTCCAAGTGCATATTATCAGATAATTTCACAAATAGTAGAATATATTAGGTAACAAAAATTGGATTTCCTTTAAACATTTCAATGAAAAATTAACTTTATTAATATATCAAAATAAATTTACGATTATTAAAAAGTGAATTTAAAAATACAAGGCAATAAACTTATTTAAATTTGTTAACGGATAGAACATCAATAGTTCACCCTCTATCTAAAAGTAGTCTTCATCTTCTTTTGCAATTTTAATGGGAAGCAGACAAATTTGATTAGTCCAGCAAACAGAACAAATAGAAATTGGCGAATTTAAAAAAAAACTAAATAAAAAATACATAAAAGGATACGGCCTTAACAATTACAGTTATATCCAAAAATCTTAATTTTTTAATGAGGCAAGGGCATGGGTCTGAAAAGCAAAGTCCCAAAACGCCATCTAAAAAGCAAAATATTGAAAAGCATAATCCCAAAAAGCAAAATCTTGAAATAATTTAAAATTTTTGGGAAAGGGGGGGAGGAGGGTGGGGGGATTTTATCTTTCTATTTTTTGGCATTTGTCGGTGCTTTATGCATTTTTTTGATGTTTTAAGTAATTTTTTAGGGATTTCGCAATTTGAATTTTGCTTTTAAGACATAATTTTTTTTTCGTGTTTTGGCATTGTCGGTGTTTTATGTATTTCTTTGATGTTTTAAGTAATTTTTGTTATTGTTTGGGATTTTGTTTTTCAGACCAATTTTTTTTTGTTTTTTTGGCATTTGTCGGTGATTTATGTATTTTTTTGATGTTTTAACTAATTTTAGAGAATTTGGTTTTTAAAAAAAAAATTTTTCTTATCGTTTTTTGGCATTTGACGGTGTTTTATGTATATCTTTGTGTTTTAATTAATTTTTGAGGGATTTTTCTTGTTAGGGTTTAGCTTTTCAAGCAAAATTTTTTTTGGCATTTGTTGCTGTTTTATGTTTTTCTTTGATGTTTTAATTTTGAGAAATTTTGCTTTTTGGGATTTTGCTTTTCAATGTTTTTTTTCGTTTTGCATTTGTCGGTGTTTTATGTATTCCTTTGATGTTTTAAGTAATTTTAACCCGCTATTAGCACTATGGGGTCCATTTGGAAACCAGAACATCTTGAATTTTAAATATCTATAAAGTATTATATATTATGGGTCAAAATTTTGTGACTTTTTCTTACATATTGAACAAATCTAATAAAATATGGTCTTAGTCTTATAACAAAATTCGTTTAGAAAAAAATTCTATTGGGGTCCATATTCCCAAACTCTCATGTTGAAAACCATGATATTGATTCAATGTAAATTTAAATTTAAATAATTGCAACCTTATTTTTAAGTCATCTAATAAAATAGTTTTATATATTAAGTAAATAATGTTTGTGTTGCATAACACAGGTCAGCCATAGGGAATATTAAATCTGTTTACCGTTTTTCCTAATTAATCTCAGTTATAAACATTAAAAATTTAGAAAAAAAGGTTAAAATAACAAAAAAGATTCGAACACAAAAATAAATTGAAATTTAATTTTTGCATATTCACAATAGTTAAACTGTTAAATTTGATCTTCAAACAATATTTTCATAAAAAACTGATCATATATCGTGTTGTATTTATTGAACGCGAAATATTTTGTATGATCTAAATGACGATGTAAGAGCTTGATATATTAATAAATTTTTTTTTCCATTATTTGTGATTAAATATATAAGTTACAAGGGATTTTAATATGCAAAAAATTTTTAAATTTTTTCTTTTTAGGGTATAATTAGATCTGTCAATTTGATCAAAAAAAGTCATTTTTCGTTTTTCGTTATAGTCGGATCTAAGGAGCCAAAGACAGAGGAAACTCCGAAAAACGAAAAACATATATGAGATTAGGCCATCATGGGGATGCATTCTTTTATGTTTTCATAAAATTAACGTTTCTTTTTTTCTATAAAATAATAGTTTTTATGGTAAATAATGGCCAAAAATATTTTTTTATTTCAAAATATTTTTTTCAAGAAGAAAAATAAAAAATTTCCATTTTTCAGATTTTTTTCTACTTTGTGATAAATAAAATTTACACTATACATTAATTATAACTTATATTAATTTACAATTAAAGTGCACGTATGTTACTATAAAATAATAAAAAATAAAGATCATAGCTTATTCTTGATTTGAAAGGTTTAAGAATGGTTTCCGTATGGACCCGACTGTAGCATTCGCGTTACAAATTTCTCACCCTATAATTAGCGGGTTAAGTAATTTTTAAGGGATTTTGCTTTTTAGTTATTTTGCTTTTTGGGATTTTGCGTTTTGGATTGCTTTTAAGACTCATCCACGCACAACTTACTTCCCTAAAAATATAACGTCATTAATTTTACATCTACAAATAATTTCGCTTTGTTTCCTCCTCTCTTCTTGTATCGCAGACCACAACTCTAAAGCTTCAGTAATTTAAATAATCCCTTTTACTTAAACAATTTATCACTTTAAATTGGGTTTGTCACACCATCAATCTCAGTTTATAAGTATTTTTCTTTTTCTAATCAAAATATAAAAACAAAAAAAATATCAGCTAATTTCCCGCAAAGGTTTTACGTATCAGGGCGGGTATAAAATTGATTGTCACCTAAGTAATCAACTAAGAGGAGCCTTTGGATTAAGTTAATCTTGTCTACCATATTTACATCTGCCCAGTGAAGTACACTTGATAACCAATTTTGGTACGCTTTAAATTGACTTGCAAGTGCTTGTTTATGATGGCAAAGACCACGAATATATTTTAACGAGTAAACCTTTTAACCTTATCCTGGGCAACAAAAAGCCCCCCCCCCCCCCCCCAGATGGCGGCACCTTTTGTGGGGTCAAGGAAAGCTTTGGATTTTAAGGCACGTGCAAAGTGAGTTTTTATTTTCGTAAAATTATAAAAAAAAATTTTTTTTTTCAAATTATTTTTTAAAAAATTTCAGAAAAAGCATTTTATGTGCATAAACTAAATTTGGCAACTTTTTTAAAATTTGCGTTTTGTTACAAAATATAATTTTTCAAAATTTTTCACTAAAATAAAAACTAACTTTGCACGTGCCCTTACTAACATTTACTTTTTAGTTATTATTAAGATTCAAAACTGCCAAAGCCAATTAAATTTTAATATTAAGTTTCTAACCATATAACCTATTTTTTATTTGTAATTTAGTTAATTTGTCAAACTAACTATTTTATATTATTTTTTAATGTATTGCATGCTTATAGTACCTTTAATTATTTAGTATTGTTAGAGAAATTAATTTATTACATATGAAATTTTTAATTGTGAAAATATAAGAATAAAACGCTAATTGCTCATTTAAAAAAGGCCTCGTTAAAAAATAATAAATAATTTTTAAATTTCCTAACTGGAAAATTTACTTAATTTTTTGCACCTGATTATTTAATAAAGACTATTTTTATAATTAGGCCACAGCCACTAGTGAATGTTGGTAATATGGAAGACGGTAAAATTTTGTCGATATCTTGCGGGCGAATATCTAATTTTATATGCTCACATTACATAAATAATGAAGTACTCTTTGTATCAAACATCATAATTTAGGAAGTTCAAAAGGCATATGAAAGCAATAATGGGTTAGAGACAAATTTTGATGCTATTTTTAGTCAGAATTCCTACCCAAATGTGATAATTTCTGAATTTGCTCATGATTCAAATTTATTGCCTAATGAAGGTATTGAGGACATTAATGTATGCAAAAATGTTCCACAATATATGCAAAATTTAAATGATTTAAATATTGAAAGTACATAATTGACTAAAATATTTTAAAGAGAAAAAAGCTAGCCAAACATATTCCAATTTAAATCAAGAAGTAAGGTATTGGTCAGATTATCTCCATGTTAACTTAAATGAAGGATCGTTTATTCCTATACCATCTTTTACAACTAAGTAATTATTTCAATTGTAATTTGTTAATATTTTGTTAAATATTAATTTAAATATAAAGTTTAGATTTATTAACAGAAAAGGCTGAAGACTCGCTTTCTAGCTTTTTAGAGAGGCATGATAAAATTCAGGTTTTAGAATTTTAGCTTATTATTAGGGTGTTAATTTTTTTGTTGACTCAATTTTGGAATATTATAGGTATCAACATATATTATTAAATCTACTCAATGAAGAATGTCCACATATTCCAATTTTTTGTTATGTTAGCTTTCCTCAATTAGAGGTGCGTTATTGTTTACATGTTCAATAAATTTAATGCAACATGCTTTTAAAACTTACATATTTTTGCAGTTTAGTGCTGATCCAAAGCAAAGTACTAATAAAAGATTGTTTATTAGCCAACTTCTTAATTCTTCCTTTTTACAATATGAACTGAATGAAAATGATTCTATAGAAAGTATTTTTCCAATGTCTTTTTTGAAAAGACCCTTTAAATATGAAGATTATTTTAATTTAAATAGAACAACAATTTTTGACCCATCTATATTTAACCCAAATCAAGTTATTATATTTTTTTAATTTTAATATAATATTTTTAAATTACATTTTGTATTTTTAATTGAGGTTTGGCATTTAACTTTTTTTAACATTGTATACATTACAACACCTTGTTATTACATTGGATAAACAGTGAGATAAGTTTCAAATTGACAAGCTAGACTTTTTGATTTTTTAAGATATGAAATAAGGCAACCCTAATCTTCTTTAATGGATTAAAATGCATCTTTAATTAGATATTAATTTCACACACAATCACACATAATGACCTTAGGCTCACGATTGAGTGTTGAATAATCATGCTAATAATTTGAATATATAATATTGCAATAGGTGAAAACTCTATATGGGATCTCTTCCATTTTTGCATCAACTCTCAACTCTGTGACTCTACCCTATCGGAACCTGACTAACGCTTCTTTCCATATGCATAATCTAAATGAATTCTTTGTTTCAAATAAGCTTGCCACGGATTCCAAAAATAAAGTAAGTTGCAATCCATTTGAAATCCGTTTTTTATAATTTAAACTTATTTAGGGATAAGAATTATATATTTTTTCAAGCTCTTTTTAAATCATAATTGTATAGTGTGAATAATTTGCTAATATTAAGCTAAAGCGGTTAATCATTAAATTACATCTAACAGGTCTACAAATACTTGGCCTTAAAAATTGGTGCAAGTCAAAAAATTGGCAAAAGTGACTGATTTTGCAGCCTCAAGACTTTTTTTATTTATTTTTTTAATAGTAATGAAAGATTGAATTTTAAGTAAGGGCACGTTCAAAGTTAGGTAATAATTTTTAATAATCTAAAAAGATTTGTTTTTAAACTTTGCAAATATTTTTAGCTCAATAAAAATGTTTTTATTGCTTATAATTAGATTTGACATTTTTTGATGCATTTTATCCCCACGTCATGGTTTTGCCCAATCTATAATGAGTAACTGTAATTTGAATAAAAACCACTACTTTATATTTGTAATGGCACATGCAAAGTGAGTTTTTATTTTCGTGAAATTTTGAAAATTCTAAAAATTTGAAAAATTTTTTTTTTTTCAAAATTTTTTTAAATATTTTATTTCAGAAAAAGCATTTTATGTGCATATATTAAATTTGGCAACATTTTGAAATTTTGCGTTTTATTACTGTTTCAGTAAAAATTACTGTTTAAGGATTAATCGATTTATTTGCTATAAATTTAATGAATTGATCACCAACAAGTAAAAATTGTAAAGTAATATGAGTGAGATAAAAAGATGTAAATTTTGTGAAATTGATGATTTGGTAAAAGGGTAAAAAGTAGTAGGGGTGGTAATAATAAAATTAGATCATTATTCAGCCAAAAGAAACATCGTTAATCAAAATATATCATAGCGCCTAGGCCGTTACTTGTGATACATCAAAATTAATTAAGAAACAAATTATATCGTAAATCAATCAGTTTTTACTAAGACACCTAACCCTATGCAAAAAGTATAGCGTAAGCTATCTGTATCAATAATAAAAATTAATGTGAATGTGCGCATTAGATTAAAACTATTCATAACGAGTTGTTTCTTATCTTAACCGATATTCTCATAGTCGTGAGGTCTTGATCTGGGTTATCGTTTTGGTTGGGTATCGATTAATAACTATCCAATACGTGGTCATTGCAAGGTTTGGTTTATGTTTGAAATTTTTACTTTAACCTTAACTTCTAATTATCAAGAACTTTCTAATTCTAATCATACAGAGGTGGGTTTGCTTTGTTTTCAGTTAAAACGTTTTAAATATTTTTTTATAATTTATGCTTCCAACGTAACTCTAGTTTTATATAATATGCGGCTAGTTTAATTATACTTATTTAGTAAGCCGACTTATTCCGTCATAGCGGGTATATCACCGTCAAGCGGGAAATAAAAACTTTGGGCATAATTTAACGTTGGTTTAAATAAGCAACCTATAAAAGGAAAAATATCATACTAAACACGGACCCCCCACCTGTTAACCTCGGACAAAATGTCACGGTTCTTTATGCTTGATAATTAAGAAAATTTGAAAAATAAAGATTTATGTTTAAACTACGTACAATTGGCGATATTCATATATATATGGTCAATTCCACCTCAATCCAGCAAGTCGGGGAAGGGTACCCCTTTTGATTTGGCTGAAATTTTGCATGGAGGTAGTATCTAAGGGTATTTCATAATCTGGAAATTTTTTTTGACCGGAAGTGATTTTTGACGAAGATAGGGGCAAAAGAAAAAAAAATTGCAAGGTGAATTTTCACATTTGATGCAACTTTGGGAGGTTATAAGTCAAAAAGTATTATAGCTAGAGACTTAATTTTTTTTTTATTTTGAAGAGGACAATAAGGGCTATCTTGCATGTGTTTATTATTTTAAAAATTTTATTTTAAAATTTTACAATTTTGTAAAGAACATTCAGTTTAGTATAACTAAAAAAACGTATTTTTAAATTTCTTAAAAAATTGCTGAAATACAGTCCTTAGTATTCATTATTAATATGTGAACTCAAAAGTACGGGACCGACTAGACTTTTTAAAAAATTCAAAAAAAAATTTTTTTTTTTTGATTTTTAGACAAAAATTTGCTCCCTGTACTATATTAAAATATTTAAAAGTGCCAAATTTGTTTATATATAAGAAGTTAGACATAGGATCAAATATGTTAGGCTATAACAGTTTTATTAATTTGATTCAAACTATTGTCAATTTTAGAAAGAAAAGGGGAACTTCAGAACAAAAAAATTGGTAATTTTCAGTATTTTACTCCTATCTTCTAAGCCGACTTTCTGGGTCACTATCAAACCAATTTGAAAATTTAAAATTGCATTTTATACATAAAACATCGCTAAATAACATAAATTTCCCCCAACATTTTACAACGTACCCATAGCTTTTTATGAAATAAAAACAAAAGTTTGCCAAGTATTTTGAAATTTTAAGGCGAAAAAAATAAAAAGTTAAAATTTGTATGCTTATATTTGTTAACTTTTACTAGTCCTTTTTAGTTTGATGAACAATATTAGAAATTGTACATAATATTCAATATTTATCCTCGTCAAAATTCAAAAAATTTGTTAAATTTATTGTATAAAAAAAATTTTGGGAGGATTTTAGAAAAAATAATAAGGTTAAAAAATTTGTAAAAATTTATTTTATTTCCTTTATTCAATAGTTATTAAATAAAACAGCCTCAAAAACGTTAAATCTGACAAAAATAAGTAAAATAGAATATATTTGGCCTATTTAGAATATTATGATTCAACATATTTTCTTTTTTTTATGATTATTAACAAACTTAAAATAAACTTAAAAAGTCAATTATTTTATGAAACATAGTGATATGGTTTTTTGATATTATAAATGCATAAAAGAAGTCAGTTTTAGGGTTAAACAACTCTAAATGATTATAACGGGCAGAATTAGCTTCAATGATGAATTTTAAGACTAAATATTAGACCCAATTTTATATAAATAAAATAGAGACATTCAGTCTTTTTTACTAATTTTTACATATGCCAAATATGTTTTTGAAAGGCTATTTAGAACAAGGCATACAATATATATCTAACCGACCTTAATAAAGTTTAAAAACCAACAATTTTAGTTCCAATTACATTTTAGTTTTATAATATAGACGCACTTGACCTATTAAAGAAAGAGGAAATATCACTGTTACTTGATTTTATAGGCATATGGGTTTGGGCATTGAACTAAAGTTTTTTATAACTAAATGCGTTCCTAGTGAATTTTAACACAAGGATATGTTTAATAACAAATTACAAATTTAATTTAAATAATGGAATGATTTCATAATCTCCTTTTTTTGTAATTTACCTATCTCGTTCTTTTAAGATTTTCTATACATAACATATCTACTATTTTTTTAACACTTAAACAGGCAAATTATGACTGATTATATAGGTTCTAGATATTATTAGTTAATTATGCAAAAATAATAAAAAAATAAGCTTGCACAGACGAATACAATCTGCGTTAGTTTTTTGACACCTGAAAATTTGCTGTTTTTTGGCAAATTTAGGTATTTTTATTGTAGAAGCGTCAAAATCGAATGAAAAAAGCGGGGGCTATTATATGTTATTAAGCGATATTTTATCTATAAAATAAATGTTAAATATTAAAAAAAGGTTGGCTGGTTAATCAGAAAGTCGATTTTGAAAATTGGCAAAATTTTCACTTTTTTCGGTTTTGAGGTTCACTTTTTCATTGAAAATTTAATAATAGTAATAATCAAATAAATCAAACTATTATGGTCTAACATAATTGCCCATATGTCCTGCTTTTTAAATACTGTTAAATTTGGCACTTTGGCATATTCCAATATAGTGCAAAGGGCATAAATGTGTCCCAAAATTAGTGCAAAAAATTGATTTTTTTAAATTTTGTAAAAAGTCATGCCGGTCCCAAACTTTTGAAATCATATAGTTATTAACATTATTTAGGGCCATATTATATAAATTTTTCAGAAAATTTAAAGATACGTTTTTTGAGCTATTTGTCTCTAAACTTGACTTTAATTTTTTGGTAATTTAAAAAAAAAATTTTTTAAATATTTTTTGCGTCTAAGGTAGCCCTTGTTACGATCTTCAAAATAAAAAAAAAAATTATGACTCTAGCTACAATACTTTTAATGATACATGCGTGCAAAGTTACCACAAAATTTTTTTTTGCAAAAAAATGAAAAATATTTTTGCTCATATCTCGGTCAAAAATCACTTCCGGTCAAAAAAAATTTAGGTTTTTATCAGCAACCAAGGACCCTACCAGTGTACCAATTTTCAGCCAAAACTGAGACTTCGAGGGAAAAAGTTTGTCGATTTGAGGTGGAATTGACCATATATATATAGGCATTTATGCTTCCCCCTCCACTTTAAAAAACTACTTTGACCATATAAGGCATTTTATTAATATATGCAGTATTTGGATTGGAGCAATCTTTCTTATTTATCATGCCATTACTTAAATAATTCTTTTGGATTTTTATATTGTACGTGTGAACCTTTTAAAATTTAAATTGTAAAAACTTGGGTTTTAATATTACTTCCAAAAATCTTAGCGTCCGACGCAACGCTTTAATAGCATGGCGGGCGTCATTGGCTGAAAAAATTGGAAACTAACTTAATTGTTTGGCGAATTTAATTATCTATGAACAACTATTATAAAAAAAATTTGCCCATGTGGTTAGTATATCTTTATTAAGAGTTTATACCATCACGAATACAAAAATTATGGGTGTTCTAAAATTTCCGAAAAATATACTGGAAACTTAATAGTGTAACTGAATAGTTATACTTACTGTAAACTTTTGCTAAAACTGGCGGATGTGTTAAAATTTTCTTCGCCGAATTAAATTTTTTATTATCTAAATCGGTCCAGATAAAAGAAACATTTTTTTTACAAAGATTGTAAAATGTTGCCGATATTTTTTTGTAATCTGGAATAAACCTACGGTAATAACCTAAATTACCGAGTATTGAGAGAAGTTCTGCTTTATTGTTAGGATCTCTCATTTTCATCAACGCTTCAGTCTTTTGAGGTAAAGGTCTGATGCCTTGTGCACTAATCTCATGTCCTAAATAATTTATTTTTCCCAAAAGAGATGAGCATTTGTTTTGACCTAATCTCATCCCCTTTTCCTTGATGCGACCTAATGCGATAGAAAGTCCTGCATCGTTTGGCCAATGACAAGTATGTCATCATGATAGGCAAAAACACCTAGGTCTCCAAATATCAGCGACATTGCCCTTTGAAATATTTGGACCGATGCTGAGAGGCCAAAGGGTAAACGTAAAAATTAAAAAAGACCTAAGTGCATATTTATTGTCAAAACGTTGACGCTGTCTTCTGTTAATGCTAATTGAAGATAGGCTTGTGAAAAATCAAGTTTGCTAAAAAATCTAGCTCCGGCAAAACGCGAAATTATTTCGTCAAACCTAGGTAACGGGTAGGTTACTTTTTCTTAAAATTTGTTTACTGTTAATCTTAAATCCGCGCAAATGCGTAATTTCTACTTGAATGAGTACTTAATGAAAAGCACAACTATATAATTGATTTAAGTACGCTTAAAAAATCACCTTGAAAACTGACGCAGTAAAATTTAAAGAAAAGCAACGACTCTATAATTTAAAAAAATAATTTTTACCGTTAAATCCTTTTATAAAAAATCTTGGACTAAATATGTTAAAAATAAACATTAATTTTCTAATTAACTAGGCTACATTTGTAAAAAAAAATGTTATTTACCTGTAAAGAATAATAATTTTAACCGTACCAATAAAAATTCCACCGTACCAATATTTTTCATACACGCTATTCGGTCCCATTTAATCAATAATTGTTCGATGGGTGCGAACACCAAATTGTTTTAGTAAAAATTACTGTTTAAGGATTAATCGATTTATTTGCTATAAATATAATGAATTGATCACCAACAAGTAAAAATTGTAAAGTAATATGAGTGAGATAAAAAGATGTAAATTTTGTGAAATTGATGATTTGGTAAAAGGGTAAAAAGTAGTAGGGGTGGTAATAATAAAATTAGATCATTATTCAGCCAAAAGAAACATCGTTAATCAAAATATATCATAGCGCCTAGGCCGTTACTTGTGATACATCAAAATTAATTAAGAAACAAATTATATCGTAAATCAATCAGTTTTTACTAAGACAATTACAAAATAAAATTTATCAAAATTTTGAAAATTTCACGAAAATAAAAACTCACTTTGCACGTGCCCTAAGGCAAAATGAGATACAAAATGCCCCAGCCCAAACCATGATTTTTTTCTCTAATTTAGGGCGGACCGGGCCCGGTGTGGGTCCCGACTTTCTACTTAACACTCGTCAGATTTAAAACCCTGCAATTTTTATAATTTTCGGAAATTAAACTTCTTGTCTTTCGTAAACTTGTATTATTTAAATATAGCGTAATTGTTTAAAACTGTTTGTGAATATGATTTTATAGGAACTTGCTAATCTTTAAATTGATGATTTTATTTTATTGTTGCAAATTTTTTTATTTCTTATGCAAATTATCGTTCACAAATATGATTATTTAATATTTTGTTTTTTACTCATTTTAAAAATATCGAAATTCTAAATAAAATTTATTTGTCATAAATAAATATTCTGATTCTAAGCTAAAATAATTGACAAATATGGTAAATTTACACAGCATCATTAAAATTTGTGTTTTATTAATAAAACTTTTTTTCGAAGTTGGCCTTTAAAAACGTCTCTTATAAGTGTGATATTGATCGTTTGACCAAATAGCAAAAAACGTACATGATAATAAAAGACTATTGGCGAGTAGTACCTTTTTTTGATTTAAATATAATCATTATAGGTAATTCGTTTTAATGAAAAGATCACATTATTTTTAAAAACGTTAATGATATGATGATTTTATAGTTATGTGGTTTAAAATTAAAATTCGTTCGGTCAGTTATAAATAATTATCGAATCAAAATTAATAATCAAGTTGGTATAAAAGTTGAAGTAAAGCTATTAATTTATTCTCAATTAAAGCCTTACCATAAATTAAATAATTAAAACCCTAACCCCGACTAATTATCTGTATTTACCAAAATCCTGACTTGAATCTAGCATTAACCGTAATAGCAAAAATTCGCCCATAGTATTTTAGGCAAATTTTTAGTTTACAAAAACCCTACGTACGGCCCTTAACCTACCTTATTTATTCTCGCCCCCTGGACTTTGGTTTATTTAAGTGGAAACATTATTTATTTAATATATTTTGATTAATTTTAACTAAGATGCGTCAAATATCCTGTAAATATTTTACGGATGAAACTCAAGACGCCGTCACAGGCCTATTTACTGTTTCTCCCTATGTCGATGTTAGAAAATTAAATAAGACGACACCTTGCAACACTTTCACAGTAACGAGAGGATTTAGCTCAACACAAAAGCCACCTAGCCAAGAACGGAATGCCTTCCGGTTTTATTATCATTAGCATTCTTTTTATATTCAAAGGTTTATAAATTAAATTATGCAGCATAGAGGTTAAACCAAATTCTGATTTTTAATCATTCCTCCTTCTCGCGTACGCCAAATTAATCACATTAATTAGTCTCAAAAATAGCAATAATGACGTTTTTCAAAACTTTGAGACTCGAAAGTTTCTGAATAAATTATATGTAAATTAATTAAACTTTTTTTTTTAAAATAGAAATTATTTTAAATAAAAATCAACAGCAATTTTAAAATTTCATAGCTACCGCATTTTTTAACGTATGGTTGGAGTTTAAAAAAATTAAGAGCTAACTTAATTAGTAAAAACTAATCTAATTAAAAAATTGAATATTATGTAACATATTAACAAAATTATACTAGGTAAAGTATTACCTTAGAGTGCCTTATGTATTACATTAATATCTGCCGTTTGTCGAATTCTCGTAAAAGTTCCGCTGTATTTTTAGTTAAAGTTTCAAATATGGTAAAATATGTGCTCTTCAATTCTTTAAAAATCAGCCATTTTAGTTTCGAATTTAGATTTTTTAGTAAAAAATTTGTAAAATGTTTAATTTTTTATACTGTAATATGTATTTTTAATTTTACTCATCTAGTTTTTTGTCGAATTCTCGTAAAAATTCTGCTGTATTTTAAGTTAAAGTTTCAAATATGGTAAAATATGTGCTCCTCAATTCTTTAAAAATCAGCCATTTTAGTTTCGAATTTAGATTTTTTAGTAAAAAATTTGTAAAATGTTAAATTTTTTATATTGTAATATGTATTTTTAATTTTACCCATCTAGTTTTAAAACTTAACTTTCCCTAAAGATAAAAAAAAAATTTTTTAATATTTTTTTTAATTGTCTAGCCAAAAAAAATTCATTTTTGAGTTCGGAGATGTTAAAACAACACAAAGCAAAATCATCTAAAAAAAAATTATAATGCAATATTAAACGTTTTTTATAAGTTTGGACAACCATTAAAAAGCATATTCTATAATGAAATCTGGAAGTGTTTGAAAAAGTGCAAACATTTTTGAACATGTCTCTCGAAATCGTTTATTATCTCGACTTAAAATTTATCGATATTTAAATGAGCTTAGACAATTAAATATCAATAAAAAAAATTATAAATAACTGTAAGGAAGGAGAATAAAAGTTTTACTGTTATATTTACTAAGCAATTAAATACAATTAAAACATTTCTATAATTTTTACTTTTTATTAATGATTTTTTTATTTTTCAACAAAAAATATTGAGTGTATCATGGAAAAAATCGAAGGTTGTGGTACAAATAATTGCTTTTTTGAGCAAATAAAATGTCGACTTATGTTAATTCATATTTTATATTAGCTTGGAATGGCAAAATGTTAATTTTAAAAACCAGTTTCAATTATCGCCAACTTTTCCATGGATATTCAATCACCTTGAACCAAGTTATTACACAAAATAAGTGTTTTTTCCCTTTTAAGGGCGCGTTCAGGGTTTATTCATTTCTTGGAGATATTTAAAATGTTGATTCAATGTTAAAAATATTCTGTGTTAAAATATTTACAGGAGTCATGTTGACATGATAAATCAGCTACCGTTATTCGGATTTTGATAAAAACTGAATAGGTTTTAATTAAAGTACTTTGAGAAACTGACTCGAAAAAAGCTGTAAAACAATAGCTAGTAATTTTAAAACCTAAATTTTGAAAAATTTAAATTTTTAATATATTTCGAACAAACGAATGAATTCTGAACGTGCCTCATTATAAAGTCGACTATATTTAACTAATTTAAAAAAATTTGTTCTATAACTTTAATTATTACAATCCCTTTTTCTATTTAACTTATTTTAATATTAATAATGTTCATGTGTTTTATATATATTGCGTTAGCCAAAATTTTATTTCGTATGTTTTTAATGTACAACTGTTTATTAAAAATTACTTTCTTTTAGAAAAAATTGGTGCGTTTAGAAGTTTGAGCACTTACCATGCCATGTCAGCCGATTCCTCTTATCAGCCAAATTTTTTTAGGGAACTTTACAATGCAATGGAAACCCATCACTCATGGTCGGCTAATGGCTATACTAAAGATGACATTAATCACGAACAAGATAGCATTAATGAAATCAAGGAATTTTTACGGCAACATAAAGAAACCTAATTTGGGGCTTATTATTTATTTTTACTTTTAGACATACATTTTATTAATGTTTATATAGAATATCAATTTTTTATTCATATGTTATTATTTTTTTATTACTTTTTATACTTAAATAAATGTTAAAAATTAGTATTACACATAAGGTTAAAAAAGCGAATGAAATTATTCGCCTAGCCAAATTTTTTTTATATTAGGTGGCAAAGCCTTAATTATTAAAAGTGAGGTAAACATTAAAGTGAATAAATATTAGGTATTTTTATATACATTTTCACTTGTGTCAATGCATGCCTTTTGCATTGCCAAGAAAATGAAAAAATATTTAGCTATACATTTAAAAATTTTTATCAATAAAAATGATTTTTTAGGGTGTACATCATTAGCTAAGTAATTAAAAAATACAAACATTAAATATTTAAAAATTTATCGCCAAGTCACATATAATTTGTGATCATTTTAAATAACTACGTCAATTTTTTTCCCCTATCGTTAATTTTTCGTAAACGTTCATTGTTTTGATCGAATGATTGATAAGTTGAAAATAAACCCATTAGGACCTAAAAATTTAAATAACGGGTTAGAGGAATAAGAAGATATAATATTAGGGTATCTTCCAAGCTAACAATAATTGCCCTTTTACCCTTGTAAGCCATTTGTGTCGCCAATTAAAAGAATGGAAGATTTTACACAAACAACCAATCAGGCTTTTAGTAAAATACGATTTTTGAAAAAGATTTTATGACTCTGTTTAATATCACAAAAGAGTTATAAATTTATAATTACAAACCTCAACCATAATTAAAGCAATGATCATCCATTCAAGTCGTATGTGCCGTTTGTCATTTAGATAATTTTGTAGGAGATTTATGATTTCAAAACAATGATTTAATTTTTCGTTCATAATCTATATAATACATATAATAAATGGCGGTAGTTTAGTGGAAAATTGTTATTTTTGAAAATTTTTTAACTCCTAAATTTTATTTATAATAAAAAAAGTATTTTTGAGCGTGTTCAAGGTTCTTTCATAAAATTATAAAATGAATTTTTAAAACTTGAGTTTTTCATCAAATATATTAACATTTTTGTTTATACATTTTTACAACTGATGGATGCAATTGCTTAAAGTATATTTAGGGATTTTATTAAATTAATATCTAATTCCGCATAAACACAGCTAATCATTATATGACTCCTTTGAATTAAATTTTACCGCATAAAAATTTTTTAAAAGTAACCAATTATTTTTTTTTTACAAAAATCGTAATTTTAAAATATTTTGAAAAAATGATAAACTCTGAATGCACCTAGTGCTTAATAATGACTTTTAAATAATATACGAAAATGTTAAAACTAACTCTGATTAAATTACACTAAAACAACAAAATATTTGTTAAAACCTTGGTGCGTCTATTAATGCATAAATAGTTGCTCGTTTTAATGAACAATGATTCTAGTCTTTCGTGATCCCAATAAAAGTCTGGTGGGTCAAGAAAATCAGATGTCAAATTTATTTGATGCCTGCATATGTAAATAAAAAGTCCAATAGAATAAGGTAGTTATGGATTTAGAAAAACGTATAGGGGAAGGGAAGGGGGTGCCTCATTTAAGTACAGATATAATTTTTTTAACTTTACATGAAAACTAAATATCTTTAGATTTATTATTGCAAAAAAAAATATTATATCAACATGATTATCAAATTTCCTAAAGATAATATATTATAAATAAAAACTGTTAATTAACCTCAATTTGAACAATTGTCCAGCTTTCTGTAAAACAGTCCTTTCCTTTATTTTTATAATTGAATGGGTTTGCATATCCTAACAATTTTTGCATAAAGAAAAAATACTTCTACAATTCTTTCCAAACTTTGTGCATAGGTGTTAAGAAATGATTCCCATATTGATAATTTTACTACAAATAATAATTTAAATGATCACACCTGATTGTGCCAAGGAATTAGAAAATGTGTAAAGCTCAAGAAGATCTAAATTTTTGGGTTGCAAATAAATTTTGCCATTTTGAAATGTGGTATTCTGCCTATAAAGTTATTTAATTATCTTTTATAACTCGTGGAATGAAAAGTCCAATGAATCACATTCCTCATCAACTAAATCAGGCTGGTATGGATTTTTGGAATTTGACTTCAAAGTTTTCAAAATTTGTTTTATCTAATAAAAGATATATGCAAATAAATGTCACCTTCCAAAGGCAAAATATATTCCGCCGGCGAAAAAATATCTGGGATATGGTCACAGTCCAAAACGAATTTTCACCGGCGAAATATTGTTTATTGACCTTAGCGTCCAAAGCCCATATTCCGTCGAAATATTTTGCATAAATTAGTGTACAAGTTATAATTTCGCAAAAAACGATTAATTATTTGGGCCAATAATCGTTTATATGAAAATTCTATTGATCATATGTTTTTACTGCTTTTTTATATTAATTTTTAATATATGATTTTTATTTTCTAGAATATAAGTCCCCCATTTAAAGTTTAAAATCTGATTTTTTCATACAGTATACTCTAGTTTAAATTAAGTTTACTTGGTTATCTATTTTTGAATGCTGAATTTAAATATAACGTCAAACCGGAAAAAATTCTTTTTTGCGAGCTTGGTTAACTTAACACACGACCAGCACTGTGGGATCCATATGGACAGCACTTTTTAAAATTTGACTATTTAAAAAAATATTTTATATTATTGTTTAATTTTGTGAAATTCTTAAATATATAATAAACAAAACTACTAATTAAAATTTTTATTGGGGTCCGTATAGACCCCACAAGGTAAATTTCATGTTGAAAACCATGATTTTGCCTCATTGAAATTGAAAATTAAATAATTGAAACCTTATTTTTTAGTTATGTTTTTAAATAGTTTTACATATTAAGTATATGAAATGTTATATTGTATAATTAATAATATAAATTAATTTTTTTTATCTTTAAAATATTAAGTTTTTATGGTAAATGATGGCCAAAAATAATTACTTTTTTTCCATAAATTTTTTTAAAATTTATTTAATGTAATATAGAAAAATAAAAATATTTTGTGTTAAATAAAACTTACAATATACATTAATTTTAATTTAGATTTAAATATAATTAAAGAGCATGTGTTTTTCTTCAAAATAATAAAAAAAAAGTCCATAGCTTAAAATTTTAGGTTACAGAAGTTTAAATTTGGGGTCCGGAACCCCACTGTAGCATGCTTTACAAATTTCTCACCCTAGCATTCGCTGGTTAAAAGTGTACAATTCATACAAATTTCCTAAAATATTAGATTTATAAATGATCATTTTAAAAATTTTTTGATCGGCAAAATTAAACGCCTATTTTCCTTAAAAAAATTAATGAAATTCTAAAAAAATACATAAAACGGAAAAAAATTTGATTGTGAATAAAATTTAAATAAAGAATTGTCACAATAAAAATAGAGGAATTACAGCATCAATATTAAATACAAATTTCATATATTAAATTTTTAAAACCTGACCGAGAAAACTTAAATACACCTAAAACTAAATTAAATATTATATTAACTTGATAATAAATTTTGATAAATAGGGTTTAAATAAAGTAACTTAGCCTTTCAAATCAAAGATTACCGTTTAGCCAAAATTAACAATTTTCAAGGTTTAAAATTTGTTCACTAAATCATTCAAGATTTTTCTGCGAAATAAAGGCGCTGAGGGCAAGCCCAGACAATATTCTACCGGTGAAAATGCGTTGTGGACGGTCCCAAAATATGCCGGAGGTAGACCTTGGACATTGAAGTCCAATCAAATATTCCACTGGCGGAATATAGAGTTTGGACGCTGACACATACATACAAAAAACCAATTGTGGCATGGATGGAAAACCTCTATCCTAACTTTTTCTCTCATATTGTTACTAAAAATTTATCACTTTTTTTTAACAAGAAATACTCAATATTTTTTATCTGCTTGATATAAATGTTAAAACGGAGCTGGGATAAGAATGAGCCACAATACTTTGGCTCATTTTCTGCTCCATAACTTGGAGGAAGAAAGCAAGTCATAAATAAACGGCTAAAATAATATTTTAAAGGCTTTATGAAAAAAGGGCAAAATAAAACTGGAAAAAAATGTCAAAAAAAAAACGCCCCCAAGAAACTTACTTTTTAATTTTTTTTTAATTTTTCAAAAACTTTCATAATTTTAAAACTTACAAAAAATTACTAAAACCGCAGTTAAAGATATATTAAATCCATATCGTGAGAATATTTTTTGTTTAAGTAATATTTTGATCTTTAAGCTTAAAAATTTTCTAATATACATCGTAAATAAGCGTTGTGGCAGTCGTGTATATTAAGAATAAAGTGGTTCGTGCTGTATCTAAAATTAGCTGATAGGTATGGTTAGACAAGCCCTTAAGGATTATATCAGCAAAACTCGACCTTTGGCCCTTAACTTTAAGAAATGCTGCCTCTTAAATTCTATATCAGGCCCCTTCAAAAATTTGGTATTTCAATTTAGCCCCGCCTGACTTATATATAAAATACGGTTTTATATCGCCTGTTATATTTTTTTTATTTTAAAAATTATTGATAAAATAAGTGTTTAAAAAAAGCTTAAACTTGATAATTAATTTATTATTTTTACCGTTTGGTGTTCGGGTCTCGACTTTGATCTCTAATCCCTTCAGCCGGCCCGGTAATTTTTTTTCAGAAATCATAAATTTTTAGATTGTATTTTCCGACCCCTTATTTTTATTATACTACGATTCGTAATATATTTGATTTCGCCAAAAAACCTCACCCTAAGCTTATCATAACCGCAATTTTACCTCCACCAAAAGCTAAAACCCTAATCTAACTTTGACCTAACCTAACTCTAAACTATATCACAGTTGGGATATTTTATAGATTTTCGTTATTTTATGGATTTTTGTTTTGTACAAATTTGGGTACTTTACCCTGCGTATTTTCTCGTTTAACTTATTTTTTTGTTGACCTGCGTTAAAATATTTTTGCTATATTGATGCTGTATCAGGTTAGTATGTATCCTCTATTACTAAGTTTGTGGGTTTTTATTAACTTATTTAATAAATTGTGATTGAATAGATATTATTGGCTATTTAGATAAATATGAAATAATTTAAACTGAGCTGGCCGAACGTTGTATAATTTCCACGATATTTAATGTTTGAATTATGAAATCTCCTTCCTCATTTACTAATTGAATGAATATTGACAGCCTGCCCAATTTTGAAGCCATATTTATTTTCACCTAAATGAATTTGTTTTTAATCTCTTAAATACCCGGTATTTAACGATTTTAGAGAGATTTACTTAGGTTAAGTTAAGCTTAAGGTAGATGTGAGGTTAGCTTAGTGTTAGGGTATGGATAGCATAGTATAAGAGTATAGTTAGTTTAGGGTCAGAGTGAATTTAGCATAACGGTAACGTTAAACTAGTTTAGGTTTGTGATCACAATATGCAAGCTCATTTTTGATTGGCTAACCAATAAAATTTTTTTCATACTTTTTTGGTGTCTATGATGGCTTTATATCATGTATCTACTCAATAAATTAGAATATTGAATAAATAGTCAAATTTGACAATTTTTGTGACCTCTAGTAGAGAAAATTTAAGAATTTTTTTGTTATATTAAAATCATTTGTAACTTATATTTATCTCATATTATGAAAAAAAAATTAGTATATAAAGACATCAACATTTAGGTTATACCAAATATGGGACCCCAACATAAATAAGACAAATATTATCAATTTGATATAAAAATATTATTTGATTTGAATTTAACAGTAGCTTTTTATAAAAAATAATTTTCAATATTTATTGTTTATTATCACATTTTTAATAAAATTTTCAAACCTTATAGCTACATTGAGTTACGAAAATTGTAAGCAATTAAAAAATGGCAGGTATGGTGTAGCTCATAACTCAAAAAATTTGTTGACGTGTTTAATGATTAGATTTAATAGTAAAAATTGCTGAGCAATTTTATTTTAAAAACCACTTATAGCAGTTTGAAAAGGGGTTTTTTATGGCCTTTCTTAGCAGGAAAAAAAAGTTATTTTACCATGCTCACACACTTGTGGTTTGCCAAAATACATAAAAAAAATATAAAAAAGAACTTTCTTATTTTATAAGTCTGAATGAAAACATAATAAAAATAATAATTTTTAAAAACTATCAACCATTCTAAGTAATTTTCATATATCCTAGTTAAGAATTTTATTAATTATTATACTTCTGGATCCTTAATATCCCAAAATACAGATACACCATCTTTAAATATAAATATAGAATTAGCATGATTTTCATTTGTATTTAATTGAAGATTGAGTACATTTCCAACTTCTAAAAAATGAAAAAATAAATATATACCCTCTGGTGTAATTTTAATACTATAATTGCAATCATTGAGGTAAATATTATAGAGATTATCAAGATCGTATGAGTCAGCTGTAGCAAACGCTTTGATTAAGCCACTCTACCTTAAGATAATATAATTTACCCGTGATTTTTTGTTTCTTATCCTATTAACATGTAAAGACGAGACTGGTAGAGGTTTAGTTTGAGCAAAACTTAAGCACTGTTTTAAAATTACATGCTTATAAATTGAAATTTTTTTAAAATACTTATGAATTAGGCCTACATTCATTACAATCTGTGGCTAGTGAAGAAGATATTTTAAAGAAAAAAAAAATAAAAGCATCTGATTAACATCAAGATAGATAGTGTAAATATTGGTACCCGGAACTCTCTCATAAAAATGACGTCATTTGTACAATATCTGTTATGTACAATATCTGTGCTTTTTCTTTATTCAAGATCAATCACTCTCTAAAATTATTTTAATATCATATACCATCATCATATATATGAAATATGTAAATTATTTGATTTGGTTAAGGATATAATTGCTGTATTATGAGGATATATTTCATGCGCCATGTTATGAATTTTTTAGCTGCGGTTAATACAAATTTTAAAATTCTTAAAGAAAATTTTAACGGCTGATATTTAAAAATAAATAAATGTAATTTGGCCGTTTTAGAAAATGCTTTAAAGCGGGTTGTTAAAATTTTATGTAAAAGTCCAATGACTACGGCTAGTTTAGAAAAAAATAAAACGCATTTTATTTCCAATAAGATGGCTAGTGTAAAAAATATAAAAAAATAAAAAATATTTTTAAAAGTTTTTAGTTAATAAAACGCAAAAATTGCCAAATTTAGCTTGTGCACATAAAATGTTTTTTCAGAAATAAAAACAAAAAATTTTAGAATTTTTTAAATTTTACGAAAATATAAACCACTTTGCACGTGCCCTAAGCAAATAATTTTTTTAAAATAATTATCAGCTATGTTTATATAAATTTAACAGGGATTGATACCGGTACCGGAACTGGAACCAAAAACCGCGGTACTTGTAGGGTCGCTCCGGTACCGGTACCGGTTCTTTTATTTAAAAAACGGTTCCGCGGTACCAAATAGCTTTATAATATTTAAATTATAACATAGTGCCTGAAGATCCACACTAAGTAGTTTGATAATTGCATTCCACTCTAAATCATTAGCAATATAATCGTAAGTTTAAGCTCAGTAATCAAAATATTAAATATTGGTTTGAAGATGTATAACTTATATATAATTTAAAAACTTAATTTAATTATGAAATCAAATATTTAAGCTAAAATATTAATAAGTTATATATTTTAGTAATATTATATACATAAATATTAAAATTTTATTAACAAAGTAGAAGCCAATGTTGTTGGGATATATGCTGAGTTAGACAATTTTGAAAAACATGAAAGATTTTTAAAAGATAGGTCAGTTTTAAAATTTTGGGAAGAAAACTCTGCGTCTCATCCAGAATTGTATATTTTATCTAGATTTGTTTTAGCTGTCCCTGCTACTCAAAATAATTTAATTATATTTTTTTTAAGTAAGTGTTGAAAGAGCCTTTTTAACTTTGAAATATTTTCAGATTTACGTAATCGAACAGATTCTAATTTGTTAAATTCAATTATTTTACTTCGTTAAAATAAAGATTTAAAATGATGTATTGAATACGTGTAAATATATACATTTGTCTAATTTACAAATAAATATACCTAAATTTTATGTGCTATTATAATTGAATAATTGTTGTACCCCGTGGTACCGGAACCAGTACGAAGTACCGGTACTTGAGCTGAGCTGGTACCGGAACCGGTACCGGTACTAAAAATTTTGGCGTTTCCAATCCCTGAAATTTAGATGTAAAATTATAAAGATTTCAAAAAACACTTAGAGCAACTGCTCACTGCTCCGCGTGTCAGTTAATATTGTAAAAATAGTGGGTAATAGTTTTTTATGTAAAAACTCAAATTTTAAAATATAAATTTTTAAAATTCTTAAAATTTTTGTCAAATCGATTGAAGTCTAAATACACCCTAATAAAAAATATTTGGAAAATTAAACAAAATTTTAATTTTTTGATTTTTTCACATTAGCCACCATTTTGTTCAAATGTGTTTAATTTTTTTTCAAAATTTTTATTACATTAGCCACTGACTTAGGCTTATCTTTAAACGGCATAATTACATTAACCCGCATTTGGCACAGTCCATTTGGACCCCAGCACTTCTAATGTTTTTAATATCTTAAAATATTGAATTTATTATTGACCAAACTTTTGTGACTCTTTTCTTAATTATATAATAAACAAAATTAGTAATTAAATTTGGTTTGAGTCGAATAACAAAATTTGTTTAATTGGGGTCCGTATAGAGCCCACTTGGTAAATTTATGTTGAAAACCATTTTATTGTCTCAATGTAAATTTAATTAAATATTTGCAACCTTCTTTTCTAGTTATTATTTTTAAATATTTTTACATATTAGGTATATAAAATGTTTGTATTGTAAAAAAATAATCTTATATATATTTTCCGTTTTTCTTAGTTTCTTCAGCCTTCGGCTCTTTAGATCCTTCCATATCAAAAAATAGCCCTTTTTAACCAAATTGGCACATTTTGCGACCTCGAGAATAGTCTAAAAAGAAAAAATTCAAAAATTCTTTTTTAATATAAAAATCCCTTGTAACTTATATTTGTGATTTCAAATAATGAGAAATAATTTATCAAACTCTTATATTAGCATTTAGATAAAACAGAAGGTTTTGCGTCCAAAGCTTAAATACGACACGATATATTATCGGTTTTTAATAAAAATTTTATTTAAAGTTTGAATTTAACAGTTTAGTTGTTAAAAATATGCAAAAAAATTTCAATTCATTTTTGTTGTCTTTTTTATTTGTTGACATTTTTTTCAAATTATTTTATGTTTATAGCTGACTCACAAGTTTGATTTAAAAAAACGGTAAACGGATTTGAAATCTCAAAGATGGCAGGTTTGATCTCTATAGTTAGCTCATAACTCATTAAAATTTGTTGACCTGTATAATACAATGTATTGTTACATAAATGCAAAGAAAATAGTAGGTTTATTAATGTTTGCTGATAGACATTTAAGTTTATTTTTGAATAATTGTTAATTTAGGGAAATATAATGCTTAAAATATTTTGAATTTAATTTTTTTTGTGTCTTATTCCAAAACTCATGCTTGCAAAAAGCGATATTATAAATGACACCAAAAAAGTACGAAATTTGATTGGTTAACGAATCAAAATTAGCTTGGGTATTATTATCATAAAATTTACCCTAACCCTAAGTAAACCTCTCCTAAACCCTAAGAACTCATATTAAGCCTATCCTAGCCGTAATTTTACCTCAACCAAATGCTAAATTAACCTCAATCTAACTTGGACCTAACCAACCCTAAACTATATCACAATGTTGGGATTTTTTTTTATAGATTTTCGTTATTTTATAGATTTTAACATGGAAAATTTTTTATTTATAATTTTTTCCATAAAATTTTGTAAAAATGTTCAACCACACCTAGAAATATAATCTACGCGCGTGTTCTCGGTAATTTGTAAAATATATTTATTATTACTTTCATTTTTTGTCAATTTGTTTCTGTATTTATAAACAAAAAAGTATAAATTAAAAAAAAATGCATTTTTATTTATATCAAAGAAGATGTATTTCTTTAAAACTTTAATTGAAACATATTATGTTTAAGTACTTCCTGACAAAGGTGGTTTATAATTAAGGTACGCCCGTCCCCTCACAGGGTTCTTCGTGTAACTTTTTTCACTTACCCAGCTGCGGGTTAAACTTAAAAGAAAGCTTGTTATAATAAAAAAAATAGATATATATTTTTATTACAAATTTACATGTAAAATAAGTACATATTGAGTTTAAAATACACAATATATGGCACATTACATTTAAGGAAATTTACATTAATATATTTACTAATATTTTCTTGATTAATAATACATTGATACACTGGACAACAAAAAACAATAAAGGATTATTACAAGGTTGTAGAATTATTTTTGCGATTACGACAGGTTTTCTTTTTTCATTGCCTCGAATTCTTTTCATTTTGGGTCAAAATTTAACAAAAAAATCTGTTTAATTTCTAAACTATTAGTTTTAAAAATTGTTATTGGCATGTTTACCCTTGTAAAACTCCAAAGTTAATTACACAAAATAAGCATTTACTCGTAGGTTTCATAATTGAGAAGCCCAAACCCCAAAATCTCAATTGTGACACAGAGGACCTAAAAATTGAGGCGTAGGCTAAAAATTCGATTACATTTTCTTAACGAGCACCAAAAACTTGAAAAACAATAGTTGCCATTAATTATGCTTAAAATCGTCGAATTTTGTTGTCCGGTGTAATACATAAATTAAAAATATATAAATACGAGATGAAACGTTGTATATAATGAATAGAGTTGAAACTAAAATAATATTTATTAACACTATAATTTATATATCTATATAAATTTTCTATATAAAAAATGATGATATTCAATTATAAATAAAAATTCCATTACAATGCTTGATTATTAAGTTCAATTAGAAACACATACCTACACAAAATTTTCTAATTTTGTCCTCTTTTATGTGCATTATTTCATTTAGGTCAAAGTATCATTTTTGTCAAGTGCAATTAGACCAGTTTTCTTTTATATAGAAACCACAAATGAGTGAAAAAAATAAAAAAAAATGTCATCATAGATTAAATGCTTTAATTCTTAAAGATGTTTAGGGTTTATATAAATTGACAACCAATAAAAATTTGATTAAAATAGAGTTTGGAAAAACAAGTTATGCCACATAAGGTCAACTATAACTTTTTAACTAGTATAGCACAGGTCAACAATTTTTTGAGAGTTATGAGTTAGCTACAGAGATCAAACCTGCCATCTTAGGGAATATCAAATCCGTTTACCGTTTTTCCTAATTAAACTTAGTTAGTCAGTTATAAACATTGAGAATTTAAGAAAAAAAAAGGTTAAAAACCAAAAAAGATTCAAAACAAATAAATTAAAATTTAATTTTGCATATTCACTATAGTTGAACTGTTCAATTTAATTTTCAAATATTTCATTAAAAAGCGATAATATATCGTGTCGTATTTAAGTTTGGACGCGAAATATTTTGTATTATCTAAATGCCGATGTAAGAGCTTGATATATTAATAAATTTTTTTTTCCATTATTTGTGATTAAAAATATAAGTTACAAGGGATTTTTATATGCAAAAAAGATTTCTAAATTTTTTCTTTTTAAAGTATATTTAGATCTGTCAATTTGGTCAAAAAGGTCATTTTTCGTTATAGACGGATCTAAGAAGCCAAAGACGGAAGAAACTAAGAAAAACGAAAAACATATATGAAATAAGGCCATCATGGGGATGCATTCTTTTGTGTTTTCATAAAATTCACGTTTCTGACATAAATATTTGTTGACCTGTGTAATTTTTTGCCAGACCTCCTTTTATGCGAAAATTGTGCCTCATTAAAATCAAGCTATTTTTAAGTGTTTTTAATAACTAAAAATAATATAAAATAAAGTCTTACCTAAGATTAAATTACATTACAAAAATATTACAAAAAATGGGAAGATAATACGACAGTTGTCCTGTCTTTCTCAATATTTCTTTCTTGTTTAAGATAACCAAAAAAAAATTAAAAATTGGAATTTTAAGTAAGATTTACATCATTAATTTTTTACTAATTTAATATTCATTGACATGTATTCCGACTCTTACATGAATAAATAACAATGAGTTTTTGAAAACTAATTTAAAAAAAAAATTAATTGTTTATAACACAGACCTACAAAAATCTTGAAGGTTTGAAAATGTTTATGAAAATAGAGCAAATTTAAACTTTTGAGAAGGTCAAAAGGACAAAATTTAGCAAAAAGGACTGATTTTGGTATTTAGACCTTTAAAAATTATTTAATTCATTAAACACTAATGTAATTTGCAAAATAAAGTTTTAAATTTTCAGTCAGGCAATATAAAATGCTCCGCGCCCAAAGTTCCAAATTATTATTTTACCAAAAAACATCAATTTAGGTTTAAAGTTAACTTTTTAATTATTATATATTAACAAATTTATTATTTTTTAATGATCAAATTATGTTTTTATAACACTTTACAATAAATTTTTAATGATTATGACTGGCTTACAAAATTTGATCAGAATGGGATATGGTATTATAATTTGAGGGTAGCTTTGAAATTTGTAAAACAGTTATTGAGTAAATAGTTGTTGATATGAATATCGTTCCAGTGTTTGATATACAACTAAACTTCTTTTAAGCAATATTATCAATTATTTTTTTTATTAATGTAATAAAATTTACATAGATTAAATATGCTATTTAAATAAAACATTCAAAAACTTTGTTATATAAGTTATTCTACTTATTGTATTAAAAATTTCAAAAATTGTCTAGAAAAATTAGGGAGTCACAAAATAGAAAGATTTTAATGTCTCCTCAAAATTCCATTTGTAAGTCTAATGGGTCAATAGCTGAGAGACATAAATATTTCATTGGTTTGTATTAACTAGACGTTACATGCATGCTTTAAAAAAAGTTACACCATTAGAGGGGTAAGGTATGTTGATACCTCAATTTCAAACACTAATAATAGCAAGAAAAATATTAAAACTTAAGACTTATTTTTTTATTATAAAATAATTATTTATTTAATATTGATTTAAAAATATTTAAGTTAGATATTTTGCAATTAGACGGCAAAAAATAATTTTTTAAAAATTTTATAATATTATTTAAGCAGCTTAAAAATGTTGATAAATTATATAAACATTATCAGGATAATCTATAAATAATGTTACTTAGGTTACTTTTCAAAATTTAAAAGAAAGAAAATCTATTTAACTACATATCTTAGAGTAATAATATGCTGACGTAAGGCCACCCACAAATGTAACCGCGGGTTAAGGGGACAATATAATTCTAGTGATAATTTCTTTTATGATTTGTCCGATCCGACGGGATCCGTCATCTACGGAAAGTGCTAACATGCTCTCTTGATCCATAGATTTTTGACTATGAATGATATCTTCGGCCTTGTTTTTGGGTGAAGTTAGAACATTATCGCTATCGACCACAACATGAGAGTCGGCTCGTTCCAATTTATATTGCATTTTCTGGATTGCACTTGATGGATCTTCAAAATCAGTAGTTACAAAACTTAATCCACATACCCGCATTCGACATTGACGGGCAACTAAAGTTTCATTGGCCAAGCTAAATCCTTATAATATAGTTATTAAAGTACATATATGATACAGTTTATTCTTTAAGTGTCGACCCAACGGACCAACATCTCAATTTTAGAGTCAAAAGAAACGCGTAGATATTAAAAAAGGTATAGGGACGGAATTGTCTGAACACCAATTTGGTGACTGAGGCTAAGTATCTTACATTTAATATCTTTTATTTTATCAAATAGATATATGTAAAATTTTTTAGACACTAAGTGGGCAACAAAAAAAATAAGTTTTAAGCCGAAGGAAAAGATTTTTTAAAATATTTTAATACATATTAAATATAAATATATTCGCTTTGTGTGATTTTTATTTATTTTGTAAGATTTAGTAATTTTTCACATTTCATTTTCTCGAAAACACTGAATTCGGTGAAATTTTGATATTGTTTTATATCGACATGGCGAATAAATTGAAGATATACACGCAGAAATGTTTCATATTACAGCCATATATACAATTAGGTTGTTAATTTTATAGTTTTCGGTTGGGGTTAAAAATAAGCTGAATTTAAAATAATACTACTAGGCATATTTGTCAATCTCTTCCTCCGTTTTCCAAACAAATTTTATTTTTTTCGGATATAAAACTATCGTAAGAATACCAAACACATTAATAAAATATTTAAATAAAAATAATCTTATTTTCAATCTTTTTATCTATATAAATAAGGTTATAGCAAATTTGTAGACATTTGCAGGTAAATTTTAAATAGAATAAATATTGTAAAATTTAATTATAAAAATATTAACTTCAAACAAAAGGTAAATAACTTATTTATAAAAAAAACTATTTATTGCTGCCGTCATAAACTACGAAAATAGAGGCAAAATACGATTGATGGGCAAATGTGCAAAAAAATTTATTATTAGTTTTTGGAGAGTTTTGTTTTAATTTATGAAATTATTTAGAAATAGCTTAACAATACTATTTGTGCAGAAAAATAAGTTTTTGGTGGATTTTTTATTTTCGAAAATTCGAAATTCTTAAAATTTTACGAAAATAAAAACTCACTTTGCACGTGTCCTAAAAAAATATTTGAAAAAAAAAAAAACGTATTATTTTATAAAAAAATAATTCGCGTTTTTTTTAAAAACAAAAATTCCTTAATTAATTTAAATTTTTTAATTTTGGACTAAAATTGATTATTAGCCCAAAATTAAAAATAGCTTTTGAGGACTTAAAAGCCCCGGTCTCGGAACATATAAAACTAAAAATATTATGAGATATATAAAGTGCTGGGAAAACAATGAGCCAAAAAACTTTGGCTCATTTTTTCTCCCAAAACATAAAAAAAAGAAAGGGGGCTACAAATAAAGGGTCAAAATAAGAATTCAAAAAAAAAGCCCTTACTAAGAAAAGGGGCAAAAAAAAAACCCACAAAAAGTGGCTCTTAAAAAGAGCCCCAAAAAGCCCATTTTATGTTTTCTTTATAATAATTTCGAAAAATTTTGATTTTTTCTTTATAATAATGATGGGTGGGTTATTTTTCCTTAAAGCTCATAGGAGTTTTTTTTTAAAGAAAAGGGGCTTTTCTAAACATGCTTTTCTTTAAGCAAGAAAAGGGGCCTTTCTTTTGTCATGCCCATGAGTTTGTGGGCCTTTGGAGAAAAAAAACTCAAAAACTTGTTAAAATAAGCCCATTTAGTTTTTTTCCCAGCCCTGGATATATACATTAAAAACAATTAAATATTTAAGCAATAAACCATCCTGTACCCCAGAAGAATATAAATAAAGCTTTTGGTGCTGTTATTTAAAATAAGAATTTTATTCGAATTTAAAGTTGTTTGGTGTCAAAAATAAGATTTTGCTTATTTTAAGGTATTTTTTTGGCTATTATAAAACCTAAGGGTGAAAAAAAAGTTCAAAATATTTATAAAAGAAACATTCATTAATAACGTAAGGCGTTTAATTTTATTTTGTGAAAATTAGTGGTTTTGGGACTTATCGGCGGCATCGTCAAGACCTGGCGCTTCAAAACTTATGCGTTTGTAATGCGGACACGTTATATTCGCTGGGCGTAACTTAAATATGGAATGCGGATAGTTCAGAGTATTTTTTAACAAAAATATTCTCAAAGGAATCGGTATAGGATTTGCAATTTGCTTTTTTTTAAATTTTTCATTATATTGGACCGACCATAAAGGGGTCACGTAAATCGAGAGGTAGAGATTTGAAGTAAGTTCTCAAGTACTGCCCATATCAATATTTCCGATATGTAACGCTGGCTTATATATAATGTTGGTTATTACAGATATGTAGCTGACCCCTATATTTTAGTCATTAAAGACAGGTGTTAAAAAGTAATAGAACCAATATAATTTAAGTTTCGCCCCTAAATGGACATGATATTAGATGGTAGAGACATTCTAGTAATAATGGTGAACACACTCTAAGGTTTTGTAGCAACAAGTCATGCAATATATCACAGGAAGGCGGAACATGAAAGAATATTAATAAAACCTCATTAAACAGTAATTTTGCAAGCCATCTGTCAATAATAGAGGTGTAACAAAAATACATATAGGGTAAGATAATTATATTTTAAACCATCAACATAAAACCGAGGTAACAATTATAAATATAATAGTTTCGAGGGTGACCGACCATAAACGGTGTCAGCCTTTTCCATTCTTGGACATCATAGAAAGATGAATCAATGCCGAATGTTGATGGCCCATATTTATATCTGAGTACCCAATGAATAAGCTATTTCATAATTAAAAAACCAGCATAAACGGCCTTAAACACTATTGTCCTTAGATTATATAAAAAAAAATTTCCAGAAATCTAATACCAGTTTATTCCCTTAACCCACTTATAAGTCAAAAATTCTATAACTGGTTAGAAAACAGTGATTTTTAGGCATTGGTGTAGTATTTTGCAAACCCAAGTCTATCAAAAAGATCACAAAAAACTCCTAAAAAATAGTGTCACTTGGTTCTGTAGTCTAGTACGAAGATGGTAAGCAAAAAAAAAATTCCAATAATTGTGAGTAATTTATATTTAACCAGTTTTTACAAAGAATCAAAATATTTTAATAAATTTTTTATAAATTTAATAGTTGGGGCGTTAATTATAAATTTTATTTATTTGATAATTTTTGAAAACTATTATAATGTGTTGTTGTTGTTTATTGCCCCATGGAAGTTGGTAGTAAGATTGAGCTTGAGGGCAGCTAGGGATAAATCGATCCAAAGATCTATAGGAGAGATGGGAGGCCTGCGGTTGGGGCACATGAGCCAGTGTTGAATAGAATGTGTTTGGTCTTTTTTAGACGACTTTTTGTAAAAATATGTTTTAAATCCAAATAGATTTTTTTTTAATTTTTGGAATTTTATGAACAATGAACTCTGAACGCGCCTTAAAAATTTTGTAAAAAAATAGTTTGAACTTAATATTAAAAATTTATTGGGAAAACTAGTGAGGAAAATTTTCTATAAAACCCTGTAAAAATAGTTCCTGTTTTTGTCCTATGTTATTTTTAGTTGATGGTTCAATCAAATTCTTCTAGATTAAAATTTTAAATTTTATTTTATGCAAAATTTAGATTATTCATATTATCTATATAATTTCATTTACTTGATATGAAAAAACAGGCTAAGGGCATTGGATTTTATAAAAGCCTGGTTGAAACTATTTCATTTAAAAAATTCTGAACAATATGAGCAATTAAAAAATGTATTATTTTATTATATTTAATGAATAAATATGCAAAATCCGCATATTTAAAATTATTATAGATATTTTTTATAATATTCCACAGGTCAACAAATATCAATGTCAGAAACGAGATTGTTATGAGAACATAAAAGAATGCAACCCCATGATGGCCCAATCTCATATATACTTTTAGTTTTTCTTATCTTCCTTCTTTAGCTCCTTAGATCCGTCTATAACAAAAAATGGCCTTTTTGACCAAATTGACAGATCTAAATATACCCTAAGAGAAAAAATATAAAAATTTACATTGCATATATAAATTCCTTGTCACTTATATTTTTAATCACAAATAATGGAAAATAAATTTTATTAATATATCAAGCTTTTACATCGGCATTTAGATAATACAAAATATTTCGCGTCCAAACTTAAATACGACACGATATATTATCGGTTTTTAATGAAAATATTATTTGAAGCTTGAATTTAACAGTTTACCTTGTGTAAATAAGCAAAAATAAAATTTCAATTTATTTTTGTTTTTGAATCTTTTTTGTTTTTTTTGACCTTTTTTTCTAAAATTTACAATGTTTATACCTGACCATTGGCGTAGTAGAGGGGGGGGGGGGGGTTGGGGGTGAAACCCCCTCTTCCCCACCCAAATTAAAAATTTTATCCCCCCCCCCCCCAAACTAAATACCAATTAAATATAAAATTAAATTACATTTAAAATTCCATTAATATTTGGCAAAATTTTTTTTTTGAACCCCCCCCCCCCCCCAAGCTTTACAACTTGCTACGCCCTTGTACCTAACTAACAAAGTTTGATTAGGAAAAACGGTAAACGGATTTAATATTCCCTAAGATGGCAGGTTTGATCTCTGTAGTTAAATCATAACTCTCAAAAAATTGTTGACCTGTGATTCTAAGTAATTAAAAAAAACAATTGGTTTGAAGTTTCCCCATACCTTTCCCCATTTAGGGGCGCCATACCCCTTAAGGCTTTGACTCTTTTAACCCGAGCAAATTAATATGGCCGACGGGTTAAATAGATTTGCTCGTACGCCGGCGACCTAGGTTTTAGGCTCTTACTTTTAGACATATTGTATAGGACCTACTGCCTAAGCAGGCCACTCAGAAGCTTTAAATAGACTGCACATGTATACTTTTTCCGAAGAAAAAAGCTACTGTAAACGGATTCGAACTCACAACCTCTTGCGTCTAAGACAGAAGGTTTGCCACTGAGCTATTATGAGCCGTTATTCTAAGTAAATTTACCTGCAATTGTAAAATAAAACAGTTTAAATAAATAAAAAAATTAAAAGTAGTTTTAATTCCACAAATAAAATTTAATTTGTAACCTGTTATATACAACAAGATTCAAACCACAACACAAAAACATACCTCGTAAATACATATTGTTAATCTATGTTTCTTTTGTTTTGTATTTTATACCTTGGTTATATAGTTACAAGTCAGCCTAAGGCAACTAAGACTTTCAATAAGACGATTGGTGTCAAAAATAAAAAACTCGTATGTAGGGCAATTTTAACTTTATTCAATATTAAATGCACAAAAAGGTTGATTAAAACTATAGAGGTATATTATTTGTGACTTTGTAATCATTTGTGGACAAATGAATAATCAATTCACACCAGATATGTATTTGTGTCTTAATTCAAGAGTGTTTTAACATAATCTATATGTATTTTTTTGAATTAATTTACAAAAATAAGTAAAAAACATTTTAAATAAATGATATTTAACTATCAGCAAATGCTAATTGTTTGAAATAATCATGTAATATAATAACAATTATAACAAATAAAAGGGAAGGTGGCATGCCATTTTCAAAGTTCTAATGAAATTTTATAAAGTTTCACATGATGAATCACCATATTGAGCAACCCCTTCCTTTTGTACATTAATAAGTGTGGCATCACAGAGACAGTAACCAATGGATACTCTACAATGTTTATCTAACAGGAGATAGCTATAGTCTATAATTTTTTTTACTTGACATTTATAATTTAATATAATGTACATTATATATTTATGATCATGCTAAGTAATGATTAAATCATAATATATTAATAAATTTTTTATTACCATTTAATTAACAATATAAAAAAAATTTATCAATTAATTTTTTTTATTTTTTCTAGCTAATTTGCCATTAACTTAACTCTGTGAAATGAAAAATACAATAAAGATTTATTACCATAACAACTAGAACCAATATTGCTAAAAAAGAGTTCTTCTGCAAATGTTGGATAATTTGGTCCCAATATCATCACATATACACCTTCTTTTACATATTTTTCAATTTTTAAATTTTTAGCAGAGGCTTTAGCCTTTAAGTTAAGATCAAGATCATAGGCAAACTTCATATCAGTAAAAGGTAATCCCCATCTAAAAATAAATATTATTTTAATATATAAAAAATAATGTTTAACATTTAAAAAATACCTATCATCTTCTACATTAGAAGACTCAAAACATGACAAATTAATTAAATTAACATGATCTTTAATCAAAAGTATGTCTCCACTGTTTAATTGTTTTATCAAAGGCAAAACACAATTTGTAAGAAAGACAGTTTCAATGCCCAAAATTTTCATAGCTCTAATAGGAAGTGTTGCCTAATATAAATAAAAATATATTCTACTTTCCAAGATGACACATTTTCATGTAAATGCACCCTTCCTTGAAAACACACTATATGAATTTTATTTATTGCACCAATCACTAGATTATTTAATGTACCCTCAACTATAACATAATTTTAAATACAATAAACCTGTAGATGACAGTAAATGTGGAATTTCTTCATAAGATATATTCACACGTTTTACATTTTGATTTTCGTCATCCCCATCAAGTATTTCGGCAATATTGCCAAGCCCCGCCCCACAAATAATACCAAAAATAGGCTTAAAATTTCCAAAACATTCACACTTTAATTTGATATAGCTGGCTATTTCATTAGAAAACTTCCATATGGTGTCTTTGTCAGGCAATTTATCACTCATATAATTTCATCGATTTTAAATTTTCAGATGGTTCAAAATGAGGGCGCGCTTTGGAAGACGTGTCTTAAAGTTTATATCGACCGATTCCAAAATTTTCTTTTTATATTATTATAATTATGTAAAAAATGCATTGTAACAAAATTTGTTATTTTAATTAATAACAGTAAAAATTAAGCTCAAAGTAAAAAATAGATTTTATATGTTTCAAATTGAATTAAAATCGTATTAATTTTAAGTAAAATAATAATTAAAAAAAAATAATAAAATATATTTTAATTTAACAGGGATTAGAACCGCCGAAATTTTTAGTACCGGTACCGGTTCCGGTATTAGCTCAGCTCAAGTACCGGTACTTGGTACTGGTTCCGGAATCACGGGGTACAACAATTATTCAATTATGTTAGCACATAAAATTTAGGTTATATTTATTTGTAAATTAGACAAATGTATATATACGTATACAATACATTATTTCAAATCCTTATTTAAACGAAGTAAAATGATTGAATTTAACAAATTAGAATCTGATCGATTACGTATATCTTTAAAAATATATTTCAGAATTGAGAAGTCAAAACTTACCTAAAAAGTAATATAATTAAATTACTACAGTAATACAACTCTGGATGAGACACAGAGTTTTCTTCAAAAAATTTTAAAATTTACCTATCTTTTGAAACTCTTTTATGATTTTCAAAATTGTCTAACTCAGCATATATCCCAACAACATTGGCTTCTACTTTAAATTTCTTTAAAAAAAAAACTAATTGTACTTATTTTTTGAGAGATTGAATTTGGGAGTGGTGAACGTCTGAAAGCTATTTGAAAGTATAATTGGATGAATGAGTTTAATACAGATGTCAAACATCTAATTACTGAGCTTAAGCTTAACATTATAATGCCAATTAGGTGATTTAGTGTGGAATGCAATTATCAAACAACTTAGTTTAGATTTCCAGGCACTATGTTATATTTTAAATATTTTTAAGCTATTAATATATTTTAGTACCGCAAAACCGTTTTTTTAAATTTAAGAACCGGTACCGGCTCAGGTACCGAGCGACACTCCAAGTACCGCGGTTTCGCTACGGGTCCCAATCCCTGGAATTTAACTAACAATAATAACAAAGTTCAACAAAATACAATGTATATAAAAGAAAATTATGACACTAGGGCAAAAAAGCTTCTATAAATTTTTGACTTTAAGACTACCTAAACTTAAAAAAAACTCTTTGCATACTAATAACTTTTTTATGTAGGGTTTTAAATTTTACTTGTTATAAAATAGCAGATTAGTGTTGATTAGAATTAAACTTAATAAGCGGTTTTTTTATATAACTTTAAATGATTATTTTAACCCGCAAATGGTAGGGTTGGGGTTTATACGGATTCCAACTTTAAACCTTTATAACATCAAGAGTAAAGCTATAATCTTTTTTTTATTATTTTGAAGAGAACGTGCTCTTTAATTATAAACCAATATGAATTATTATATATAGCAAATTTTATTTGACACAAAGTAGAAAAAAATCTGAAAAATTAAAATTTTTATTTTTCTATTATACCTTGAATAAATCATGTCAATAAATAAAATGTATCAATATTATTGATCAAATCGTGTTTTTACCTACGTCTGGCAAAACTTATTTAAAGAGTTTCATGAAAAAAAATATTTTAATAAAAAATTATTTTTGGCTAGTATATACCATAAATACTAGATATTTTAAAAAGAAAAAAAAATAATTTATATTATACAATAAAAACATTTTGTATACTTAATTAAAATTATTTAAAAAAATAACTGGAAAATATGGTTATTTACGAAATAGAGGCAATAACATGGTTTGCAACATTGAAACTGAGATGGGGTCCGCAATTCATTTTCCAAATTCTTAACAAATTTTGTTATTAGACTTAGATTGAATTTAATTACTAGTTTTGTTTATATTTAGGAAAAAAGTAAAAAAATTTAGCCCATAATGTATAATATTTTTGAAGATATTCAAAATTTAAATTGTGCTAGGGTCCGTATGGACCCCACAGTACTAATCGCGGGTTAAAAAAATATAATCAAATTAATTTGGTCATTTAATGTTAATTTGAAGAAATATATTTTTTCAGATTGATTATTATAATTATTACCATTGTTATAGCTGTTAAAATTATACATTTTCAAAAAATTGTTTTTTGCTTAATCACTTTATATATTATTCTTAAATTAATTTTTGCACTTCAGTCAAAATACATGCTTTAAAATTTAAAATATGTAAACCTTTAGATCTAGGGTTTAGCGGTTTAAATTTATAGAACCCAGAGCAGCCTTCCCATGCATTGCGGGTTAACTTTTCAGTTTTAAACTCAATAATTTATTTTGATACTTAATTTAACGGTATAAACCAAATGGCAGTTTTTGCAACCTCGAGATTAATAAAAATATTAAATATTTTTTTAAATATTTATTTCAACCTTCACGTCCTTAATAATATTTTCAGTCTTAATTAAACTTGCTACAAGATAAATTTTTTTGATATTTATAAAAAAAAATAAACAGATCGTATATGGATCGTCGTCAACTGTTTTCCTTTATGCACAACAACTAATTGTTGCTGTTATTTAGTAATTTAAGCTAATTTAAAAAAAGCATATTAAATTTCATTTTTAGAAGCAATATAATTTTTAACCCACGATTGGACAGATGGATAGTTACGCTAAGTGCATGGATATTAAATATCTCAAATAGTTGCCAATTGTAAAATATTTTATATTTTCAATCTTTTTTTTTGACAATTCTTGAATTATAATTTGAAAAACTAATATTTCAAAAAAAATGGCAATCTATTCCATAAACATATTAAAGGTTGGAAATAACATGTTCAATTATTAAAGCCATTTGAACTCCGCCTTCTTTAGCAACTTTTAAAACATAATCATGGTTGAAGGATGTGTCCGGGTCATCGTAATCGTTAAAATCAATGACCGTTGTTATAAGGCTTATTGCACAAACTTTGATGTCGCAGTGCCGGGCTGCTATTACCTCTGGTAAAGTGCTCATACCTGATATTAAAAGTAGTAAATATATTAATTAGGCGAAAATTAAAGTGATTTATGACCCGAACAACATGGTGGTCCTTACGGATTTCTTCAAACCCTAAAACTTCAATTTTTAGAGATATGTACTCTGTGATTATTCTCAAGAGGAATACGTGTTTCATTATAATTTAACACTTATGATTCATACAGTTTATTTTATTTAAAACAAAGCTAAAATGTATCTGATAGTAACTTTTTACTATCTTACCTTAGGTCACAATTTTTTCAACATTATTAAATAATTGTGATTTTAGGTGTAGTAAAACATTCTAAGAAAAATTAAATAGTAAGATATTTATGAAATACACCCTAAAAAATTGAAAAAATTTAAAATTTTTTTAAATTTTAAGAGTTTGTGCAAATAAAAATGTTTAAACTTTTTTAATTTAGTGAATATGCTATATCCTGGATTTTAAAAATGAAGTTGATCACGTTGCTCCTACAGACCCCCATAGTCAAATTTTCCAAGAAATTTTATTATTTGACTTAAAGCAATTTATTATATTCAAGGAAGAAGGCACAAATTTTTGAGGGAAATACTTTATATTTTTGAATATAATGAATGTTTAAAAGTTAAAGTTTGTATAAATCCCCACCATACACGTCGCGGGTTAAAAGGAGGTAAAACTTAATATGCTTGCGTAACAATATTATCATAAAAAATATTTTTTTTCAATATTAATAATCTGCGCGCTGCAATATAGAAAAAAATTGATGGAATAAATATAATTTAAATTTGAGCAATAGAGATTTGTACATCAAGCAATTGCCAAAAATATTGTTCAAAATTTTCCAATATATTTTGAACGTTGCCCAGGACTTACCCACCGCATCCCCTCCGACAGTGTGAATCATTTTTGTTTCGGCTTTAGTTTCATAGCTCGGACCTACAAGCATGTAGTAAACACCTTCACGATGAATCGAACTCAATCCCAACAGTTTAAAAGCAATCGAGCATCGCTCTCTTAACTCCCTGTCATAAGCGTTATTTAGATCTGGGAACCTAGTGCCCCATCTAATAAAAAACATATGAAATGCTAAAGATGATTGTTTTCTAATCTGCGACAATAAGTAACATTTGTGAAACCTAAGATATTATTAACAATAAAATTGTATATACTAAAATAGAAAATTAATTTGTAGGTGTTTAGAATTCTCATTATCAAATTATCAGGTAGCCTAAAACCGTAAATTACTATTTAAATACATCTTGGGATATTAATTACCTAAATCTTAAAAATCTCATTTTTATTTGGGTTGTAGAACCCAAAAATTTGTTCTATATTTATATAAAAAGATATATTTAAATTGAATAAATTATATTGAACCTTATGGTATGGAACAGACCTCTGTATTTAAGACATCATAATCCTTATATTGTTCAAAAATAATATTCATTGGGGACAAGAGAGCCGAAAACCCTTTTTTGAAACCTGCACAAAATGTGCAAATAAGACAGGTCTGTTATATGGGTGTGGGATAAAAATAATTCTACCTAAAACTAATAATTTACCTCTCCCTTTCTCGCTCCCTAATTTTTTAAGAGGCTTGGACCAAGATCTTGAAAAAGTTATAATTACAAAGTTTTCCTGTTACAAGTTTAATACATTTTGCATATTAAAATTTTTCTATTAAAACATATTCAATTTAATTCACGTCGGGTTCATGAAATGAAGAATTATTTTTTACCTTTAAAAGAGAGATTAATAATGGACAACGCACCTTCTTATATTACAGATCAAAGAAGCCCGCCAGCCGGCTCACCCGAATAAAGAGTCGGTTGGGCTGGGCATGAATTTGAATTAAAAGAATTACGGGCCCTTAATTTTTTTTATTTCATTTTGCCTTTTTAAAAAATATTGACAAATTAAAAAAATATAAAAAATTACGCGATAAAGGATATAACTATCGACACCCGATAGCCCATCCGGCCCGTTGCTGCCCTGTCCGAAAAACGGGCCGGGGGCCGTGCTTCTAATGAACCGGGCCTAGAACTGGCCGGGCGGGCCAGGCCTGATTTAGAAAAAAGAAGTACGGGCCAGGCCAATAAATATTTTTCAACTATTTAGAACTAAAAATTATAATATTATCACACGATGAAGGGTATTATACACACAGGTCAACTAATATCAATGGCACAATCGTGAATTTATGAAAACATAAAAGAATTTACCACCATGATGGCCTTATCTCATATATGTATTTTGTTTATCTTAATTTTTTTAGGCCTTGGCTCCTTACATCCGTCCATATCGAAAAAAGGCCATTTTGACCAAATTGACAAATCGAGAATACCCTAAAAAGATTAAGAATCTTTTTTTCATATAAATATTTCTTGTAACTTAGATTTATCAAATCAAATAATGATAAATAAAATTATTTAGTATATCAAGGCTCTTACATCAGCATTTAGATAATACAAAACACGCGTCCAAACTTAAATACACAATATATTATAGGTTTTTAATAAAAGTTTATTTGAAATTTGATAACAGTTTAGCTGTTGTAAATATGCAAAAAAAAATTTCAATTTATTTTTATTTTTGAATCTTTTTTGTTTTTATTTTGGCAATTTTTCTAAAATTTTCAATGTTTATAGCTGAAGTTTGTTTAGGAAAAACGGAAAACGGATTTGAAAATCCCTAATATGGCAGTTTTGATATCCGTAGTTAGCTCATAACTCTCAAAAAGTTGACCTGTGTAATGAAATTTTTGAAGCAAAATTTTTTTAGCTTGTAATATATAATTTTTGGGCCGTGTTTATAAATTTGGGCAGAGCCAGGCCAAAAAAATTAACGGGCCAGGAATAAATTATTAAATATATCGGACGGGCCGCTTCGGAATCACGACCCGGTTATAATTCTACACTTTGTATTTTATTGATAATTTAGAGCAAAAAATTTATAACTTTACATAAAATTCGGCCGGGCCTAATAAAAACATAATTGGCAGCAAGCCGGGCCAGGCTTTAAGAATATGAGGGGCGGGTGGCGTCAGAATATTAAGGGTCGGTTTGAACTATAATCCATATGTCTCTGAATAAAATTTATAACCACATATTCTTCCACCATATTTCCCCACTAATATTTGGGATTTATTTTTTCGCCGTTACCCAATAATATCTCATTATTGATATCATTTAGTAATAAATTATCTAGTCAGTTGACAAAAATTTTACAAAAAAATATATTATAATTCTTGGTCATTCAAAATCTTTCCGTATGTCTGTTAAATAGTCCATTTAAAACCTAGGATCATTCATTCCTATCAGGGGATTGCGACCGGTGTTATTAATGTGATCCTTTAGGACCATGAGATCGCCCGCTTTATAATGAGGGTTAACTCCGCCGCAAACATTCGTTATGAAAACAGTATCGACACCTAACAGCTTCATTATTCGGATTGGCATAACGACCTTGTTAAACACAAGTAAATGAATATAAACCAATAATGTTTCTTGGGCAGAAAATGTTATTTTCAACAATATATCAATTAAATATGTTAAAAACAAAACTTCAATTTTATTTAATCTACTCCTAACCTTTCATAAAATGTCGCTGTGAATTAAATTCAAAAAAGTTCAAAAAGTTTGGTTTAATTACATAGTAATATTCTTATTGTTTTAATATCTGTCAAGGACGTTTACATGGATATCTCGACCTCGTAATAGGTCTTTCAATATATTTCGGCCTGCCCAAGTAACTATAAGAGCTCAAAAATTCCTCTTTTAATATTTAATTCTGGTCACTCTATTATTAATATTTTTAAAAAACAATTTAGTCATTTAACATTTTTTTTCTATTTTGTGGAATTACATAAAATATAGTTAAGTTAGATGAAAATTACATTTTACATAAATAAACTTAAATAAATAATATTAATTTTTGCATATCACTTAGTTTAAGAAAACCTGTGGTAAAGAAGTTTTCTCCAGATCTTTTACCCTATAGGAAACGACTTACCCATCAGGACTTTGCCACTTTTAACTCAACAGGCCCAGCACAGTTAAATGAGATTTAATACGCGCCGGTGACCTAGGTTATTAAGCCTAGGCTCTCAGAAAAATAAATATTTCTTAAACTCGTGGGCGATCACCCATCCAACTGCTAACCAGGCTCAATGGTGCTTAACTTGACTGTAAAACACATACATGTTTACATGTGTCAGCGTCCAAACGCAATATTCCGCCGGCGGAATATTGTCTGGACTTGACCTCAGCGTCCAAAGCTTATATTCCGCCGGCGGAATATAAATTGGCGTATAGTCAACGACCAAAACGCATTTTCGCCGGCGGAATATTGTCTGGACTTGAGCTCAACGTCCAAAGCTTATATTCCGCCGGCGGAATATTAATTGGCGTATAGTCAACGACCAAAACGCATTTTCGCCGGCGGAATATTGTCTGGACTTGAGCTCAACGTCCAAAGCTTATATTCCGCCGGCGGAATATAAATTGGCGTATAGTCAACGTCCAAAATGCATTTTCGCCGGCGGAATATTGTCTGGACTTGAGCTCAACGTCCAAAGCTCATATTCCGCCGGCAATGTTGCACAATTTAAGGGACAAACAAACTTAATGTGTTAAATTTTTAAATATCGATCTTTAGATATTTTTGATTTTTATGCTTAGATTATGAAATGTTAAATAATTATGGGTTAATTTGAAATTAAGGTTGAGGGCTAGAATGGTGTTTAGGAGTATAGTATAATGCTCATCTTTTCAGCTCCGAGCGCTAAGCTCTCACTCTTTTCTCACAATACTCAGTAGCGGTGCGTGTTTTGTAGCTTCTTAGGGTGGTCGGTTTATATAGTATTTTCCTCGGTTCTCATATCGTCATCTTCCCACCGACCTCCTTGATGAATTGAAGAGTTTATAATACTTTAACCTGAGACCGGATTTGGCACACTCCGTCTCGTTACACACTGTTTTCATATTTTCTGTTCAGACGTCCATAAATCTACTTATCTAACTATTTTAGCATTATAGCGCAAAAAACAGGCAAATCTAAACAATCAAAATTTTGGCCCGGACAGACATTTCGGGCCTAGCGGCAGGGGCCGGGTGGCATATAGCCGGACGCTATTTAACCGGACGGGCTTTAGGTCCCCAACCGAGAACACTACCAAGAAGTGCGCTAATGAATTCTTATAACCGCGTAAATTTTTATTTATACTTAATGGGCGGAAGACCTTAAAACGTCGATGTAAACAATGCTGTCACTTTAAATCCCCGAAGATCTTAGTGCGCAATAAAGTTATTAATGCTAATAGTTATTAAAAAAACTTACCAAGGTGCGTTAAAACACGAAGGTGATTATTGAGAGCGCGCGAAAGACTTCTAAGACTAGAGGGAATGCACTGATGTCAGACTTACTGATGTCAGACTTTTAGGGAATATAAAACGATAAAAAACCAAAACCAAAACCTTTTAAGCTTTATCTCAGCTCTCTCGTTCAATCGTTTTAGAGTTAGGTCATTAAGGACCAGCTTGACCAGGCTTATCAAATACTAAATTGGTGTTAAGGTAATGGGAGGTATATTATTAGTTAAATATTTGCAATTTTTGTAGAGTAAATAAACAGCTTTAAACATTTTTAAAGTAAATTTTGAACTCCACTAGTCCCATTTATATTTTTATGCACCGATAAATAATTGAAATAATTTAAAATGACATTTAGCTCAATAAAATTTCAGGTTTGAAATATACCAATGTCAATATTTTGACAATTTTTTTGGATCCCTTGCCAATCTTTGAAATAAAAAAATTTATATGATAACTCCCAGCATATTACAATTAGAGTTTAAACCGGCCCGTAAAATTCCCGCCCAAACCATCTGGCAAATCATAACTTAGGCCCTGCCTGCCCATAATTATTTTTTTCATTTTTAATTCTGTTCGACTCAAATACCTCCCGGAAATATGTTAATAGCTATAAATTCTTGTTTGGGTTATCAATATACAGAGTGCCGGTAATACTTTACATCGTGTTTCCTATTTGATTCGTTAACAATGTTTTTTTAAGGCAAAATAAAATAAATTTGGCCCCTTTTACTTTACGTATTTTACAGACTGCCTTCGCCTTTAAATAGTCTAAAAAGTTATATGAGGCTAAAATTATTATTTGTCTAACACCCAAAAAAAATTATTTGTTAATGAATAATAGGGTTCCTTGGTAAAGAAGTTTAAGGTGGGGCTATCGACCAAATGACATATTTTTTTCTACAACAGTTAATTTAAATTTTAATGTCTAGCACCTAGTTTTAATTCTCCATTTAAAATAATGTTTAAATGTTATTGCTTTGTTTCTGACAATATAAATGAGAGAACCAATACGCTTTGTCATTCTACAAAATTTTGTTTTTTCTTGTGAAATTGTAAAATACTTGATATTTTTGTAATATTTTATCCGAGCCCTCAATCGTTATGAATTTTACCAATTAAAAACTACATTATGTTAATGGTAACACAATTTAACAATATCAATGACACAACCGATTTTACGAAAATATAAAAGAATATGTTTCCATAAATCTTATTTCAAATATATCTTTCGTTTTTCTTAGTTTCTTCCGGCCTTGGCTCCTTACATCCGTCGATATCGAAAAAATGGCCTTTTTTGATCAAATTGACAGATCGAGAATACCCTAAAAGAATAACTTAAAAATCTGTTTTTCATTTGAAAATACTTTTTATATATTTATCATATCAAATAATGATCAGCATTTAAATAATACAAAATATTTCGCGTCCAAACTTAAATGCGATACGATATATTAACGATTTAATAAAAGTTTTACTTTTTTTGGGTGAGGAGCTTTAAAATTGCTATGCGGCGACGTTCATAACCCCTTGTGTCAATAGAATTAAGCGCGTATCTTCGCCAATACCATAATATCCATCGAAATGACGCCGCACTCTCCGGAATATTATAGCATGCAGGTTTTACAACCCTGGCATAGGTCGAAGGCCAGAGTCATTCACCTGCTAAAACAATGCCCCCTCTTGCCCTACATCTCTTGAAAGAGACGGCATACCCGTCAGAGCATAGCCCCTTTTAGCCCTGTCGGGTACTAGGCAATCACTTAACCTAAACTAAAAGCTAAAGAATTTTCGGCCTTAACTGGCAATATTTAATTATATTAATTTGAGACTGAGCCCTAAAATATCAGTTAACAATATATTATCACATTTATTTGAAGATATTAATTTCATGCAAGTATAAACGTTTATTCCTGCAAAGCAGAGCAGTGGCAAGTGGGTCATCAAAGAATGATTTACAACACGGACAGTCCAAGCACTTGTAACCAATCTTAATAAATAGTCTTGCTTTTTAAAAATTCCACCAATTACCTGCTCTCATATTAAACAGAAGTTTGCAGCCGAAAGAAAATTTTATGCAATCAATACTTTTTTTAAAGAAAAATAATTGTGAAGTTTGAACTTAACACTTTAGTTGTTCTAAATATGCGAAACAACTTTCAATTTATTTTTGTTTTTGAACCTTTTTTGTTTATTTGGCATTATTTCTAAATATTTTCAATGTTTATAGCTTAACTAAGTGTAATTAAAAAAAACGATAACGGATTTATAAATCTTTAGGATGAGGTTTGATCTCCCTAGTTAGCTCATAACTCTCCAAAATTTGTTGACCTGTGTAAGTAGGCGGGGCTAAAAGGTTAGGTTGTGCCGGGATAAGAAAAATAGGGCGAGGAAAGTATTTTTAAGTGAATGATTCTGACTTTAACTTTGATAAGAGACAAACATTGTGCTAAGAAAAAATGATGTCGGGCTTGGCCAAACTTTTTAATAAATTATACTTTAATTAAAATATTTTTGACAATACCCTGACCTTATGCAGTTTAATTACAGCAGTTTAAAAACTTGATATCGCATTAAGCTTATTATGACAATTTGACTTTTTATAAATAACCAGGTAAAAAACTCATTTTGTAGAACAAAAAACCTAAAACAATGAATAATTTTGTGACCGGGAAAATAAAAGACAAAGCTTCATGGGGGATTAAAGAGATTCGTATATTTAGGCGGGCCAGGTGTGAGTCGAAAATTAGGTAAGGCAGGCCTAGCCGGATATGCCAACTTTAATTATTGTGAGCCTTTTTGACATCATAACTTTTTTTCAAATTCTTTAGATGCCTTGGCTCACCCAATAATCGGGTTAGGTTAGGCTATAATCTAAATATTTATATTTTCTCAAGATTTGTGAAAGTAAATTTTTATGATCAAGTGGAAGGTCGTTATGGTTTATGACTAATATCACTTTTATCAACAACATTTTTTTCTTAATGGAGGAGATAGGTTGCGCGTTAAAGAACGAAAAATTCTCATATGATCTTAACATTTTGCTGCACTAATCAAACATTATAAAGAAAAATTTTCATATTGAGTTGAGATTTTTTAAAAATAAGATTTTTCAACTTTAAAGAAACACCATTCTAGTGTTTTCATTTTATCAAACTAAATTAATTGAAAAATTTAATATTGTCATAAAGCGTTTTTAGGCACTTTGGTAAGTTTTATAGACACCAGGATCCTCGGAGCATTTAAAGTCACCGGCGCGTTATTATATCTTAACCTTTTATGCTTTCGCCCATTTTTCAGTGTAAAAAAAGTCGGTTAAAAATTATTAGCGCGCCTCTGTGTATTTAAAAATTCTACGCGCTTTCACATATGTAGGTGATTAAATCGAAATTCGAAAGTCCGGCCCGCCCGAAACACAAGCCAGGATCGGTCAAAATTTATAACGGGCCAAATAAACTTGACTCTTATCTAATATAGTATTTACGGGCAGCGCCTAAGCTTTAAATGTGCTCTTTTTTTACTATTAAACAAGAACTAGAAACCAATTTTTTAAGTTTATAGTTAAAAATTTTCGGGCCTTATTTTTGGATTCGATCCAGGCCGGCCATAAATTTGAAAAAACATTTTTAAAAATATATTTGGCTGCCGGGCCAAGTTTAAAATCTAACATCTTTATTGCCTGCCTTCAAAAATCCTCAGCGCCATTCTGAAGGGCTTTCAGATGCTTTGATCTCTTTTATTGTCTAAATTACTTTTAAACTTAAAGCTTGTTAATATTGGCCATTCCGTTAAACATTAGGTTCCCCCTATACTTTTTATTATTACATAAATTAAAGAGGCGTCCATATGTATTTATGGCACCCGGCATAGGGTAAAAAGAATTTATATTAAGAATTGCCTTCTAAATATTTGAACATATAAATACTTTTGCTTGATTTTTAATTTCATTTCCTTTTTATTCAAATGAGCTAAATGTCATTTTAAATTATTTCAATTATTTATCGGTGCATAAAAATATAAATGGGACTAGTGGAGTTCAAAATTTACTTTAAAAATGTTTAAAGCTTTTTATTTCCTCTACAAAAATTGCAAATATTTAACTAATAATATACCTCCCATTACCTTAACACCAATTTAGTATTTAATAAGCCTGGTCAAGCTGGTCCTTAATGACCTAACTCTAAAACGGTTGAACGAGAGAGCTGAGATAAAGCTTAAAAGGTTTTGGTTTTGGTTTTTTATCGTTTTATATTCCCTAAAAGTCTGACATCAGTAAGTCTGACATCAGTGCAGTCCCTCTAGTCTTAGAAGTCTTTCGCGCGCTCTCACTAATCACCTTCGTGTTTTAACGCACCTTGGTAAGTTTTTTAATAACTATTAGCATTAATAACTTTATTGCGCACTAAGATCTTCGGGGATTTAAAGTGACAGCATTGTTTACATCGACGTTTTAAGGTCTTCCGCCCATTAAGTATAAATAAAAATTTACGCGGTTATTAGAATTCATTAGCGCACTTCTTGGTAGTGTTCTCGGTTGGGGACCTAAAAGCCCGTCCGGTTAAATAGCGTCCGGCTATATGCCACCCAACCCCTGCCGCTAGGCCCGAAATGTCTGTCCGGGCCAAAATTTTGATTGTTTAGATTTGCCTGTTTTTTGCGCTATAATGCTAAAATAGTTAGATAAGTAGATTTATGGACGTCTGAACAGAAAAAATGAAAACAGTGTGTAACGAGACGGAGTGTGCCAAATCCGGTCTCAGGTTAAAGTATTATAAACTCTTCAATTCATCAAGGAGGTCGGTGGGAAGATGACGATATGAGAACCGAGGAAAATACTATATAAACCGACCACCCTAAGAAGCTACAAAACACGCACCGCTACTGAGTATTGTGAGAAAAGAGTGAGAGCTTAGCGCTCGGAGCTGAAAAGATGAGCATTATACTATACTCCTAAACACCATTCTAGCCCTCAACCTTAATTTCAAATTAACCCATAATTATTTAACATTTCATAATCTAAGCATAAAAAATCAAAAACATCTAAAGATCGATATTTAAAAATTTAACACATTAAGTTTGTTTGTCCCTTAAATTGTGCAACATTGCCGGCGGAATATGAGCTTTAAACGTTGAGTTCAAGTCCAGACAATATTCCGCCGGCGAAAATGCATTTTGGACGTTGACT
>CM060245.1:20504803-20605273 GCA_030555515.1 Acutogordius australiensis | reverse complement strand
AATATTTTAACCGTTTTAATTGAAAGCAAAGCAAACCCACCTTTGTAGATTAGAAATGGAAAGTTTGATAATAAAAACTATTAAAGTAAAACTCCAAACCAAATATTACAATGTCCTTAAACTGGTTAGCTGATAAAGTGATATTCAAACGAAACGATAAGAGCGAATCACTAGCTCACTACTATGAAAACCCAGTTACGATAAGAAACAACTCGTTATGAAAAGTTTTTCTGAAAAAGACGACTACGCACATTCACATTAATTTTTTTTAACTATTTATGTATAAATGATATAGATAGCTTACGCTATACATTTTGTATAGGGTAAGGTCTTAGTAAAGATTAAAATTGATTTATTATCAAAATTACTCACCGGGTGTCTTAAAATATCACGGTACAAATACATGCATATAATGACTTAGCCTCCATAATCATTTTTAGCTAACTAGTTAATTTATGAACTCTAAAAATGATTTATTACATGATAATTGGCCCTGATATAGATTCTTACATTTTTCATTATTACAAAATTCTTCTACAATTATTTGTCTTCAAATATTATTACAAATTATCATACAAAATAAATTGATCATCATATATTGATTATAAAAAACAGTTCAACAAATTTTTGAGAGCTATGAGTAGATTAAACCAGCTAGAGATTTTCAAATCCGTTTACCGTTTTTCTAATCAAACATAGTGAGTCAGCTATGAAAAATTTAAAAATGTCAAAAAAAAAAATTAAAATTGAATAAATTTTAATATAATTTTTGCACATTCACAATCTAAACTGTTAAATTTAAACTTCAAATGACATTTTTATTAAAAACCGATATATCGTGTCGTATTTAGGTTTGGACGCGAATATTCTGTATTACCTAAATGCTGGTGGAGTTTGAATTACTAATATATATTATTTCTAATTATTTGAGATGATAAATATAAATTACAGGAATTTTATATGAAAAAAGATTTTTGAATTTATTATTTTATTCTCTAGATTGCAAAACCTGTTTGGTCAAAAAAAGGCATTTTTTTGATATGAACGGATCTAAGGAACCGAAGGCAAAAGAAACTACGAAAAACGGAAAATATATTTGAGATAGGGCCATCATGTAGATGTAATTTTATGTTTTTATAAAATTATTTTTCCTGATCTTTATATTTGTTGACTTGTGTTTATTTGAGTTATATTATTTTAAGAGTTTGATTGCAAATTATGGTTATTTAATTGCATTAAGACTTTGCTACCTAAATTTTGCCTTTTTTGGTTTAAGTAATAATTTAGAAAAAATTAGATTATTTTACTTCAAAATTTATATTAAACAGAATTTATTTAAAAAAATGGGCCGGTAAGCCACTCAGAAGAGTTGTCAACGCTAAAAGATAAATATTGACGAATTGAGCTATTTTTAGGCATAAAAATGTATAGATCTGAAATTTGGTTAAATATAATATACCAAAAAAGAGTAATTAAGGCCGTGTTTATTTTCATATTTAATTGAGTATTAAAACACAAAACATGGTTTGATAAATACATTTTGCATTATTGCCTTGGCACCACTTATATAGAACGTTTTTAAAACGCGTGTTGCTAAATAGGAAATCCCATTGTTTTACATTGTACGAAAAAAACAAACGTAAAAGACACGGCCGAGTTACATAAATCAATAAATTAATAAATAAATCAATAAAATTATTTCTTTGGGAAACTCATTTTTCGTCTGAAAGTAGCCAAGCCATACGCAAAACATAAATTTTTTTTAACATATTTAAGACGAGTCTATAAAATAACATTACTGTCGCTATTTGGTAATCCTGGAATTTCAGAATATGGGATGATTAAGGCATTATGATTGATGATATTTGCGATATGGCTTAATCCCGATCCACAGATAATCCCAATCTTTGGAAGAGCCATGCGCTTAAGCTCGATTTTAGATTTAATGGCATCAGAAGCTTTTAATATAGTTTGGTAAATTGAGTCCTTTTCGAATAATAATGCTTGAATATCCATAATAAATCAAATTTTTTGCTTACAATTAGTAGTAAAGGTGCATAATTTATATAGTTATGAAGTTTTGGTGTAATTAGGCTTTAACGTTTCTTCGCAACATGCGATGGAATTTTATGGGAAATTCCCAGTAAAAATATATAAAAAATTGTAAGCCGCGGGCCAATAAAAAAATTATCGTAGTCTTTCCTTTAACTGTGTTCTCTTAGAAAATAAGTGTTTACTTTTTTAACATAACAAAATACTATAGTTTACGATTTCTAGGCCAAACTTTTTGGCTATTGGAAGTAATAACGTTGTGCGAAAAAAACGATTATACAGGACGCGTTCAAAGTTAATTTATTTTTACGAAAATTTTAAATTCCAAAGTTTTTAAAATTTGGGTTTTAAAATCGAAAATTGTTAAACTTTCCTACAAATTTTTCTTACAATTAGAGAAATTGCTCTAAAATTTAAATATTTTATTAAATTTCTATCTAATTTCATGTATATATAGCTGATAACACAGGTTGATAAAAATTGATCTGGGAAAAATAGAAAATTATGATACCGTGGGAAAATAATTCCCCTGATGGCTTTAACTTGAATTTCGTTTTCAAAAGTTTCTTTTGCCTTCGGTTTTTTTTTCTAGTTATATACCGAAAAAGCGACCAAATTTGACTATAACTAATTTTGCAACTGTGAGATTACCTAAACGAAAAAATTTGAAAAAGATTGCTTTGCATAATATCTCTTGTAAATTAATTTTTTTTTTCAAATAATAAGAAATAAATTTTTAAGTATTTCAAGCTTTTAGACATATAGATTATACAAAATATTTGGCACCCCAACCTTTAGGGCACCCTATATTGTCGGTGATAAGATATTATACGAAGTTTAAATTTAACACATAAGCTGTTATAAAAATAAATTTTATTAATAATTATTTGCTTTTAGATAATATTTGTTTTGGGCCTAAATTACAAAATGTCCTAGCGGGCCGGGCTGAAATACATGGCCCGGAACTCTACTATGTAAACAACCCTCTTTAAATAAAAACCATGATCAGTTATTTCGTGGGCTCTTGTTTCAAATGTCCTAACAAAAAATAAAAAAATGCTTTCAGATTTATCAAAAAAGGTCCGAATTAAGAGTCGAGGCGCGCTAAAGACGAAGATGCGTTGCGAAGTGGCGCTTAACCGCTGGCCGCCAAGCGGTCCGCTCCCGAGCTACCGCCGAAGGCGAGAAAATATTACGGCGCATTGCCATAGTTTTTTTAGACTAATTAGAATCGTTCTTTCTTCTCTCGAGTACTCACCACTCTGAACAAAAGAACCTCAATTTTTTATAATTCAAAATATATATTTATCATCCACTATAAAAGTAGTAAACAATGTTAAAAATAACCAGAATTTATAAGAAGCTCGCATTTATTGTTTAGTGTGTAATAATATGGCTATGTAAACAAACATTTACATTTATCGGTATGACCGTCATGACCGGCCCATGGCTTATTGGCTTCTAAGGCAACCGTTTGCTGGCAACTAAAACACCTATTTTTTAAATATTTTTTTTTAACCCTATGTATCAAATCACTTAGCGCTCCAAAGCATGATAGGGTTGCCTTTGACCGCGATTGGGTAGTTGGATATGGAGGTTCCAATTTTTAGTTGAAGATATCTCTTGAACAAGCGAACGAAAACTTTAAAAATTTGTAACCATTTATGTTAAATGTGTTTCAATCTAAATATAAAATTGATTAAATCAATGTATTTTTAGCATCTCAATATTAATGAATATGGGGTCATCCGAAACACCACTATTACATTTTGTAAAATATGTAAGGGTTATATTAAGTTGCCATTGCCTTATATACATGTATCCAGATTTTAAATTTATGGAAAAAATATCTAATACAATACATTGTTACATAAAAATGTTAATATATAATAATGCAGGTATATTATATATAAATTTTTGGAAATTAGAAATTTACAAAGGAAATGCTTATGGACACTTAATATTATGTTTTAGCAGCTTTTTTGAATGAATTTTGTATTTAGAATTTTAAAACTCATGCTCGCAAAAATTATGGCATTAGAAATTTTTTTTCCTGTATATTTTTTTATGAAATTTTGAAATATTGAACCATCTAAAATCATAATTTAGGCGCTTGTTGCAACATATTATAGCTATCTCTTAGAATTGAAATAAATTAATAATCTTTTTGTTTTTGTATTTTGCTGTATATACAAAAAATAATAAAATCCGAAAGTCTATTTAAATTTTGAAACCGTAATTCTCTATTATTTTTTAATTGAAACATATTTTAAACATTAATACATCCTGAGATATAAAAAGTTAAAAATTGGAGAGGCTTGTCCCCCTCCAGGCACTTCATGTATTTTTCACCTACCCAACCGCGGGTTAAGATAGGAGGCCCTGATGGCACTTTTTATTTCATAATTAATTAAGATGCGAAAAGATGTATTCTTGATTTGAAATGTTTCAAAAATATTGGTGGCACGCCTCATAATATAAATTGGAGTACACATGAGCGTTTGCTTAAACTTTCGTGGGGACTCCTCTTATAGTATGCGTAGATTGAGAATGGGGCATCGATGAGCCTGTTGTAGTATTTGGCGCAGACATATTATTAAATTGCGACGCCAACGGATTGAGCACAGCGTTAGGTGAATAATCGTAAATATTGGGATCGGAAGCTTTTACAGTTGAAGAAGATAAATTGGCATCGTCAAAATCCTTCGTAATTTCAAAATCAAGGATGTCTCTAAATTTAAAGAATGGTATAATTTACTTGTTTTTTAAATATCAATCATTAAGCTACATACATTATAAAATCTGACTAAAGCAAAAGCATCGAATATTTAAAAATTCATGTAAAGTCACTTAAGCTGGCTCCGTGTAGAACAGGATTTCAACATTGAGCTACATTCCGTATGTGTGGTCGATTGGTGGTGTTGATGGCATAGCTTTCTGAAACTGTTGCCATGTTTACGGGCCCGAAACTTAACGTACGTGGTGTCATCTACGGATTTTTTCGGGTTTCGTGTCAATCCACAAATACCCCATATGTGATGAAAGGATGCTCGGTTATGTATTTGGGAGCTAGTTTTGGTTTTAGACATTTCGTAATACGAAGCATCCATATTAGGCGCATATTCATGCAACCCGTTTAAATGGGATGGATCTAAGATCTTTACTAATTGGTTTTGGCATGGACTGTAACTTTTTTCGTCCAAAGGGACATCTATTATAATTATTTATGAGATTTTTAGTTAATAGCGGTATAAATCATATCGATGTGTGTCTCTTAATGATTGGCGTATGGTTTAAAAAGCCTTTACCTGAAATATTAGCTTGTTAAACGATTGAGAATTTGTAAAATAAATCAATAATTAAGGCCATAAAATCAAAAAGGGAATTTATATCAAAACCACCATATATAAAATTAGAAATAATTTAGCTTAAAACTAGAGTTTAATCTGGGCCATAATATTCAGGCCCGGCCCCCAACATATTTTCTAATATAGGCCCAGCCCGGCTGTAATTAGGTTTTCCAATAATAGGTTCAGCCCGGTCCGAATCTAAAAATACGACCTAATTTTTTATTACAATAAATTTTTTTTTAATATTAACAAAATATAGAGTGAGGTAATATCGTTCAGCGTGTCATAATAAATTTAATATTAATTTTTGTTAATTATAGTTAAAAAAAATAGGGCAATATGATATCTAAAACTTCGGCCAGGCCCAATCCGTAAATTATTTTTTTAAATTCAGGCCCGGTGGGTTCGGCCCGGTTTTCGGGCTGGCTGGCACTGGGCCAAGCGGGTTTTCTGGACCCGACTCGATTTTAATAGCTCTTTATTATAACCTCTGATCTAAAAGGAGGGCAAAAAACCTTTAGCATTTCACCTTTATAATTTGCAATATTTGCTAATCTTTCAGATGTTGTTTGACAAGAGGTTGAATTGCTTATCGATTTTGTGGAATAAGCTTTACGTAGGCGTCGGCGTCTGAAGAGCAATATACAGGTGATTATGGTTATCAATATAATCGGTAAGCTAATTCCGGTGGCTAAGATGAGCGGATAATAACCTAAACATTGGGAAAATTAATTATTTTATCTATATACTATTACATGCATTAAAAAACGTAGTTAGTTAAGATTTTCTGAAATTAAGATATAAAAATTTAGAAACTCTTTATTTGTTTAAGCATTTAGTGGCACATGTATAGAGACCAACACAAAATCTAAAATGAAACTTACATTTAAGTTCGTCCGAGATATCTAAACCAGGACAATCTTGAATTCCATTGCATTGAAGGTTCGATGGAAGACAAAAATTTGTCGGTCGCTGACATTGCTGCTTCTTTTTGGCTATACAAGCTTCGCTGTTTTGACACAGAACGCCTTTACATGTTTCTACATACATGAATTCAAAAATAAATTTTTTTTGAATCCTGAGTTAAATTATATTGCCAAAATAAATGCTTTTTATGTATTTTTGCTCCCAAGAAATAATAGGCTAATACAAATTAAAAATATAGCCAAACGCAACTGTTGATGTTGTAGATTTAGCAATTAAACTCAAAAAATAATTCGGAATTGTGGTAAGAACTTTTGAACTGCAAAAAGAGCATCCCAGCTCTTCGAGTTTTTTAATAATAGGAGTGGGCTTAAACCAAAACGAATAAAAGATTTCTATATAAAAGCAGTATACTATAACTTAATCCCACCTATAAATTAGAAGTGAAGTTTGCAATTAATTGAAGAATTTCTTACAGAAAATACATATATGCTCGACATAATATATATTTATTTAAAATTTTAGTCAACGGCCCTTAAAACAGAATTATCTAACAATTTTTGTGACATAAAGCTATTTATCGAAAAAAATGAGGCATCAAGGTTACAAAATTTTAGCAATCTTTAGTTTTGATTTTTATATGTTATAACCCGAAAAATAAACAAGCTGGCTTAACAATAAACTGGCAATATCGTCAAAAAGCCTGGCCAACTTTATTTATTGTAGGGGGTGAGGAAGTTAGGCATTTAACCCGTGAATGGTAGGGTGGAAAATATACGCGAATGCTACAGTGGGGTCCCTACGGACCCCAAATTTCTACCTCTATAACATCGCTATTAACTTTGTTTTTTTTTAAATACGTGCACTTTAATTATAAACTAATATAAGTTGTCATTAATGCATATTATAATTTTTATTTACACATAGTAGAAAAAAATCTGAAAAATGGTATTTTTTTATTTTTCTATATTACATTAATAAATCTTATTAATCTAAATATATCAATTTGATCAAATCTTGTAGGTCTTCTAGAACATTTTTAGAAAGATTCATGAAGAATAGATATTTTGAAATAAAAAGTGATTTTTATTATTCACCATAAAAACTAGATATTTTAAAGAAATAAAAAATAATTCATATGATTATTACAAGATATCTTTAATAATTAAAAAGATTTTATTTATGAGATTTCCAGCATTAATATATTAAAATATCAAATTAACAATGTTAAATATAATTAATAAATTATAAACAGGTGGTAGATTAAATGTAATATATGAAAGAAGTAATTAAAATAAATTTAAAAAAAATAAAAAATATAAAATAATAAAAATATTGTATTTACTAGATTTTAGAGTCTTCCGGCCACGTATTTTTAAATAGAAAATAATTATTTTTCAAAATTTCTATGGAAATTTTTTCCCTTATGCTAAAACTTGGTGAAATAAAATTATTTTTAATTAGTTTACCAATTTGTTTGAAAATTTTCAAGGCTTCAGGACCAAATGATCCAGAAGTTGTGGCAACAATTGGTATAAAAATATTATCGGAATTTAAAAAACAATGTATTCTTGTCTTTAAAATTTCGGCATTCAAAATTGGATCAAAATTATAATTTGAAGGGGCCAGAGGATCAACACAGGTGAAATCCCAAAATAAAGGTTTCCCCTCAGAGAAGGGAACAAGAGTTTTTCCATCCGGTCTTTTAGAATTAAAAGATAGACCAGGTTCTAAAACACACGGTATATTAGCCTTTTTAAAAAAAGTGGCGATAATGATATTAACCTTATTGTGTCGCCTTATCTTTGAATTCGACAAACAATGTAAGGGATGCCGGCCAAAACTATCGGTTAGAGTCTTGCATTTGCTGCAAATGTAAGGAGTTGAAAAAGGAATTCCTAAACGCAAATACAAAGCATATTGAAACGCTTCGTTAGGAAGTAATTGATTATTTAACTTACTGGGGAACGCCTCTAACCATTCATGACCTGAATTGTATGAAGAGAGTGATCTAAGAAGGGATTTGTGCGTTGTGTTTTCACTCTGTAAAAGGTAAGCAAGAGAGTTTAACGCTAAACACATATCCCATTCTTTTTGATCACCCGTTTCAGGGTATGGCCTGGTAGGGCCGGCCTCAAAAGCCCAGGTAGTTAAGGCTTGAAAAAAAATCGGGTCCGAGTTAAAATTTGTGATTTTAAAGATTGTATCCTTGAAGGATGAAAAGGAAGCAAGGAAAGCGACAAGCGCTATATTACTGGGTGACCTGACCCCAAGTCCACCCAGCTTGCCTGGTAGGGTAAATTGGACGTAATTATTCAAATCAAATTTTAAATTAAAAAGATTTTGAAAAATTAAAATCAATTCGTGCTCAAATTTTTTGAGCAGAGAATTAAAAACAAAAGCTCCGGATGTCCGGAAGCAAAATTGCAATTGAGGAATTAAAAAAACATTTTTTAAAAGAAAAAAAGCCTGATGAATGGGTAATTTTTTTAAAATTTCTAATTTTTCTCTTAAAACAAGTAAATGATTCTCTAAAAATTTTTCAACCGCAACAAAACCTCCTACGGGTGAACCTAAGATTATTAAATTCTCATATGAGGTTTTATTAAAGGTTTCAACTATAGAATTTGTAAATGGCGGGAAAGGATATATCTCACATTTGTTAGGATTAAGAGATAAGTTTAAAACAGAAAAGTGGCTTTGGGCTATACTAAGTGCTAAATTGATATCTTCCAGCTTGCCACACATGGTACAATCATCTAAATACCATAAGTGCAAACGGAGATTTGTTGAATTAGAAATTTCATCTATCAAGTTTTTAAGCCCAAGGCAAAACAAAGGCGGACCTAAAGGGTCACCTTGTTGAACTCCCTGTGAGGAAGAAATTATTACATCCTGAAATTTTAATATTGAATCAATACCATAACTTAAATGTATATAGTTGTGGTATTGGGGAAAAATTTTTAAAAAAGATTCGATAAGGTAAGAACGATCTAGGCAATTAAAAGCGTTTTTTAAGTCCAGTTTAACTAAATATTCGTCAGAATTCATTGATTCTAAGGTAAGGCGGGTGGCGTGAATCGCAATTTCACAGCCCCCTTCTATACCAAAACCCAGTTGGTGAGGAGACAGTAGGTTTGCTAAAGTGGATTAAATCCTGCTGCATATAACTTTAGAAATAAGACGTCTAAAAAAACAACCAATAGCTATAGGGCGAATTTTGTTCTTTTCTTGGAGGGGGAGAAGACGAGCCCCAAAAAATATGGGGGCAAATTCCAGTGGGAAATTTCCATTAAAAATAAAATTTACCACTTTGCAAAAATTGTTGATTAAAAAACTAGAAGTATCAATTTCTAAAAGGTCCTTTAAAAATATAGGTCTAAAAAAGTCTAGCCCTGGAGCAGAGTCTGTTGGAAACGTTTTAAGAGCTTTAAGAATTTCATTTGGTGATATTTCCATTTTTGTATTTAAAATAGGGAGAATTTTAAACTTATTAGCGGGCTTAGGGTGTTTGTCTATTAATTGTTCGATTGTTTCAGGAGTATTAGGTGCAATTGAATTATTGCCTTGAAGGATCCTGAGGGCTCCCTTAAGATTAAAATTATTAATTTTATTCGAAATTTTTTTAAAAGATTGGTCGGTAGGCTTATGGGAAGTTTGAAGCTGAAAAGGAGGGGAAAAAACAGCCTGGTCAAAATTATTAATTTTAGATTTAATAACTTGGACTAAAGGAGTCTCATCAAGGGGGTCTGGGATTCCTAATATCAAAGTTGGGAATAAAATTAATTTTTCCCAATTATCATGGTTAGGGGATTCCACTAAAGTAGATAAAATTTTGGAAAAAACACCGTAAACGGCATCTATCGCACTTTTGGGAACCCTTGATATTGTGGGTCCACATTTAGCCAAAATTTGGATTCCAGGCTCTAATAAAGGAATCTGCACATTTTTTATGTAAGTCTTATTGTTAGACGAAAAACTATTTGTTGCTTGCCCAAATAAATTATAATCTTGAGGAAGGGGGGGAAGATCGGGGATTAAGACTTCAGGGATTAGATCAGACTGAGGCTCATTTACTAGAAGGGCCTCCGGTTTATTGCTTCCCGGGCATCTTTTATCCTTGGGACCGTGGAGTGATATTAAATTATTATTCTTTAATGAAATGAGCCTAAAACAAACAGAACAATTTTTTTTCATTTAAAAATCCACTGAACCAAACGTTTAAAAGAAAATAAAAGGACAAATGTGGGTCAGCGGGGGAAACTTAAATTGGAAGATTGAACACCTTACAGGGTTAAAATTGAGTAGGATGGGTATACAGGTTTTGGGATACCAATGTAAAATTAAAAAAAAAACATTAAAAAAAAATAAAAAAATAAATGAAAAAAAGAAATAAAAGTAAATGAAAAAAAAATTAATAAAAATAATGAATGTACAAATTTAAACTTTTTTAATTTTAGGTTAATGCTAAGCTAAAATAAAGGTCAAAGTTAAATAACTAATGTGAGGTTTTAATTGTTGGAGTTGATCAGTTGTTAGCTGTTGGTGTTGTTGCAAAAATTGTTGAAAATCTGAAGATGGGTCATTTATAAAATTAGTATTGCATTATTTGGGTTTTTGCCAGCCAAAACCTGTCTTGTTTGAGGCAGGAGACATGAGCTATCATGATGAATGGCAACAGGATTTGTATGTAATTGTGTATTTGTTGATTTGAGAGCTGTCTATGAAAGCCTCCTCCTTACTTAGATATTGAAGGCATTTTAGTTAATGAATAAAAAATTTTTAAACTTGTTTTCTAGACTTTACACATATTTGCCCTATATATGTTAAGACTAACTTAAATTAATGCTTTATAGAATTTCCAGGTTAGGAGGACCCCCTGAACTCAAATTGTGATATTATTAGTGTAGGTGGAAGAAGCATTATGATTGCCAGAAGAAGGGTACATACCTGAGTTTGTATATGGTAGAACAATGGGTAAAGTTGCGGCAGGTAAATTATTATTGTGATTTTCAAACGATTGATGATTGTAGGCATCAAAATTAGAGGTTGATGATGCAGCAGAGAGAGAATGTGTAGGTCCAATGCCCATGAGGCCATTACCACCCTGTTGGTAATTTATAGAATTTTGTTTGGTTAATTTGAAAAACAAATTCTGTTGAGTTTAAGCTGTAGAGCATATGAGGATAGTTGAGAGCCCTTGACTCATTTTCAAAAAAAGAGACCCTAAAACTGATATTAGCATTCAAAGCTGGGTGATATCCAGTAAGAATCCCCAAATGGGTTTTGTTATTATAAGATATTCTAAAATCTTCCCAAACAATATCTTTAAGGTCATATGCAGATGTTAATATTCTATCATCATAGTATGTATAATTTTTTAATTTTTGTAATGATGACCTCAATAAAGTTTTATGAGGGGTATCATTTGCATAAGTCTCATATAATTGAGGAATTAAAACGGCAAATTTATACCAAATTTGGCCATCATTTTATTTAAAAGAATTGTGAGATCATAATTATTTAAAAATCTAATTTAATGACACAAAAAAAATGCCTTTTTTACAAAAAAACTTAATATATAAAAATATTTAAAAAAAAAATAAGGTTTCAAATATTTAAGTTTGAATTTATATTGAGGCAATATAATGGTTTTCATCATTGCTTTACCATATGGGGTCCATAGGGAGCCTAATAGGATTTTTAATTTCTAAAAAAATTTTGTTATTAGACTTAGACCAAACTTTAATTACTAATTTTGTTTATTATATATAAAAGAAAAAATTCACAAAATTTTGGCCAATAATATATATTATATTTAAAAATATTTAAAATATAAGAAGGGCTGGGGTCCAAATGGACCCCACAGTGCTAAACAGGGGTTAATAAAAAATAAAATACTCTCTAAAGAAGGGGAAAGGGGGGGGGGGTGGGAGGGACTTCAGCTCTTACGGTTTGGCTGTTTTAATAATGTTGAAGAGCTATTTTGACCAACTCAAGTATCAAATAGACTGATGTATTGTTTGGTTTGGTACCAGCATAATCAAACTAAGTGATTTAGTATTTAGAGTTTTAGCAATCATCAAATATAACATGCATATTTTACCGTTTAATGAAACCATGGCCCATCTTAATTTGAATCCGGAGTTAATACCTTTGGCTTCAGGGGATATGTAAAATCTAAATGAATAATATCTTTGGTAAAGTAAATTCTACGTATGTTCAATCATTACATTAATTTTTTAGAATTCAGGGTCTGATGAATAAAAAATAATGAAAAAAATTACTAAAATTATTTGTATTCTTTTTCTAAATATATATTTAGTTTATTTAAACTATACATTAGATTTTAAACCGGGCCGAGATATTCCAGCCCGTAGGCCGGCCTGGCCCGGTATATGATTTTACATTTCACGCTCGGCCCGATCCGGCCCGCAATTTTACAAGGACGGCCCGAAAATTTTATATCACAAGCTCAAAATTTGTTGTTTTAAAATTATTAATTAAAATTCAGAGATTAGAAGTAAAACCCCATCGTGTGACAAATTTATGATTTTTAGTTCTTATTATTAATATTTGAAGAAAATTAGGCAAATTGAGGTTTAAAAAATTGGCCCACCTTGGCCCGTAATTCTTTTATATCTGATTTAGGCCCTCCCCGCCAAGCCCGTTCTAAATATTGGCCAGACCTGGCTTTAGGGCAGCGGCATCGGGCGGGCATTCAATCGCTAAACTCTAATGTACATTTTAATAATTTGATTTTTTTATAGGCCTACTAACATAGCGAAGGAATATAAGAAAGAATTAAAAGATACATAAAAGTATATAAGTCTTATTTTTAGCTGGTAAAACCTAAATACCAATATAGAAAAATTACTTAATTACGGCCAAGTTTTTATCCGTTAAAAAAGACCGATCGTATTCGTTTTGGAAATATTTTATATTTCCACACATGTTAAGGAATGGGGTGTCACGATGAATCAGCGTTTTGTAGCCATCGTAGATTTTAACTTTAGCCGTATTGCAGCCAGCTAAAAAATGATAAAGAGGTATTTGAAATTATGATTATGTATAAACTGCAAGCCATGTACACTCGCACATCAAAATCTTTTTTTGTTAATTGGGATATAGGCTGCGGCTAATTCTTCTTTCAAAATTGTAAAATAAATATTTAAAAAAAAGCGGCTAATATCAAAAAATAAGAATGTAGGTTTTTGGTTGTTTTAGGATATGCCTAACAAAATATTTAAAAAAAAAATTTTTTTTCAAAAAATTTTAAAATTTTTTAAATTTTTTTTTACACTAGCCGCCTCAATGTTATTCAAATGCGTGCAATTTTTTTTCGTCAAAATTTTTTCCCACTAGCCGCAGCCATAGAGGTCAATAATATCTTGCGCAACTTTATTATATTTTTTCAAAAGAAACGATAAATGCATTAAATATCTTTGCACTTCAATTTAATCTAAGAAACAACGTCAACCAAAATGTAGTTTGTTTGAAATAAATTTATTTAGCCTTCCACAATCTCTAATTAGGCTATAATGGTTGACAAATAAAGGCCGGCCTAACTTAATATAAAACTTATTTTAATTTCAACATTATACGATAAAAACCCTATATTTTTTAACAAAATTGAATCTGTATATGATATCTGTACATATACGTTACATAGTCCGCCTTCTAGATCCAACTGCTCCATCCGCAGGTAAATTCGCCAATATTTTTCCACCCGAATTATCCAGAGGCACGTGATGCCAGGATCATAACTGAATGGGTATCCAGGAGAATACACGAAACCTGATAGAAATTGAATGGAAAATGAAATTTCAAAGTTAATTTTATTTTTTGTTTTGTCAATTTATTATAAAATAAAATTTTATCCAAAAAATTTGATATTATATATATAACTATAAATTAAATTTTACCCTCTGGTGTCACATCAAATTAATTATGGTAATTTAACTTAGGAATAGGTAAAACTTTTTCCATATTAACATTTTTAGTTTTTGAACTTGAAACTCCTAATTATAATAATAGTATAAATAATTTTGGTTTATGACACAGATCAGTAAGTTTTTGAAAGTTATAAGGTAACTACAGAGACCGAATTTGCCATTTTAGGTTTTTAATCAAATCCGGTTCTGCCCTCTCTTATCATTTATTTGTTGTCAACGGCTGATGTACATATTAAATGTTATTATGAATTTTTTACAATCGTCATACATATAGTACGTTCGTACTACATAAAAACATTGAAAATGTTACTAGTCACATATTTATCATAACAACTTTTATAACAAGGATAAGAACAAATTTGGATAATTAAAATTTTGGTAAAAGTCCTAGTTATATGCGTTTTTTGATAAGGTAAAATGTACCTTCACCTAGCCCGCTGTAAAACTATGTCCAAAATCAATTATGGCCTATAAAATAGGAACTAACAAAAAAGATCCTTCATCTCAGTTAATACTTATAAGTTTTGCGCATTAAATAAACAACGTGGCACCCAATGGGATACGCACCTGTTAATATATTTTTTTTTAAATTTCAGTTATTTTTTCTTTTGTATCAATCCCTCTTACTATGCAAATTAGAAAAACGATTTTGACTGTATTAAGGGCTTGGGCAGTGCCACCATGTTTTTCCACGATAGCCTAGACTCTTTCAATGCAAAAACAAAAAGCCTAGATATTTTTTTTTGAGAAATACATTAGATCTGTTATACCTGTTAGGATTGCGACATTTAGCGTGCCAAAATTTGTGGGCTGTGTAGACAAATTTAATGATATATTATTCACCCCTCTACAATTATTAAATTTTAGGTAAATTCAAAAAACTCGTTTTTTTTATTAAGTTCGTCGTAAAAACGATTTTAATGTTATTTTTATTTTGGGCATGAAATTAAATAAACCTCGGACCGAGCCAGAATATTATTATTATAACACATTTTGATTTTAATCGATGTGTTTCAGGAAAATAAAATAAATTTAAAAATCTATGCTAATTAAATAAGCTTATCTCCTTTGTGCACAGTAAAGAAGTAGAAAAGAAATTACAGTACCAACCATTAAATATACAATTATAAGCCAATTTAGTTTAATGGAATAACTTAATAACGTGCAGCTGTCCATCGACTAGAACACACTTTTTTTAAAGGCAGAAAATTTTTTTTTTAAATTAATTTTTTGCCATGCCACCTGTTAATAAATTTGCCCCAGAAAATTATTGCACCTTTGTTTCCCATCTCTAAAATATTATACCCCCTAGGGCGTTTTTTGATAAGGTAAAATGTATTTTTATCTGACCATGTATAATTCCTAAAATCAAAAACAAATTTTGCCTAAAAAATAAAAATTCCATAATTAGGAAGAAACCTGTTTTTATCTAAGCTGATATTATTAAGTTTTGCACATTTAAAAAAAACTACGTTTCCAACATTTTATGTATTTTTGTGAACCCAGTCAGTTATGATAGGCACTTATTGATAAAAAATATATACTTAAAATCAAGTGTACTTCTAAAATTCTGTAAAAACACTTGGTGTTTGATTATCCCAAATGTAATAAGGGCTGTATTAGGCAATGCCGCCTTATTAATATACGTCAGCCTTTATATATACTTCAATGTAAGAACAAAATTTTAGCAATTTTTTTTTAGAAAATCTCTAAAATCGCCTGTGACAGCCACCTGTTAAAGAGTGCGACATTTAGTGCGCGATTAAGACATGTCGGTTTAAGATTAAAATTAAGTTGCAATACCTGATTGTTTGTGTCGGATATAAGATCCGCATTTGTGTCTTAGTAGGATAAATTTGGGATCTATTCCATGATCCAAATTGGTAGTGGTATTATTATTTTCATTATCTAAATGCGCCGTTATGTTAAACGAGTGTGGATTGAATGTCGTTATTTCATTTCTATAAGGGTTGACATCGTGTTGATAATAGCTTTCGAAGTAGGGCTCAAATTGCTCTACAAATGTCAAAAGATTAATGTAAATATTTGCCTACAGAGTTCATTAATTTTTTGGAAAATTATTAAAATTTTTCAATATTGGTTGAATGTTGAAAATTTTCTAGAAGCGTTAGAATTTTTAAAGCAATCTTGTTGAAATGATAATCGGCTACTATGCATTTATATATCAATTTAACACTCCGGGAAGCAATTGCTAACCCTGGTTAATAATTTTCGATGTAAAACTCTAATTTTAAGAATATAAATTTTGAAATTTTTAAAGAAAACAAATGAACTCTAAACGCGCCATAGAAAAGTGTAAAATATGCTATAAGCCAAACATTTAAACGTCTATTGTACCAACTCTTAATATTTAATTCGGGCGTGCCAAAAGTTATAAAAACATTATAGTCTTTCAAAATTTTTAGGTCCGGATTGGCTCCAGCACACATATATTATCGGAATCCACCCCGATATTACAAAAGTATTAGACATTCGGTGTTATTTTTCGGCTCAACCCTAACCACTTATGGGCGGGCAAGTGGACGGTACAACTACAGGTCGATAAATCAAAGAAATTTTTTTTTATAAAAAAATTATATAATATTTTTGATGATTATTTTTTTTAATAATAATATAAAAAACTCGGTTTAAAATGGGGCACCCACTGGCTTGGCTGGTAGTTGGACAATCTTTAGGAAGTCGTATTGTTTTGCTTAAAGGTTAATATTAAGCAATTATCACAGCATGCGGAATGTTACGATTTGTTTAAGTTCTAAGGCTAGTTGTATTTTTTTTTGGCATAAATTATCAGGTTACATAAACCCCCTGAGGCAATAAATCACACTTTTTGAAAGTCAATTCGACGTGAATATTCATATGGAAACATAACTTTACTTCAAGAAATATAAATCTACTATATAAAATATATTATTCTGGAAAAATTTTGGGGATGAATAGGTTGACATATTCTCGACTCGGCCAAAAAAATATTATGCTGACAAGTGTAAATAAGAATAACTTCAATGATGACACATTCAATATACCGAAACCATAAGTAATTGGGGACCCTTTAAATTTTGGCTGATTTTAATATGAAAAGTTTTTTAATACAGGAAAATGTATGGCGAAAAAAAACCGGTAAAGCGGAGTCTTTCGAAGTGGTTGGAAAATATAAATGGAGAAGTTATAAGATTAAAAAAATAGTTATGGGAACTCGGTCAAAATGGGTACTAATGATCTTTTAAAATAAATGAAACATTGAAAACCCAATGTTTCAAATTGGTAAAAACCAGGTTTTTAATATTGGTTCAACTGTGAAATTGTGTAGGATGTCAAAACTAATTTTATATACAAACATGTAAACGAAATACAAAACCTTCTTCAACGAATGCATACGAAATGTTGAATCCCCTGTAACGTGTGTTTGGGCTAAAGTTATGCGCTTTAAACCTAATTTCCATGTTACTTTGGAAGGAAAAGAGGGACGGTGGATCAATATCTTTTCGGTCACCACAGTAACGTCCAATAAGATGCTTAAGCCCATTGTCTCCAATAGTATAGAATTCTAGGTAATCGTGTAAGCACCTATATATGAATGACATGAATAGTTTAGCCATGTTATTAAGTTGAGAGTGGCAGTTGCATTAATTAAGTTCGGAGGCTGGAGTGGCTCTCAAATTTTACTCACGCGTTGGAATATCCCGACAGGATAAAAATATATATATAAAATTAGAGATTGACTTTCATATTCTCCATAAATCTCGGCAAATATTGCATCCAAAAAATTTTAGAGCTTAACTATTTATTCAAATAAGTTATCAAAAAAATCGAAGTTTTGATTGGTGTTAGAGTTCAAATACAGGGCAAGATATTCCGCCCGACCCGCTCGACATATTTTTTAATTGGTTTTTCATTTTAGGCTCAGTTGGGACAAATACGGCTGGAAATCTCAATATAAACTAAATTTTTGCTTTAATCAATATTGTGCAGAGTGGAGAGTTGTAACCATCTAATACATTTATCATTTTTAGTTCTCGTTAATAATGGTTAAAAAAATAAGGCAAAATACAAATCACTATACCAGATATAAAAAATAAAATTGGCGAAAAATTTGATTTGATTGCGGAGTGTGAGCTCACCTCATTCACCCTGCTGCAAACAAATGAGTTTGAGCTCTTCGAGTATTGTAACCTCTGTTTAAAAAGTTCCATTTCCTACATTAGTTTTTAAGGTTGATTAAATAATTTTTTGAACAGGGCGGCACCACATTAGAAAGAACTCGTTTTTTTCAAAATTCATAAAAAAAAAATATTAAAGGCAATTTTACAAAAAATTGCCAAATTTAATAAAAACACAAAAAATACATAAGGAAATAACAAATTAAAATAATAAAATGTATAAATTTTTTTAAAAATAAACTCAATAAACTTGTGTGCAAACCAAAACGTAATGTTCCGGCCCGGCCCACCTGACATATTTTTACATTCAAGCCCCGGCCAAAATTTTGGTTCTCGTTGCCCGGCCCGAATTTTCATATACGGCGAAATTGTATATTGTTAGCCATGAATTATTTGCTTTAAAATTATCAAAACAATACAAGTGTGGAGTGATACCCTATCGCGTGATAATTAATTTATCATTTTTAGTTTTTGTCAATAATGGTTAAAAATAAAGAAATGAGGAATTAAAAAATTGGCTTGGCTCTTTCTATATTTCTATAACTTAAGTCCGGCTCACCCAGCCCGTATTAAATGGCCCGGTTTGTTTATGAGGCGAGCAGGGCGGACTGGGTCCTGACCTTGGTCTCTATCTTAATATGGCATGTTTTAGGTTCTATTGACATTTGGTTCCGATTTATAGACATTTATTAAAACACAATAAATGTTGTTTATGGCATTCTATTAATTTGTCAAAAGTATTTATTAAAAAATTAGAAATGTTACCCATATTTATTGGCTTCACGCAAATCAAAGTCAATGAAATTGAATGAAAGACCTTCAAATTCAACACCTTTAAATATGTACCAGCATTCGGCTTGGGCTGGATAATAATTGGGAAAATTAGGAGTTGTCAAATATCCGTTTGCGTGTCTGCGATCAAAAACTTTGAGACATTCTAGATTATAATAGAAAATTACCATGAGAATATAGTAACCTTGTGTCTAGTTTTTAAAGAAAATAAAAAAACAAGTAATAAATAGATATGATTAAACTGGATAAAAAAGCAAATTTATCTATTACAGGGTTTTGTAGAGAATAAAATTTAGGTTTTATATTCGATTAACAGCTAATTATAGGCACTTAATCGGACCTTTTGAATTTGAAATATTCATAAGGGCGCTCACAAATCATTTGTTGACACAATATTTTCATACACTTAGAGCAACATTTAAAATAATGCAAGGCAATTAAATTTTTTTTTATCTTTTATTTTTTTGTTTTTATAAAAGTATTTTATCATAAAATCCGTTTTTTGATTTAAATAACTTGAAAGTAAATCGCTAATATTTTATGTAACCTTTTTAGGCCATTTTTTTACAATGAATCTAATGATGCTATATTTTTAATTTAGTAGTTGGTAAAAAATTAAACCCGGATTCGTAATCGCAAGAAAACTTTTTATGGTAATCCGCTGCCACAAATTCTAAATTTTAAGTTGCATACAAGACAACCAACAAAATCTCGCAATATTAACAAATTTAAACTTTTAATTGGGATAAATGCAAATATAATTTTGCAATAGAGACATGTGCCCTTTTTCATTTTGCACTTTGTCAAATATCTCCATCTATAAATTTGGCATTTTCGTCATTAGTTGGCCAATCTCATAATATCTGTTTAAATTGCAAAAAAATATATAATTTTCTGAATGATTTACCCAGCCGGATCCGCCCGACACATTTTATAATTTATGACCTACCCGGCCTGGAATTTTGTTCCTTTTTGTTACAAGTTAAATTTTTTTGTTTTAAAATATCAATTAAATTAAGATTGTAGAAGTATCTTTTATCTTGTTATAAATTTAACATTTTTAGTTTTTGTTAATACACAGGTCAACAAATTTTTGAGACCTATGAACTAACTTCAGAGACCAGACTTGCCATTTTAGGGATTTTTAAATCCGTTTATTTTTTTACTAATCAAACTTTATAAGCCAGCTATAAACATTTAAAATTTTTGACAAAATGTTTAAAAAACATTCAAAAACAAAAAAAAATATAAAAAATTTGTATTTATATTTAAAACAGTTACTGTTAAATTCAAACTTCAAATAATATTTGTATTTCACCGATAATATATTGTGTCCCATAATGGCTGAGATGCCAAATATTCTTTGTATAGCGTTAAAAATTTTATTTTTCATTATTTGAGATAAAAAATATAAATCACTACTTACAAGTGATTTTAATATGCAAAGATAAGTTTTTTCCTTTAGTCTCGACGCAAAATTAAATTTGGACAATTTCTTGATAGAAAAAAAGCCTAAGCTGAAAGTAACTTCAGAAAACGTAAAATATATATGAAATTAGGCCATCGTGATTCCCCATCAGTGCCATAATTTACTTTTTTCACACATTTTTGTCGACCTGGATGATAGTTTAAATGGGCAATATGAGATTTAAAACTGGTCCTGCCCAAGCTAGCTCTTAATTTCCTTTTTCAATCAGGCCCGTCCTGTTCTGAATACCGAGCCCGTTTTTCTTGCGGGCTTTCGGGTCCTTTGAGAATTATTATGTAAATTTAAATTGGAATAAAATTTGAACGCAGCTTTAGTAAACTGGTTTGCAATGTTGTCCAATTTAATTAATTTTTTTAAAAATTTAAATAGGTCACAGTATAGCCGCCTTAAAAGAAAGCCTTTTTATCAGCAAACGCATATATAATTTTTGGGTATACACGATTTATTTGTTTTATTAAAGTGAAATTGTTAAAAATTTATAATGATAGATATTTTACGCACAGAATTTATATACCAATGCCTTTTATGTTTAAAGGTCAACATAACCTCTAGAAATATGAGTTTTTGCTCTGTTATGCTATAAACCCTATATATTCTATGGCAGATGAAAAAGTATTGTGAATGGCTTTTACCTGAAAAAAGGATCGGAATTTTAGGAATTGAAAATATAAGAATGATTAGGAACATGATTGTAAGACGATTGATATTGTTTTTCACTAAACAGGATTGTCATAAGACCGCTAAATCTTTTAATTGCCAAAATAAACTAAATGCTATGAAATAATATGTATTAAGCATTATTTCGATACTGAATATTCTATGAGGCACGGAGGATTAATTTGAAGCCAAATTTTAGCTAATAAGGGTACCATAACTATTTTTTTTATAATATTGATATATTCGTGTTTTTTTAAAAAAATTACATTAACCATTTGGGAAAAAACAATAAATGGACTATTAAGGAGAATCGGACATGGAGCAGTAAAATAAATACGATAATAGGTTTATTTGACTGCGTTCTATTAAATAGTGAAAAATTTCAATTAAAATTATTCCCTTAATGGCCTTCTTCTTACACCTCCATAATTTTAATGTCTTAAAAGGCTATTATTTCTAAAATCTACTCCTTGACCAGTAAGACATTGTTGGTGATCGCTCTAATATTGAATTCTAATCTTCCTTTATTGGATTTAATGCTGGAAAATCACAACGACTACGATAAGTGAAACTATATCGCATTTCTGAAAAGAATACAAATAAATATATAAATCTCTGGGATCACCAAATGATCACCACAGGAGAAGGATTTTTTTTTTTAGTATGATAGCGAAAGAGGAATATGTAATATGGGAGAGATGGGGGCTCGCCAAAAGGTTGGAATAATGCGAATGAGGAAAAGAAAAACTGGCTGGACATAAAGGGCCGGCGAAAAAAATCAATTTTGAAATTTCAAATCTTTTTAAAGCTCTTTACTGAACTTTTTAGTCAAAGTAAGAAGATTGTTTGTTTTTATATAATTAGATTTTTTTGAATAAGTGTTTGTCTATTCAATTCAATACCACCGGTAACACGAAATAAATAAAAAAAAACTCTGTCTCGTTTATATATATAATTTTAAGAATGCATCACAAATAAAATAAATTTGAGTTTAACAAAAAATTATGTATGAATATAATTTGTTTCGACCAGCACTACAACGGTTAGCCCTAACTATAAAACAGATTTAAAAAACTATTGTTAAGCATATGCAGCAGCTCCTTTTTTTAAAAGGAGCTCACGAGGGGACAGCTTAATTTAATAATGCAAGCTTATATCTCGTTTTAAGGACAAATCGATAATTTCGTTTATGGCCAAATATGATAAGAACAGTGAAAACCGTAGGAAATTCCAAAATATGCCTTTTATTCTGTTTTGTTCTTTATATAACAATGACTTATTTAAAATAAAAGTCGGCATTAATAATCAGAGCCAGAGAGAAAATTGTTTTTTAAAGAGGACCCACCCCTGTGCTTTCAAAACATTCGAACTCGTCAGGGCGCGAATTATTTTATTTTTAGAGGGGCTTGATGATTTGGTAGTTACTCGCACAACCGATCGTATTTCAAAAAATATTGCCCCTTTTCTATTTATAAGAGTTTATGCCGATTTTTTAGGGATGCTCGGATCAACTTTCATCATAAATAGGGTAAAATATTATCATACTCATTTAAATTTTTTTAGGAGTGCCTAAGCTCTCGTGAACACCCACGTCCATATGGCTCTGGAACTTATGTTTTCGACATAATTTATCCCACGGGTTTGTTCAAAATTGAATGAATGGGTATGGTCTGTTACGATGAAAAAGCGACATTTTGTCATAATTCAGCTATATTTTATTGGTTATTTTGTAAAATCTATAAAAAAAAATTTACTGGCGGGGGTGGTAGGCATTTTAATTACGGTTGAATGAGTTTTATAACTCTTTTCGTTTGCCTAAGGGAAGCATAGATTTATCTAAAAAAAGGCATTTTGATATATAATAAAACCAAAAAAATCAATCTCATCCATTATGATATGAAATCTTGGTGCTTTAAAAGCATACGAATGACTTAAAATATAAAATGTTTACAACGGATGAGTTCCATTAAAAAAATGTAATATAAAATTTTATAGTTGCTACCCTTGTCCCATCGTAATATATTAAATTTTCATATGTTTATTTGGATAGTATGTAATCCATTAAAACATAATTTAATGACTTTCTATCCGATCTTAGTTCTTATAAAATATAAATGAAAAATGAGTTAGGGACGCGTTCCATTGATTTTATTAATTGCAAAAACTTATGTTTTGATTATAATTTCTATATAACTTTTATCTGAAAAAAAGTATTTCTGCTAATAATTATGATTTGCAATTTTATTAAAATGAGTGTTATGACATGAGAAAAAATTTCAAAAATTTAGGAAAAAATTAACTAATCGCACTTCTTAAAGTAAAATCTGATAAATGTAATTAAATTGATTTATCTAGCTATTTTAAATAAATATTTCTTTCCAAACAAAAATGTGTATGTTTTGTCTTGGGGTTGAAACCCTCATCAAAAATAATTTAACAAACTCGGTGCAAAAACAAAAAATTTATTTTTATAAACAAAAACAGGTCACTAAAACAAACACAAGCGCAAGGTTAAAAAAATAAATAAAATAAAAACACTAGGGCAAAAATAAATATTAATAATACAAAAACTGTATTTTTTTGTATTTAATTCAGTAGCTTGTGATTTCGAATTGCTCCTAGTGATAGTTTGACAAATTTTTATCTAAATAATATTTTGTGCATTTCCACTGCAACGTTAAACACGTTGACATATTTTGATTTTTAATTGATAAAATGACCTGATATATTAGTAAAGTGCCTTTTTTTCGTTTATAAATTTTCTCAGTCTACCCATTGTGCATATTTCTTCACAAATAATATATTTTTAAATTTTTTTTTATTCGAATAAGTTACTTTCTACATGTCTTTTAAGTTGTTAAAATTTTATAGCCACATTTATTTGTTACAATTTTCTTTGGTCTTCTTTTTTAAATTTTAACATTTTTTTTACTAAAACAAAATATTCTAATTATAAAATATATTTTATGGGCATTCTTCATTAGAAAATATTAATATCTTATAACAGACAGTTAACTTGTAAAATTAATTATATTTTTAAAAGGTGATGACGGCGGTTCGTCCATACAGAAAAACGACAAAGAAATGACATAATTCCTTGTTTTTTTAAATATTTTTGGAGTTATGTGTTATAAGTGTTTATTAACCATTTTTTACCCAGACCCGAAAAAAGGAACTCATATTGAGGTCAACTTTAACTTAATTCTTTGTTGAAAGAGTTTTGGTAAGAGTTTCTGAACTTCTTATTCTTTTACTCTACTTATTTCTCTAAAAAAAGCTCAATGGTGCCGGAATTGATTTAATTTAGTTATTGCACTTGCATTTATCATACAGGCTTCGGTTTATTGATTAATTTATTTATTTTTAAAGGATTGCATAGCAGTTTTCTATTAAAATAACTAAAAAAACAGCCATTTTAAAAATTGTATTCTATGTATTTTTGCAATTATAATTAGGGCTTAAATAAATCAAAAATATTTAAAATGAGCTAATAATTAAATTAGTGGGTCAATTTTCCAAATAAAACAATTTGAGAACTTTTTTCTGGAGTTAAAAAGTATAATAATGATGTGTCTGTATCTTGATTATCGTTATTATTATTATTAGGCTGCTCGGTATTTTGATCATTCACGGTCTCGTTCCCATACAACGTTGATAATTTACTGTTAAATGATACTGTTTTAGCATCCCACCCAAAATTTATTTCTGATTCCGAATTGGACTCGGCCAGATAGCATGTGGCATTTACTAACACATTATTCATTTCTTCAGACCTAATTCAGCATTCAACAAACAATGACAAAAAATAATAAAATGTATTATGCATTTGATAAGTAAATTTGGTCCAGAAATTTTGATTCATACAAATTTAAATATCTTCCTAAATATGGTCAGTAAATTTTTAAAAAAATAAAAGGTTGTTTTTAATCATAAACAATGGTATACTGGAATGACAAATGTTTAAAACAGAGACATGTTTTTGTAAAAAAAAATTAGTTTTGACTGGCAAAACACAATTAATTTAACCACAAAAATGATACAAACGATTTTCTAAACTAATTTAATAACATTTAATGACTAACATTTATTTTCCATTATTAAAATTGACAAAATATAAATAGAGAATGTTACGAATTGCAAATTTTGCCCAATAAAAAAAACATATATTATAATTGTTTTTTTTTAATTTTTTTAAACCAAAAAGACATTTTTTTGAATATTTTTTCTTATTTTCTAAACTAAAAACAAACATCCTAATGCCTGCCTTCTGAATAAATTCAAAAAAATAAATAGTGCATCTTACCTAGCACAATCAAGTCCCAACGCTTCCAAAACACTATTAAAATTGATACTAGTGGCAACTCTTTTTGAACCAGTCAAATTTAGGCTACTAAAAATGTCAGAAGTCTGAGTATGATTGGATGTCGCGTTTGGTCTTTGCTTACGGCTAGCCGTAGAGCTTCTTCGCCTTCTAGTGATGTTTATAAGCAAATGCGGATTAGCCATCAGCATTTGATCCATTGTTCCATTGCTTTCAGTATCGAAAGGTTGAATCATATACAAAACGAATCTTTGTCTATATATCCATGAAATTTTATGAAAAATAAAAAATTAAAATTTTAATTTATCATGATTTATTTTGACAATCAATGTATAGTTTTCAAAAAAAAATTGTACTTGCTTCCACCAATATGAGCTCGATAAATTTTTGCTCCCAACAAAGTATCATTCCATTGATCTTGAGTTGATATACTTATAATAAGAATAAAAATCATTAAAAAGCTATAAAAGCTAGGATATTGTAGATGTGTTTCCGGACTTTATTCAAATGAGAGCAGATATCTTGTCTATAATGTTACGATGTGGCATCGCAATTTAAATAATTTTGTTTAAACAAATGAGAGCTGAGAGAAAGAGCATTTTCGGCTAAACTGCTTTTCAAAACAAAAATTTTTGATAATATACTAAAACAAAATGTTATAGTTTAAAAATAGACTTTTCAGCTATATCAGGTTTATTTTTTTAAAAATATGAGGTATATTGACTATTCATAAATAAACATATTTTAAAATAAAAATTATTTTACCTCAATTTTATAAAAAAAAAGCGACCAATATATTATAGCATTTGGGGCTAATGCCCTAAATCGCTTAATGTCCTACACAGGATTAATATGACATTTAGTTGTTAAGCTATTTGTTAGGGCAATAACTGTATGCGTTGTACCTGTTTATCAAACTTCTTAAAAAAGACCGTCCTTATATGACACCTATCCTGCCGTCCCATAATTTTAGATATAATTTAATAAATTTGTAATCCTAAAATTAATTTGTTAAATTTCAGTTAAGAAATAGAGAGTTTATACTAGGCTGCACTACAACCTATATATTAGATTATATTTAGATTAATAAAAAACTTGACTGCACCAATAAATTAACTTTAGCAGCATTATATTTATATTAGCATGACGTTTCAATGCATACAAATCAGGCACAATTTTAGACCCCTTCCCCCCTCCAATTTAATTTGCTCCCCCCCCCCAATTAAATCCCCCCCCCCCTCTTCCCCGAATGCGTATAAATTTAATTTTTGCCCTTCCACCCCCATAAAATAAATTTGTTCCCCCAAAAATATCTTCTAAAAATTAGTATTTTAAAAATATTTACTTTTTTAAAAAAAGTGTTTTCATTCATATCAACACTTCTCATCCGCTAAAGAGATCTAAATAACACAGAAATTATTTCTGTTGTTATTAGATATAGGGGAGACCGGGGCGAAATGAACATATTTCTGCAAAATCGTTGCTGCTGACACATTTTTAATCCAAAAGTAAAAATTAATGGCTCATTTTATAGATAATTCATTATATTTTATAAAACAATCTGTTTAACCAAAAAAATATAACTCTGTAAAAAGATATTAAACAATGTATAAACCCACTAGTATTAACTATTTCGCCCATATACGGGGTAAAATGAAACACCCATGGGGCAAAATGAAAGTGTGTAAAATTTATTAAATTTACAGCTTTAATTTCAAATAAACCTTATATATTGAAAAATAAATATAGATTTAGATCATTTTATTAATAATTATATCATGATCAATTACCAGTGGCCCAAAAATCTTAACATCAAGGGGTTGAAGTCTATGTGAACAATGGGGTGGTAGTGTGACCACTTTAATCCAATTATCTTTAAAAAAGTTCACTGCTTTTATGGATATATGAGATACATGGTTATCCATAATTATAAGTCCCTTTATTTAAAATATAATTAAACAATTTACTGGATCCTCAGTTAAGCATTTAACATATTTTACAAAATGTTTTAAATACCCCACAAACTTTTATTCTTTCATCCATCCTGATGAATTGCCACAACCAACCATCACTCCCATAAGGACCATTAGTAAAAATTTGGTGAAGGAACTGTTAATAAACCAGTTTCATCTAAATTGAATATCATGTCAGGTTCAAAATAATATTTTTCCATTAGATCTAAGGTTCTGGTAAAAAACATTGACTGCTTCTTTTTTGAAACCAGATATCCTGGCTAGACTGGTACATTTAGGGCTTTTTATAGAAATGATAGGGTTTCTTTTTATGAAATTGCACCAATCAGGTCCAGCTATTGTTTAATCCAACTGGTAATTCTTTTGTTGAATATGACAGCATAATCATATGCTAGTTTTCTAATCTAATTTATTATAAAAATTATTTACTTCTTTAGGAGATAGGCATAACATTTAGAGGCAAATATAACATGTTGAACAAGAATTTCCTCCTCTGTGAGACTAAAGATAGTTTTTCCTTTCAAATTATATTGAGAACGTCGCAAAAGGGTAGAATACGGAATCTTAAACTCTTTAGCTGTTTGGTAAATGGATTTGAATTGTTTTTTTAAGGCTATGGGCTTTTTTGAGAATGTCTTCATATGTCTTCAAACTTTTTCTTTTATAATTACGCATGAATGGTTTGGGGCGAAATGAATATGTTCATTTCGCCCCGCATTGAGTAGTGTTTGCAAAATCAATAATGTTAAAATAATATTAAGTTCTAAGTTAAAAATGTATTATATTCTTACAATGAAGTGTTTTTTAAATCTTTTTATTATAATAATATTTTCGAGGTAACATTTTATAAAAAATAAAGCAAAATTATTGTTGCTTAAAACATAAATTTAAAATAGCATTTTTTCTTTAATTGAGATTTTCTAAATTTTTTCAAATGGATGTACATGTAAAAAATATAATGAATCGATAGCTTGTTTAAAGATCTACAACATATATAAAATTTATATATATTGAATAATTTTTGGCAGAGATATATCCATTAATCATTTCACCCCACCAACCATTTCGCCCCGGTCTCCCCTATAGAAAAATATGATGTTACAGAAAGCTGTATATTTGTGAAAGCAATTCATAAATCTGATGCCAAAGAAATTTTTTCACACGTCAACAATCTTTTATTAGAATATAATCTAGAACTAAAGAACCTGATCGCACAATGCTACGATGGGGCGAACGTAATGTCCGGGGAAAAAGGTGGTGTTCAAGTATTTCTAAGCAAAATGGCTGGGCACTATGTCCCGTATATTCACTGCTTTAACCCCGATTGCATCTCGTTATAAAAGATTGTCTTGAAGTTTTAAGTGAAGGGAAAGATTTATTTGATAACTTTTCTTCCCTTCATAAATTTTTTCAACTTAATGCAATCAAGGAAGTAAGTGAATGCGGGACCATACCCCAGCTGTTGCCCCATCGGTTGTAATCACTAGGACGCCACTGATTTTAAAAAAATAATACATATAAATATTAGAAACTCTTTTAATTAAAAATAAAAAAGTTTTTATATCCTCAGGTCACAGGGCCGTAGTGTCGTGGTTTTTTGACCATATATATATAATCATCAATTAATTTTTGTATTTATCATTTGAAACATTATTTTATTTATTAAAAATAATTAATGATTAATTTCAATGCCAAACGATTTATGTTTCTAAAACTTTTGATTTAATACACCATTGTTTGTCAGAAATTAAACAATCAAGAAATACAAATACATTTACAGATTTATTTAAAAACTGTTTTGATATATATAATACTTTTTTAAATGACAATTTAGTTATAGATAAGAGAAAAACTAAACCTAAAGATTTTTCTGATTATTATTTATTTCTACTCATAGTTTGAGAATATTTTAAAAATTAATGATAAACTAAAAAGTATTTAATTTAATATTATTGATTTATTTATTGATTCTCTTAATAATAGTTTTGTTACCGATAATATTTATTTAAAATCTTTAAATTCCCTTTATAAATTTGATTATCCTTTATAAGATATAAATAAATTAGAGCCTCTTTTAAAATTAAGTAATATTGACAAACGTTCATTATCCAAAAAAATTAACGTAAAAAAATTATTTAATAAAAAAACTTAAATTACAAAGAATGTGTTACTAATGATTCTGTCAAATTTTTATATGATTAAAAAGATGCATTTCCCAATTTATTTAACATTTTTTCTATAAGTTTGTTATTTGGCTCTTCAATGTCGAGTTGTGAGGCCAGAATTTTAATAATAAAAAGTTTGAACATGGATCCAATTGATGTACATGTATATTTTTTGCCGTGACCGAAGGTCGCGGATAATTCTGCCGCCAAAGGCGGCATAAAATTTTTTTCTGCCCTCCCACAATTTTTTTTGCCCCTCCCCCTCCCCCAAATCGGAGCTAGAATCGGGCTTAATACAAATATAGTTAACATTTATTTTATAGCTAAAGGTCGGACGACCTTAATCGCATGTAAACTGGGTTGTGTTCTATACTTAAGTTAAGCAACGTTGGCCTGGTTAGTAGTTGGATGGATGACCGCCAACGAATCCTTAAGCTATCCATTTATTTGAGAGCCTAGGCTTAAAAAATAGGTCACCTGTCCGTGTTATATTCATATAAATCTGCGGGACCTGCTGTAGAGTAAAAATAGGCAAAGCCATACGGGCATGTCGTTCCCTAGGTAAAAATGCAGAAAACTCCTATACCACAAGCTTTTATTTTATGGCATCTAAAATTCAATCAACCTGTTAGATCCTGATGTCGCCAGTGAAGCTGTTGCATTAAAAAGATAAGGGTTTATATTGCTGGTCACATACCTAGGGGGCGGTAATAATTGTTTTCTCCTAAAAAGTCTTTTTATCTGACTCCGAAAAGCCGATACAAATTTTTGACCCCGGTTAATTGACAAAATGTTAAAAGCCACAAATTTGTTAGATCCAGAGCTCGGTTTATTAGGTCTGTTTGGTTTTTTCCTCGCAATTTTCCTTAATTCGGGAAATTTCTTAGAATGATCATTTGTAAGTCGGGAAATCGGACTTATTGTCGTCGTGGACTCAAAACTTGCATTTGTCAGATAATTTTTTATCTGCGCTAAACATGTCGCGTTTGAGCTAAAACTGGCCCGCAAGATGTTCAAATTGTAGATTTCTAGCAGTGGGGAAAAGACATAATTGTTTTCGGTGGTACTTAGATAAGCGCTGACATCTGCAGCATATTTGGCAAGTATCATATCATTGTTAGATGATTTTCGTGACGCTCCGGCAAAATTTAAGGTTGCTATTAACAATTATACATATAAAAAGGACTATTTTTGTTGAACGTTTATTAGGTTTGAACTAAGATTAATTTTAAAACTTAAAATAATTTTTGTCTTATTCGAATTTTTATCTAAAATAGAAAAGCAAAAAAAATTTTTTTTGATAAAAGGCGAGTCAGGTTGCCTGTAACTCTTATCTTATTTAATGCTCATACCCTTAGTTTTTTAATTTACCTTATGTAGCCAACGCATGTTTTATGTTTAAATGATTGCAAACAGAGGCTCAGAAAAATTTAAGAAAGGGTAATTAAAAAAAGGTTAGATATATATAGGTCGAAAAAAATCGAAGTGTGGAAAATAAAATTACAACTTCTTTGGGCGAAATAATCCCCATGATAGCCTTATCTTTTATATATATTATCCGTTTTCCGAAACCTTCCGCAACCATTTTCCTATGTATATATTAAAAAATGACCAAATTTGACCGAATCGACTAGTTTTGCGACTTTGAAATTACCTAAAGAAAATAACCTAAAAATATTTTTTTGCATAGTATTATCAATTGTAATTTATATTTATTCTCTCAAATAATGAGAAATAAATTTTTAAGTATATCAAGCTTTTTAACAACATTTAGGTTATACAGAATATTTTGAACCCCAACCTTCAGGACATGATATATATTGGGTTAGAAATAAAAATACTATTTAAAATTTGAATTTAATACGTTTAAAAATGTTAATATTTATTCTTTTATTTTTTTTTTGTTTTAAATATTTTTTCAAAAGTTTTTAATGTTAGCTGGCTTTAAAAGTTTGATCAGAAAAAAACGATAATCGAATTTGAAATTTCTGCAAGTCTGGTCACTGGTTAACTCATCGGTCTCAATAAATTGTTAACCAGTTGTCATAAACTTTTATAATATTATATAGACTCATAAGTAACAACGCGTCAATTACTTACTGTCTTCTACATCAACATACCAGGGACTTACAATCGAACAGCTCAGCATAATCAAATTTAGCTACAAAAATGTCAACTTTCCACCGATGCCCATACCCTAAAGTATCTCTTTCCATTGTTTTCTTATACGTCGCATTTTGACCAGAGAAAATTAAGAAACTCAAGTAAAAAAACTTGATGTGTAATTATAACTGAAAAATAAAACAGTTTAGAACGCCGCCAAAAACCTTTAGATTATTTAGAACTTAGGTGTCTATAAATTGAATTCTTTTTTTATAAAAAACCGGCCATATTTTTAGTTCGTGTACGAATAAACTTAACAGTCAACCAACTAAAATTGCTGGTTAGATTCATTAACATGTGCTTAAATTGTAATACTTATTTTCTAATTTAAATGTTTTACCTGTAAGGCTTAGTAAAAATAGCCATGAAATAGAGTGCGCGATCATTTGAGAGGTGAAGAAAAAAAAAATAAATTATTTTTTTAGTTTGCCAAAAATATTGAAGATAATTCAGTTGTGTAAATAATTGATTTTTTTACCACTCGTCTGGTGATTTAAATAACCTTATACAGGTGGCGCGACTTTAATTTGGCATCGGGTGCTATAAATAAATGATTGCCGAATTCTTTCGACTACCATTGCTATTTTTTAAGCTGGATTCCAAATTTAATTATTTATTGCGATAAAACATATTTAAAAAATTATTTTTTTACATTATATAGTCGAATATATATTGCTATATGTTTATATCTTTTGGAGCGAAGAGGTTTTAAATTCAAGCTCTATATTATAAAATTTAAATAAAATGTTTTAAAAATTTTGTAACCTTCGATGGCAGATTGGTTTTTGTATGTTTATCAAAGGCCGTCGTTAGGTTTAACAATATTAGGGAGGGGTATTAAAAAATATCCGTTTTAAAATAAACACCATAGAAATCTAAAAATAATTTAGATTAAGGGGGGAGAGCTACAAGTTTTCACCTAGTCTTAGTTACGAATATGGTTCAACAACTCTTATCAATTTCATAAAACATTTCTAGATATAACTACCACAATTGGTTCAATTAGCTTTAATTTACAATTAAGATCATTTATTTTTATGAAACTGAAAACATATCATAACTCACGAAACTTTTAATGCTTTTTTTATAACCGTACTTTTACATTTAGCAGTTTTAATGTAAATAATTTTTTCGGAACCCTTTCAAAATGAACCTGGACCGATATCGCTAATCGAGGGCCGGGCTGCATTGGACCTCAATTTTTTAATTTGCCTGTGCCGCCTTTTTTCCCCTATTAATAACAGGTTTAAATAAAAAAAAAGTCCACCATTCTTAAAAAGTCATAATTATTGGCTTACCACTCTTGTTAAGTATTGTATGTTACAATTTTTAAATTTGGCAGTAATATTTGCTAGAGTATCTAAAATTTTTTGTCAGAATATTTTTTTTCATTCAATTTTTTATGTGTAAATAAAAATAAATTTGTCGTAGTTTATAAAAGAAGATTGACAATAAAAATATACACTCGACGTTATATTTACAGCTTCCAGCAAATTTATTCACAAATTCAAATTTTCAGTTAAGATATTAATTACCTATAAATATTAAAAACCGAAAATATATCGTGTCGTATTTAAGTTTGGAAGCGAAATATTTTGTATTATCTAAATGCCGATGTAAGAGCTTGATATATTAATAAAAAAAAATTTCCATTATTTGGATTAAAAATATAAGTTACAAGGGATTATAATATGCAAAAAAGATTTTTAAATTTTTTCTTTTTAGGGTATACTTAGATCTGTCAATTTAGTCAAAAAGGCCATTTTTCGTTATAGACGGATCTAAGGAGCCAAAGACGGAAGAAACAAAGAAAAACGAAAAACATATATGAGATTAGGCCATCATGGGGATGCATTCTATTATATTTTCATAATAATCACGTTTCTGACATAAATATTTGTTGACCTGTGTTAAAAATTTTCCCTCATGGTTGGTTAAACTCATATTGTTTAATATTGCAAAACAATATATATTATTTTTTTGATATGGCCACATGTGTTGTATCAACATGTTAACTTAAATGGTCATAAAGAAAAATTGTTAATTTACATATATTTTTTAGTTGTTTAATTTTAGAAGTTTTTTAATTTTTGTCAAATTTAAAACACAAATCGATGCATAAGATTTAAAATATTTTTGCACATTTTTTACAGAAAAAAAAAATTAATCAGAGTAAAAATAGCCAATCTCTATTAGTACAATTTTTATCTTAAAACTTTTACTCAAAATAGAGTTTTATAAGCTCTCCTTTAAAGGAATTTAGGTAGCTTAAGGTTTTATATAATCAATTAATACTTAACTTTGTAAATTTAATATTTCCAAATTTAATAAAAACATGAATTAAACTGTGAGTGGTGTGGAAGAGGCTATTACAAAACCAAACATTTCAATCAAAAAACAAATATGAAAATATCACGTATTTGGCGACCTCGAGATACCAAATATAATAATTTAAATTTTTTTTTCAAATCTATTAATATTACAATAAAATATTAAATTACAAGTATCGAGCTTCAAAGGGTCATGCAAGTAGTTTCTTAAACTTCTAATAGAAATATTAAATCCTCGGGGTGAGTTTTGACTTATGTCTCAATTTAGGCTTCCTAAATTTTGTCGGTGAATTTTTCCAATGTCAGTTTGCTGTCCTAGCGAACTCTCAAACAATGAAATTGTTTTTACCCCCATCTACTTTTCACCTTGCAACCTATATCCAATTAATTCTAAATATTTTAATAAAAAAAAAATAAATAATAGAAGATGTGTAAATAAAAAATATTTTTTAGGTAAAGCAAAGGCCAAAAAAGGGGGTTTGGTTTTAGTTTTTCCATTAGATATTTTTTGTGCAGAAGAATTAAAATCTATTTAAACCGAGATAATTAAAATATTTTTTTTTCCATTGTTAACTTTTTGCCATTGAAGCAGTGAGCTCTTTCAATTTAAGTCTCCATTTGTTTCTATCTCTACACTCATTTCTATTTAGGTTGTGACATCTCATGCTAGCGTCTACTCTTTGAGACCAGGTGAGTTTAGGTCTGCCCCTTTTATTCTTGCCTTGCACTTCAATTGCATTTACCAGATTGCTTAGATACCCGTCTTTTTGCATAATTAAAATATTTTCTAAGATTATAGAAATACGGCCGCATACTATATTTCTCTATTCGGTGGCTTGCAGTGCTTTTTGTATTTTTTATTTGTTTTTGTTAAAAAATTTATAAATTTCTGAAATTTGTTTTGCTCGCTGGACAAAATTCGTCCCCTTTCAATTGAAACTGCACAAAAAAAAAGAAAAGCCCACTTTTAGATAGAGGGTGAACTAGTAATCTTTTAAACTAAAAATTTAATAAGTTTATTGCAGCATTGCATTTTTGAATTTGTTTTTAAATAATTGTAAATTTATTTTGTTATATTAGTAGGCAGTGTCTCCTACTCCGGGGGGGGGGGGGGGGGGGGAGGGGGGTAGGAACCAAGCGGTTCCAAAAAATTGGCCGAGGGGGGTAGGTATTCGAGGGGGGTAGGTATTCGAGGGGGGTAGGTATAGTTATGGGGGGTATTTTAAAAAGGAGGGTAACAATAGCAGTCAAAGTGGGTAATTTATTTAACAAGAATATAATATTTTTCTCAATTTTTTACACATCTACACACAAAACATATATAACACTGGTCGACAAAAAATGACTTCATATTATAGACCAAAAACTTTGAACATTTTTCTAGCGCAGTTTTTTCTGCTAAACATCATGGTGTTTCCGTTTTTTCCTCTCTGATCTAGTTTTCATTTTATTTAAACATCATGGTGCTTTCCGTTTTTTCCTACCTGATCTAGTTTTCATTTTAATTGCTATTAAAGTTGTCAAAAAGTACCTTTTTGGCATATTTTTACATAAATTTACTATATCAATTATTTAAAAATAAAAATTTTTACATGTAAATGTAGGTTAAGAAGTGATTTTAAATAATACTATTTTTTTTTAATTACAACTTCTTTATTTTATATATATTCAAGTTGGAAAAAAATTTTAAACGCACCCTTAAATATTTTTTTAATAATTATTAAAAATTTTTTTATAGTATTTTAAAATATTAAAACTATAATAAAATATGTTGCTAGATTGAAAAATGTTAAATAAATAAAAGAAAGTGTAACAATATACTCTTAAGCTATATTTTTATTTGTATAATAATAAAATATTAAATATGTGTAAAATGTTCCAATTAATTTTAATTATTTAAAATTACCAAGTTTTCAAATTTTGTTTACTCTTTTTTGGTACCCCTTGTTAACCAAAGTTTTCGACTTGGAAATCATCACTATTTGTGTATGCCTTCCAATAATGTCCAATACAAAGTTTTATGTCGAGTGACATCCCATTGCGTAGGCAGAAAAATCCGAAGTGACAAATTCAAGAGTCACTGTCTAAAGATTCACCCTTCCCTTAAATGGGAGGCAATTAAAAATCTATACACGACGATACTTTACAATTTTATAAAGGAGTCTCGTATTTTACCACAGCTTAAAAAAAATACAATGAAGTAAATGTGGAAAATATAAACGAGATATGTGCTTTTTACGACCTTGACCCTTATTTGATTTCTGAAGAAATGAAAATGTTTATTCCGTTTTCCGCCAAGCTTTAATAGATGGAATCATTTCTACCCAATATTTGAATGGTTAATATATTTTTTAAATTCTAGAATCAAAAAATACTCCAGAGAGTTTCTGTAACTATCCGGAGGACGACGTTGAAAAAAGTGATGAGGATGATGATGAAACCTTGTTTAGTTCAGATGACAATTTTTTACTACCTTATAGGGCTTTAAATAAAACATACAATTTGAAAACTTTAAAAAAATATATAAAATCTTAATAACGATCTCCAGCTGTAGCACTGAGAGATCAATGAGCAAGATAAAATTAATTAAAACTTCTCTTCGTAACAAAATGGGAGATATGTTTTTACAATATCTCCTTTTGTTAAAATCTCAAGAGGACATTTTATTGCAATTAGATAATGACTTAATTATTAATAATTTTAAACATTTATATCATTATAACAATTCATTATAATAAATAAAATTAAATTGATTTGAAGTGGCTGCTTATAACACAGGTCAACAATTTTTTGAGAGTTATGAGTTAACTACAGAGATCAAACCTGCCAACTTAGGGAATATCAAATCCGTTTCCCGTTTTTCCTAATCAAACTTAGTTAGTTAGTTATAAACATTGAAAATTTTAGATTTTCCTAATCAAACTTAGTTAGTTAGTTATAAACATTGTAAATTTTAGAAAAAAGGTCAAAAAACCAAAAAAGATTCAAAAACGAAAATAAACTGAAATTTTATTTTTGCATATTTAAAATATTTAAACTGTTAGATTCAAACTTCAAATAATATTTTCATTAAAAATCGATAATATAATGTTTCGTATTTAAGTTTGGACGCGAAATATTTTGTATTATCTAAATGCCGATGTAAGAGCTTGATATATTAATAAAATTTATTTTTTATTATTTGTGAATAAAAATATAAGTTACAAGGGATTTTTATATGCAAAAAAGATTTTTAAATTTCTTTTTAGGGTATATTAAGATCTGTGAATATGGTCAAAAAAGGTAATTTTTCGTTATAGACGGATCTAAGGAGCCAAAGACGGAAGAAACTATGAAAAACAAAAAATATATATGAGATTAGGCCATCATGAGGATGCATTCGTTTATGTTTTCATGAACACGCTTCTGTTGATATTTGTTGACCTGTGTAATCAGACAAAAAATTGGGTGGGGGGGGGGGATAAAGTTACCCTTGAGATTTTGCCGAGGGGGGTAGCTCTTCCATGAAATTTGGGGAGTAGGAGACGCTGTTAGTAAATTCTATTTTTGCTGAAATCTTAAAAAAGTCCAATTGTAAATACCAAATATAATTATCTGGTAATTTTTCCTCTATAAATTCAGCACATTAATAAAATTATATAATATTGGAAACGGACTAATCTTATTGGACCAGCAGATAAAACGAACTTCGTAATTTTAAAGCAAAAAAAAATACAAAATAAGATAAGACCTAATCAAGCCTTAAGAAGCAGATAGAGAAATTTCCCTCTTTTATACTTATTTCTGCTAAAATAAATTACACAATTTTGCAAGATTTAATAAAGAGTTTTTTTTAACTCTATTGTCTTCATTTAATATTTTTATTTGAATTAATATATAAAATTATGAAAATAAAGTCAAAAGGCTTATAATTTTTTTGAAGAAATACCCATTTATGTGAATGTTCAGACACCCTCCTGCTTGATACAATTTCACATTTATTTGACCCGTGAATGGTAGGGTGATAAATTTGTAACGCGAACGCTATGGTGGGGTCCGCCCTAAACCTTTATATCTTCAAGAATTTTAAAACTTGAATTTTATTTTTTTATTATTTTGAAGAGAAATACGTATTCTTTAATTATAGACTAATATAAGTTATCATTAATGAATATTGCAAATTTTATTTGACACAAAGATAAACATCTGAAAATTTAAATTTTTTATTTTTCCATATTACATTAAATAAATCATGTCAATTAAAAATGTAACAATGTTATTGATCAAATAGTGTTTTTACGTCTAGTACAGCATATTTAGAGAGTTTCATGAAAAAAAATATTTTAATATAAAAAATTATTTTTGGCTATTGATATTATTTACCATAAAAACTAGATATTATAAAGAGAAAAAAAAATAATTCATATCATTAATATACAATACAAACATTTTGTATACTTGATAATTAAAATTATTTAAAAAAATAGCTATTAAAATAAAGTTGCAAATATTTAAGTTTGTTAAATAGAGTCAATAAAATGGTGTTCATCACTGAAATTGAGAGGGTGGGGTCCATATGGACCCCATTTCAATTTATAAATTCTAAACTATTAGATTTAGACCAAATTATACCCACTAGTTTTGTTTATTATATATATAAGAAAAAAGTCACAAAAATTTAGCCCATAATATATAATATTTTTGAAGATATTCAAGATGTGCTGGGGTCCGTATGGACCCCACAGTGCTAATCGCGGATTAAGATAGTATTTAAGCAGGTTCGCTTTTTTATGCAATGAACAGTGAAGAAAAATGTTAATAACATTTTCAATGATAAGTGATATAACGTGGAGAGTCAACTCATTTGTATCCAATCTTACTACCCTTGCTTTTTAAAAACCACCAATTGCATGTTTCCATATGAAGCAGAAGTTTGCCAAATACTGTTATTGACGCCTTTAAATTATTTTAAAGAATTATGATAAGAGTTTCTGAATAAATAAACAATTTGTTTTTTTTAGATTTACTAATACTAAGATTAATTCTGTCATGTCTTACACCAATAAATTTTGAGATAATTTGAGCTCCATTATATGTTATTTTGTACCTAGAGCAACGAGTAGCCCACGTACAAAAATTTAGTTTTGTAAGAACTAACTCTTTTATAAATTTTTTACTTAAGGATTTTATTAAGAAATGAACGGAATTTTTTATTGCGTATTTCTTCAAATGGACTAATATCAAGGATTAAATACCCATCAATTTTTAATCCAGCTTGTACTTTGCCATCATATCCAGCAAATTGCCTGACCTCAAATCTTTGAAAGCAGAGACAATGTTATATTACACTGGACAACAAAATTTGGACGACCCTAAGTATCATTTATGGCAACTACGGTTTTTAGTCAAGTTTTTGGCGCTGATCACGAATAAGAAAATAGAATTTTAGCCAACGCCTCAGATTTAGTTATGCGGTGTCAAAGTTGAGATTTTTTAATTTTTAAGGTATTTTGGGCTTATATATTATAAAACCTATGGGTAGTAACAAAGGTTTAATAATATATTTAGATAACGGAAACATTCATTATTAACGTAAGGGGTTTAAATATTTTTTAAATATTTAATTTTTTTTCTTCTTATTTTTATAAAATTAGTGGTTTTCGTCATAATATCCATTTTTGATCTTAAATAACTTAAAAGTAAATTGCTAATAATTCTAGGTAATAACCTTTTTTAGATATGTTTTTTATAAGGAATCTGAATATGCCAATAGATTTTTTGGAAAATTAATAGTTTAATTTTGTAAAATTTTTTGTATTGGAGGCATTGGGAAAAAACTAAACACGGGATCGTTATCGCATGAAAATTCTCTACAAAACCATCAAATAACCGTTTATGTTTTTTTTGTTGTTCAGTGTTATAGAACCAAATAACTCAGCTCAGTAACGATGGTTAGACAAAAACATAATGAATTATAACATTTATTGGTATGGAGCTAAACGCAAGAAGGGACCGTAAAGATGGATATTCAGCCCGATCCTCAATAGTCTTATAATATTAAAGTCCTTATTCATCAAGAGGCCCAGATATTTAGTCGATACCTGGGGTACAAAGTGACTAACACAGAGTTGAATATAAGTCATAATATTCCATAATTCCACATTTTTTAGTTCAATCAACATTTTCCACTTACACAGGTCAACATATTTTTAAGATTTATGAGCTAATGACATCTTAGGAATTTTAAAATCCGTTTATCGTTTTTTTAATCAAACTTATAGTGCTATGAACATTGACAATTTAATAAAAAATATCACAAAAAAAAAATAAAATAGTTTAAAAAAAAAATAAATTGAATTTTTGCATATTCACAACAGCTAAACTATTAATTTCAAATTTTGAATAAAATTTTTATAACCCCACTATATATCGTGTCGTATTTAATTTTGGACGCGAAATATTCTGTATTATCTAAATGCGAATGTAAGAGCTTGATATACTAGAAAATATAATTTCTCATAATTTGAAATGATAAATATAAGTTACAAGGGATTTTTAAATTTAAAAAAAAAATTTTTTTCAGGGTATTTCCAAGGTCGCAAAATCTGTCATTTTGGTCGGCCATTTTTTTGTCATGGACGGATATAAGTGGCCGAAGGCAGAAGATACTACGAATACGAATATATATAAGATAAGGCCATCATGGGGATGTATGCTTTTATGTTTTCATAAACTTATTTTTTCTATTGATATTTGTTGACCTGTGTTTATAGCACATTTTTTAAGATAGATAATTTTATAAAATATAATATACCCCTTGTCAGACAGTTATAATATTTTTGATATTTTAAACAGGAATTTACTTTTAAAAGGCTAGGTGTCCGTGACCCACCAAACTTTGCTTTGCTACCGGATAAATTTTGACAGAGCCTTCAACCGACATGAACGAACATTACCTTAAATAATTATTAACATCTTACAAATAAAAAAATTTTAAAAAATCTGCGCGATCGACCTTATAAAGATTTTAAATGTAATTTTATTTTATAAAATTTAAATTTTAGTCATTATTTTTTTTTATTTTTTAATTGTTGAATCTCGCTTGTTCTTATTTTTTTTGTTAAAGAAGACTTCCAATATCTGCTCAAAAACGGTTCACTATAAAAAATGCGTATCTTGGCCTTTATATCAATAATTAGTTTATATGTTTAAAAAATTTGTTAACCTGCCGTTACATAGGCCTACATCCCAAAGAGTATTTATTTGGATACCTTAATTTATAAAACTTTAGGCAAGAAAAGTATTAAAGCTAAACATTACAATATTTATTTATAGCATATAACTACAAATTAGTGAAAAGTATATTTTAAAGTTAAAATTTTAAATGTTATTAAGCGCCATAATATAAATTTTGAAATTTCATAATATTTAAATTTTTATAATACACAGGTCAACAAATTTTTGAGAGTTATGAGCTAACTACAAAAATAAAACCTGTCATCTTAGGGATTTCCAAATATGTCTAACGTTTTTCTTATCAAACTTTGTAAGTCAGCTATAAAGATTGTAAATAGAATTTTTTTAGAAAACAACAAAAAAGAAACAAAAACAAAAATAAATTGAAAATATTTTTTTGTAAATTCACAACAGCTAAACGGTTAAATTAAAACTTTAAATAAGAGTTTCATTAAAGATCGATACTATATTGTGTCGTATTTAGGTTGGGATGCCAAATATTTTCATTTAAATGTTGATGTTAGAGCTTGGTGCTTGATATACTAAAAATTTTATTTATCATTTGAGATAAAAAATTTATAAAAAATTGTATTGTTAAATTTTTTTTTTCTTAAGGATATTCACAAGGTCTCAAAATCTGTTAGTCAAAAAAAGGCCATTTTTCCATATGGACGGAGCTAAATAGCCGAAGGTGGAAGAAACTACAAAAAAAGAGATAAGGCCATCATGGGGATTATATCTTTTAATAATCTTCATTTTTCTGACATTGATATTTGTCCACCTGTGAAATAGTCCTAAAATATAATCAAACTGTGTAAAAACAACCTTCTTATGGCATTAATCCTTATTAATTTGTCTGGTGTTAAAAATATTTTTTAAAATTTATTAACCATACCGAATGTGTATTTCTAAAAAATAATCTCTAAATTCTATTTTAACCTTCTAAGTATTCATATAATGAAGAAATAAAACTTCCAATATATAATACTAACTATTGATATCTATGCTAAGGGGCATGCACATACCTATATTTAACCCCGGGTTAAACAGTATATATAGAATATCAATAAAATAGAGACCAATTTAATAAATAGAGTGCTCCGCTTGATATATTTTTAACGGTGTTTCAAAATGCAAATTTTATTGTAACTTATTACACAGGTCGACAAATTTAAATGACACAACCATGAATTTTATGAAAATATATATAGAATTTATCCCCATGATGGCCTCTCATATATATATATTTTCTTTTTTATAGTTTCTTCCAGCCTTGGCTCCTTACATCCGTCCATATCGAAAAATGGCCTTTCTGACCAAATTGACAGATCAAAAATACCCTAAAAAAATTTAAGAATCTTTTTTTATATAAAAATCCTTGTAACTTATATTTATCATATCAAATAATAAGAAATAAATTTTTTAGTATATCAAGCTCTTACATCAGCATTTATATAATACAAAATATTTCGCGTCCAAACTTAAAATACGACACGATATATTATAGGGTTTTAATAAAAGTTTTAATTGAAGTTTAAATATAACAGTGTAGCTGTTGTAAAAATGCAAAAAAAATTAATTTCAATTTATTTTTTTTTGAATCTTTTTTGTTATTTGGCATTTTTTCTAAATTTTTAAATGTTTATAGCTGACTAATTAAGTTTGATTAGAAAAAACGGTAAACGGAAAATCCCTAAGATGGCAGGTTTGATATCTGTAGTTAGTTGATAACTCTAATATATTTGTTGACCTGTGTTATACATTTATTTTATGTTTACTTTTGAGGTTATAAGAACATCTGAACTGTGGTGTAAGTATATAAAACTCTTAAAATACTCACCTAAAATTACACTATAATTAATTTTATATTTAAAAAATTAACATTTATCGGATTTTAATCTAAATATTTTTTTTCTTTTCTTAAATTGTTTTATTATACCAAAAAACACAAATTAAATAATAAAATAAATATATTTAGTTTAGTCAGAATATTAATATAGCACAGGTCAACAAATATCAACGTCAGAAACGTGAATTTTATACACAAAAGAATGCATCCCCATGATGGCCTTATCACATATATATTTTTCGTTTTTCTTAGTTTCTTCTGTCTTTGGCTCCTTAGATCCGTTTATAACGAAAAATGGCCTTCTTTGACCAAATTGACAGATCTAAATATACCCTAAGAACAAAAATTTTAAAAATCTATTTTGCATATAAATTTTTTTTGTAACTTATATTTTTAATCACAAATAATAAAAAGTAAATTTTATAAAGTTATCAAGCTCTTACATCGGCATTTAGATAATACAAAATATTTCGCGTCCAAACTTAAATACGACACGTTATATTATCGGTTTTCAATGAAAATATTATTTGAAGTTTAAATTTAACAGTTTAAATATTGTGAATATTCAAAAATAAAATTTCAAATTCTTTTTGTTTTTAAATCTTATTTGGTTTTTTTTACCTTTTTCTAATATTTTCAATGTTTATAACTGACTAAATAAGTTTGATTATGAAAAACAGTAAACGGATATGATATTCCTTAAGATGGCAGGTTTGATCTCTGTAATTAACTTATAACTCTCAAAAAATTGTTGGCCTGTGTAGTATAGAAAATAAAAAGTTACCATTTTGCAGATAGGACACATTAATGATGACTTAGAGTTTTGAGCTAACTACGAAGATCAAAACTTATCTTAGGGATTTTAAAATCCGTTTACCGTTTTTTTAATCAAACTTAGTTAGTCAGCTATAAACATTGAAAATATTAGAAAAATGTCAAAGAAATAAAAAAGATTCAAAAACAAAATTGAAATTTTTTTTTGCATATTTACAACAGCTAAACTGTTAAAATCAAACTTCATATTAAAACCCGATAATATATCGTGTCCTATTTAAGTTTGGACGCGAAATATTTTTTATTATTTAAATGCTGATGTAAGAGCTTAATTCTAACAAATTTTTTTTTTCATTATTTGATATGATAAATATAAGTTACAAGGGATTTTTATATGAAAAAAAGATTCTTAAATTTTTTCTTTTTAGGGCATTCTCGATCTGTCAATTTGGTCAAAAAAGACCATTTTATCGATATGGACGGATGTATGGAGCCAAGGCCGAGAGAAAATAAGAGAAACGAAATATATATATATTGAGATAAGGCTATCAAGGGGATTCTTTTATGTTTTCATAAAATTCACGGTTGTGCCATTAATATTTTTTGACCTGTGTTTAGTTTATAATGGGAGAGCAGGTATTCTCAAACCGCTAATGCTAAGGTGAGAAATTTGTAACGCGAATATGGGGTCCATACGGACCCCAATACATCTATGATTTCAAGAGTTAAGCTATTTTTATTATAATTTAATAAAAATATGTGTTTTTTTATTTTAAATTAGTATAAGTTTTTATTTATGTATAAAATTTAATTTGACACAAAGTAGTAAAAAATCAGAAAAATAGAAATTTTTTATATTTAAGAGTTATGAGCTAAATACAGAGATTAAACCTGACTGATATCTTAGGGATTTTCAAATTTACCATTATTTATCAAACTTAGTAAGTCATCTATAAATATTGAAAATTGTAGAAAAATTGTCAAAAAAAAAACAATAAAGATTCAAAAACAAAAATTAATTGAAATTATTTTTTGCATATTTACAACAGTTTAACTATTTAAATTACCATATAATATATTAAAAACCGATAATATATTGTGTGTATTTAAGTTTGGATGCGAAATATTCTGTATTATCTAAATGATGTAAGAGCTTGATATTATTCTAATAAATTTTATTTCTTATTATTTGAGATGACAAATTTAAAGTACAAGGGATTTTTATATAGAAAAAAAGATTCTTAATTTTTTTTTCGGGTATTCTCGAGGTTCTGTGGTCAGAAAAGGCCATTTTTTTGATGTGGACGGATCTCCCGAAGGCGAAAAACTATGAAAAACGCAAAAAATAATTATAAGATAACGCCATTATGGGGATATATGCTTTTATGTTTTCATATAAACTCATTTTTTCTGCCATTGATATTTGTTGACCTGTGTTATATTAAATAATTTTTGTCATCATGAAATAATATTATTTAATAAAAAATTATTTTTGGCTTTATTTACCATATAAACAAGATATTTTAACCCGCAAATTATGTGAGAAATTCGTAATACGATTGCTGCAGTGGAGTCCATACGGACCCAAACCTTTATAACTTCATGAGTTTTAAATCTAAAAACTTTATATTTATATTATTTCAAAGAAAAAATTGCTCTTTAATTATAAACTAATATGGGTTGTCATTATTTTATATAAATTATATTTAACACAAAGTAGAAAAAAACTAAAAAATAGGAAATGTTTGTTTTTCTGTATTACATTAAATAAAACTTTTCAAAGTAAATATATTATTATATAAATTTTGTTTTTAGGTCTAATAAAACATTTTTAAAATTTACGAAAAAAAAAATAATTTGAAATAAAAAGTTATTGAATATTATTCACCTTAAATATTAGATATTTTAAGGAGAAAAAAAATAAATCATATCATTATTATTATTATACAATACAAACATTTTATATACTTAATTTGTAAAAATATTAAAAAGAATAACTAGAAAATAAGGTTGCAATTATTTAAAATTTAAAATGAGGCAATAACATGATTTTCAATATTAGAATTAAGAGTGTGGGGTTCATATGGAGCCCAATAGAATTTTTAACTAAACAAATTTTGTTATTAGACTTAGACCAGATTTTAATTACCAGTTTTAGTTATTATGTATTTAAGAAAAAAATCACAAAAATTTGACCCATAATCAAGGATTGGAACTAGTTTCAGAACTCGGAACTCGAAGAACTCGTCTTTTTTTGAAATGGAACTCGGAACTTGGAACTTACTACCAAGGTAGTGGAACTCGAGGAACTCGAGTTCCATTCTCGATTTCCATCGCGATTTATTTTAAATATCTCAAATTATACTATATTAAACTATATTTCTAAATAATTGTAATCAGCCTTTAAAATTGTTAAAGAAATTATTTAAAAAAGTTTTTAAACCTATTGTAATTTTTCAATCAAAATAGAATTTTTTTTTTAAATAACTAATATTAGAGGATTCTTACGAGGTTTGTGAAATACATGATTTCAACTCGTCAATCATCATTGATCTCAACTGTGCTGCGCACGTGGTTTAATTAGCAGTTAACTCTTTTCTAGTCAGCACACATAAATAACTTTAGCAATCAAGGTGGCAAGACAAGGCTGCTAAGCTTAAAAGGCCTATTTTATCAGCAATGTTAAAATCCCAAAATCTTCCCCAATCCATACTTATGCATCAGGTGAGGTGAAACTGGACTTAAACCTGTATAGTAAGATTAATTAGATTGAGACCGTTTTTTGATCAACACAAATTTTAAGTGAGTTTGAAATACCCCATGATATTTGGAATATTTTTCAAAAATTTGTCGAAACATTAGGCCCCGCAGCAATCTTAACAAAAGAGCTTCAGGCTCAAACTTTAGATGTTTGCAATTTTTTTACAAAATATTATTTCTGCAAAGCAGTGTTAAAAACCCAATCAACCGCTTTTTCTTTATCCCTTTGCATTTAATTGAACAAAGAGAATTCCAGCTTTTAGATAAATGACATAGTAAATTGTGGCTTGTTTCTAGATAAAAGATTCTACATTAAATTAAATAATAACAAATGCGAAAAGGCTAAAAAGTTTCTGAAAATTGTTCTATCAAAATCCCTATCTCTTCAAAGCAAAGATTTAGGTAATCACGAGGAAGAAATTATTTTAGATTCATGTGGAAAGATGACAGAAGAATTTTCACTTTTAGAGAATGTTTTAAAGGACGAAGAAATATGTTTTAACCATGATGACTCAAAAGCCCCCCTGATATACGAGCAATTAGACATAGAAATTTTAAAATACGTTTGCCGCTTAAGGCGGATGAAAATATTAGAAGCTGGTGGGTAGCCAACAAAGCTGAATTTCCGCTACTAGCAAACTTAGCTTTAACTGTTGTATCGGTCCCCTTGACCGAGGTCAGTGTGGAAAGATTATTTTCTTATTTAAACTTTATCTGAGATCCCCAAAGTAATCGGCTAAAGGATGATATTTTAAATGATATTCTTTTTGTTGGAATGAATTGTAAGCTTAATAAATAAATGTTTACATTTTATATGGTTTAATAAATTGAATGTGCAATGTGTAATATATCTTTTTTTTGTATCTCTCAAGTAAAAAAAAAATTGGAACTTAAGTTCCGATATTTTGGAATTCGTCGGTTTCCAGCTCTTTTGAAAATTCTCAAGAACTTAGAAATACCAGCATTTTTCAATGAGTTCCAATCCTTGCCCATAATAATACTTTTAAAGATATTCAAAATTCATATTTCTGGGATAAATATGGACCCCACGACAGTGCTAATCGCAGGTTAGCTTCGAATGGTAGGGTTTGAAATTGGTAACGCGAATGCTATTGGGGTCCGGACCCAATTTCAAACTTCTATAATTTCAAAAGTTTTATCACTGTCTTAATTTTATTTATTATTTTGAAGAGAAATACGTGCTCTTTAATACTAATATAAGTAACATTAATGAAGACAAATTTTTGACACATTAGAAAATAAATCTGGATAAATAAATCATGTCATTTCAATGTTATTTATTTAATCGTGTGTTTAGGTCGGGTAGAACATTTTATGAAAGATTTATGAAAAAAAATATTATAAAATAAAATTTTTTTTTTGATTCACCTTAAAAACTAGATATTTTATAAAGTAAATATGATAATTCCTATCATTATTATACATTACGTTTTATATACTTAAGTAAAATATTATGAATACCTCCAAAATAGGTTGCAATTTTTTCAGTTAAGATTTACATTGAGGCAATATCATGGCTTTTAACATTAAAATTGAGATAATCGAGTCCATATAGACCCCAATAAAATTTCAAATTTCTAAACAAATTTTGTCATTAGATTTAGACCAAATTTAAATCAAAAGTTATGTTTATTTTATATTTTAAAAAAAAAATCACAAAATTTTGGCCAATAATATATAATATTTTTACAGATATTCAAAATTTAAAAAGTGCTGAGGTCCGTATGGACCCCACAGTTTACAGTGCTAATCTCGAGTTAAAGAGAAAAAAAATAATTCATATTTTATTATACAATACAAACATTTTATATACTTATGTAAAGCTATTTATAAATTAATTATAAAATAAGGTTGCAATTATTTACGTTTAAATTTGTATTAAGGCATCATGGTTTACAACATTAAAATAATTACTAGTTTTGTTTATTATATTTATAAAAAAAGACACAAAATTTGGGCTAATAATATATAATATTTTTAAAATAATTAAAATTAAGAAATGCTGGGGTTCGGGTTGGTCTGAAAAGCAAAATCCCAAAACGCAAAATTCCAAAAATCAAAATCCCAAAAAGCAAAATCCTAAAAAGTAAAATCCCAAAAAGCAAAATCCTTAAGTAATAAATCATGGCGGGAAACTTGCTTTTTGGGATTTTGCTTTTCAGACAAATTTTTTTTTGTTTTCTGGCATTTGTCGGTGTTTTAAGGATTTCTTTGATGTTTTAAGTAATTTTTTGGGATTTTGCTTTTTGGGATTTTGCTTTTTGGGATTTTGCTTTTCAGACAAAAATTTTTTTTCGTTTTTTGGCATTTGCCTGTGTTTTATGGATTTCTTTGATGTTTTAAGTAATTTTAAGTCATTTTTATGAGATTTTGCTTTTCAGACAAAAATTTTTTTTTTGTTTTTTGGCATTTTTCGGTGTTTTAAGGATTTCTTTGATGTTTTAAGTTATTTTTTTTGGGATTTTGCTTTAAAAATTTTTTTTTTCGTTTTTTGGCATTTGTCGGTGTTTTATGGATTTCTTTGCTGTTTTAAGTAATTTTTTTGGGATTTTGCTTTTCAGACAAAAAATTTTGTTTTTGTTTATTGGCATTTGTCGGTGTTTTGTGGATTTTTTTGATGTTTTAAGTAATTTTTTTGGGATTTTGCTTTTCAGACAAAAAATTTTTTCTTTGTTTTTTTGGCATTTATCGGTGTTTTATGGATTTCTTTGATGTTTTAAGTAATTTTTTGGAGATTTTGCTTTTTAGACAAAAATTTTTTTTTTGTTTTTTGGCATTTGTCGGTGTTTTATGGATTTCTTTGATGTTTTAAGTAATTTATTTGGAAATTTGCTTTTCAGACAAAAATTTTTTTTTGTTGGCATTTGTCGGTGTTTTATGGATTTCTTTGATATTTTAAGTAATTTTAAGTAATTTTTTTGGGATTTTTCTTTTCAGACAAAATTTTTTTTTCGTTTTTTTGACATTTGTCGGTGTTTTATAGATTTCTTTGATGTTTTAAGTAATTTTAAGTAATTTATTTGGGATTTTGCTTTTTAGACAAAAAAAATTTTATTTTTTATATTTTGGCATTTGTCGGTGTTTTATGGAATTCTTTGATGTTTTAAGTAATTTTAAATAATTTTTTTGGGATTTTGCTTTTCAGACAAAAAAAATTTATTTTTTATTTTTTGGCATTTGTCGGTGTTTGATGAATTTCTTTGTTTTAAATAATTTTAAATAATATTTTTGGGATTTTGAGACTTTGCTTTTTAGGATTTTGCTTTTTAGGATTTTTCTTTATAGGATTTTGCTTTTTAGGATTTTGTTTTTCAGACAAAGTTTTTTTTCGTTTTTGGCATTTGTAAGAATTTTTTGAATTTTTTTGATTTTTATGATTTACATGTGGGGTCCATACTGACCCTAATTCAATTTCTAAATTCTAAACAGATGTTATTATTAGACTTTGACCAAATTTTAATTACTAGTTTTGTCTATTATATATTTAAGAAATAAAGTCACAAAATTTTGGCCGATATGATGTAATATATTTGAAGATATTTAAAATACAAAAAGACTCCACAGTACCAATCGCGGCTTAAGGGTCTCCTCCACTACAAGTTTTTCGGGCTGGACAATAATCAACATAATTGTGTATTAAGTTATGATCAAGGCCTAAAAACACATCAAGGGTCTGTCCCACTTTTTTTTTTTAATTTTTTTAAAAATTTTAAGAAAAATGATAATGAAAATAATTTTGCCTATAAGCGCTTTCGCCTAACGACAACTTATTTAAATATCGAAAAAACCTTCTTTTTCTAATTAATCTAAAATTTTACCATAAATATTGACCAGAATATTTGGTATCGGCATCTCGCATAAGTCAGCCAACGACTTCGCCATTTAAGTTCGTAAAAAAAAGCTAATTTATTGAGACAAAAAATATACTTAAAAAGAGTGTAATATAAAAAGATTGGATAGTAATTGTACGATTAATTTTAAGCCACTAGGATTTTAAAGGTCCTTTAACTACACTCTCGATGTCACAGGTCACCAGATCTCTTACATAACCGATCACGGGTTAACGATGATTAGTTTGAGATTCTTTTTATGTAAGGTTATGCTACAAATTAATTAATTAAGTGTGCTTAATTTTTATAGACCCTAACTAATTTTAAGGGTCTAATAAAAAATGCTCAAAAAATGTACTGTAGCCGAAAAACAAGAATTATTTATATATGCTGACCATTGCTAAAAATACTAGCTATGACTTTTGAAAAAATAGTTAAATGTATTCATCTTAATAGTAAATAGTTGACGCTAAAAAAGTTGTAATTAATAGTTGACACTAAATAAATTGTAACGAAGTTACAGTTGGGTTTATTTTAATTTGAGATTTTTATTTATGCATATAACAATTGAATATGCAATATGTTCTTTGTAAATCGCATATTTAAGATTATATCTCTAATAATAAATATTATCATATATAAACTTTATGTTATGAGAACAGAGGGGGGGGGGGGGGGATGTATTAACTAGAGAAAATTTTTATCCATAAAACAAAGTATTCCCCGAAAATTTTTTCTTCATTATAAAGCTAAATCCTTAATTGCTTTACCGTATAGACAAATGCCAAAAAACGGAAAAAAAATTTTTGTCTGAAAAGCAAAATCCCCAAAAAATTACTTAAAATTACTTAAAACATCTAAGTATTCCATAAAACACCGACAAATGTCAAAAAACGAAAAAAAAAATTTTTGTCTGAAAAGCAAAATCCCCCAAAAATTACTTAAAACATCAAAGCAATCCATTAAACACCGACAAATGCCAAAAAACAAAAAAAAATTTTGTCTGAAAAGCAAAGTCCCAAAAAAATTACTAAAAATTACTTAAAACATCAAAGAAATCCATAAAACACCGACAAATGCCAAAAAACGAAAAAAAAATTTTTTGTCTGAAAAGCAAAATCTCGAAAAGCAAAATCCCAAAAAATTACTTAAAACATCAAAGAAATGCTTAAAACACCGACAAGTGCCAAAAAAAATTTTTGTCTGAAAAACAAAATCCCAAAAAGCAAAATCCCAAAAAGCAAAATCCCCCAAAAATTACTTAAAATTACTTAAAACATCAAAGAAATCCATAAAACACCGACAAATGCCAAAAAACGAAAAAAAAATTTTTTGTCTAAAAAGCAAAATCCCAAAAAGCAAAATCCCAAAAAATTACTTAATACATCAAAAAAATCCTTAAAACCCCGACAAATGCCAGAAAACAAAAAAAAATTGTTGTCTAAAAAGCAAAATCCCAAATCCCAAAAAACAAGTTTCCCGCCAAAAAATGATTTATTACTTAAGGATTTTGCTTTTTGGGATTTTGCTTTTTAGGATTTTGCTTGTTGGGATTTTGCTTTTTGGGATTTTGCATCTTGAGATTTTGCTTTTCAGACCCACTCTAAATTATGTTAAAAATTATCTTTCATTACTACAATTTATACCCAAAGTTATATCGACAGCATGACCCCACCATACTCGTCGCCATTGCAATTCTACTGCCTTTGTAACTGTTTGTATGATTGTTTTAATTCACCATAAAAAATAATTTGTATTATCTAATCTTAATTAATTTAAATTAACATCAAAGCTTTTGAAAAGCCGTGAGATTATTTAAAATAATTGTATTGATTGTATCTTACCATCTTAACTAATTCTAAATTAACCTCAACTAACACAAAGCTGACCTAGATTTATTAGTGAAATGCAGTATTAATCATAATTAAAAGTTTAAATTTTGTGCTGCTATTAAAATTTTATTTATTGCATATTTTACATTTTATATATAGCTATTTGTTGGCATATTCTATGTGGGCTCTAAAATTTCAATCATATGAATGTTTATTATTTTATATTAAAAAATTAAAGCAGTCGGCATATTAATAAACAATGACGTTACCTATTACTTATATGTTTTTTTTTATCCTTTATAATTAATTAAACATAATAGGGCATGGCCGGCCTATTGAGACATTCATAAAACTTTGTGCTCATTCATTTAATATCACCTGCTTGTGACATTCAAATTTAAATTAAATCATGAAAGAAGCCGTCTGTATAATTCAACCGGACAAAGGTAATGCTAAAGGCGTGGTTAAATTTTCTCAAGTAATTCTAGATAATATTAATTTTTAGAATGATGAAAACGGACCTGTTACTGTAAAAGGAACTATTGAAAATTTGTCTGAAGGCAAACATGGATTTCATGTTCATGAATTTGGAGATTTAACAGATGGTATAATTCACTTAATAATCATATAGGCTGTACTACCGCTGGAGCACATTATAACCCAGATAATAAAACGCATGGTGGTCCCACAGATAAAGTTAGGTTTGTTTTACATATTAATATTTAATATTTTAAAAATTGATAATGTCTTTTTATAGGTATTATTTTAATAAAATATAATATTTCTGATACTTTTTGTTTGCTTTGTCTTAACATAATTGTTATTTTTTTAATTAGACATGTTGGTGATCTTGGAAATGTTGTTGCTGACTCGAGTGGTGTTGCAAAAATTGACACTGTTGACAATATGATTACACTAAATGGTCCCAGATCAATTATAGGGAGAGCTTTGGTGGTAAGTTATTATTGATTATATCATTTTGAATTTATTTAACCCATGACAAACATGAAATTGTAACCCAAAGTATTTTGCATCATATCCATCCAAGTTTCATCCCAGCCCTACAATTTTGAAAACACTTTGTTTTTTATTGTTTTAGAAAAATGTCTCTTTATTATCTTACATATCTATACATTTTAATTGATTAAAAGGAATTGGTTTTAAAAAGTGGCAAATTATGTTCTTTTAATATACATTAAATAAATATATTTGCAATGCTAAAACAAAATTCACAAATTGTGTTTGTAGGCTTTTGACCATCATAAAAAAAAATTATCAAAAAAGTATTCTCAAATATAAATTTGGCTATTATTTATGTTTTTTAAAAAAAATGATATTTTGCCATTTGGCAGTTTAAAATCAGGTGCTTTGCAAATATATATTTATAAAAAATTTTAGTTTAGGGGTTAAATTACAATATATAATCACTCATTAAAAACTTTAGAGCTGAAATAACCAAATTTTATAAAAATAGTCATGGATTAATAGGTAAAAGTTTTTATTATTGTACAAATTGTTATTTTTCTTACACAGCATTAATATTTATAAAAAAAGTGCATATTTCTGGTGGGATAAAATAATTTTATAAGGATTTTTTATATAGGGCTAATTCACAGTCCTTATATTTTTAACATTTTTTAAAAAACTTTTTTTCCAATAATATGTGTTCAAAACTAAATTCAAAAACTTTTTTTTAAAAATAAACAAATGTAAATTGAAGATGCACTTATGAAAATAACCTTATTTATTTATTAAAATTTTTATAAATTATACTCCGTATTGAAACTTTTGTAAAATTTTGATTTTTAAAAGCCATCATAAAATTTAATAATTTTTATATTTATCATAATAAGATATTTTTCGAAAAAAATGGAAAGTTGATACATGATATTCACTTTAAATCTGGTTCTTTAGTTAATATATTTAAGATTAAAATTAACGATATCATGTAAATTTGTCAGAGTGATTATAATTTCATTATACGATAAAGGTGCACATGAAAGAAGATGATCTTGGTAAAGGTGGTGATGATGAAAGTCTTAAAACGGGAAACGCTGGAGCTCGTTTAGGTTGTGGTGTTATTGGATTGAAAAATTCAAAAGCTTAAATCTATATATGCAATACAAAAATTAATCGTGATTACTAATTAAACATTTCCATCCGGTTTTTATATTACAGTAGTTTTTTTTTCTAACACTTTCTGACTTTGAAATAAAAAATTTGAATGTTTAACTATATGTACAATCCGTCTTCTTATTAATGGTACTGCCATAGCCGGGTCCTAATCACACTAATGCCTTAAGACGCTCACATTTAATTTACAGTTTAAAAAAATATATGATGTGTTAATCTGTTTCTTTAATTATTACAATTTAGAGAATATTTTCACTGATATTTATTAGAGATTAAAGTTAGGACCCGAAAGCCGCCCAGTGCCGGCCCGTCTGAAAAACGGGCCGGCCGCGCCTGACCAAAAAACGGACGTTGGGCGGGCCTTAATTAGAAAAAAGAATTATGGGCTGGGCTGGGCTTTTTATATCTCCATTTGCCTTATTTTTTTGATTTTTTTAAACAGCAGCTTAAAATTATATTTATTATCAAATGATGAAGAGTATTACTAAACACTGTATATTATAAATAAACTCAAGCAAAAATAGCTTGTATTAAAAAATCATCGTGCTGGGCAGGGTCGGGCCTTAGTTGAAAACGAGCGATCTGGAACACGATCTGATTTAAACTTTTATTTATAATATGTGCTTATTTGTCTGGGGTGCCGACCATCTTTCGGCTCTGGTTATTGGAAAAAAACTTAGCAAATTATTGGGATGTTTAGCACTCTTTCTCCAAAATATATATATGGTTCTCTATTTCGCGTTTTAATTTATTTTTTTAAGTTATATTTGGGCTCAATAACAAGGCATATTTATTTAATTTAGATTATTCGGCGTACCACTTTTATCTTTGCGATAATATTGGCAACTTTGCTGTTCCTATATATTAAATGTTCTAGAAATAAATATAATAAGGGCAAACAAAATAGTTTATAAGATATTTATAGTAAAACCTTGTGCGATAGATTAGAATGGACATGAATCTTGCGCATGTTAATATAAAAATGTAATAAAATTTAAAAGTATTATATAAAACGTTTTTTTTACAATATAGTAGCAACTACGTCACTCCTAGGTAATTAATTTAATGTTTTTATATGGTTTAAAAGGGAATGTGTTATGGTATGTTTCCAATTTATACTTTTATCGATTATTCTCTCATGGACATTTTACTTTCGTGCCATACAAATGCAATATATTTATATATGTCCTGAGTTGAACCCAATATGCCGCGTTTATCCAAATTGTCTATCTGAGCAGGATAATGGGTAAAAGTTAATTATAAAAAAATTAATTTATAGCAAAGTCTCCGCCTACTACTAATTTTAAACCATCTTTAGATAGTGCTTTTCACTTTAAATTTTTTTCCTCAATAATTCGGCCGGATGGTTAAAGCTTACATTGGCTTCAATATAGATATTTTGCAATATTTGGAAACTTGTTTTCTTACATTGTTGTGATATCAGATATATAAGGGCGCCTTTAGGGCTCATTTATTTTTTCAAATAATTTTAACTTTTTTTTAAAATTTTTTTGGCAATTTTTATAGTATATTTTTAAATGCCACTAATTAATATTGAAAATTTGACATTTACAAATTTGTACCAAAATACTTTTTTTTAAACGTTATCATTATTTTGGATAAAAAGTGAAGGTTTCATTTATTGGGATACGTTGAAAATTAATTAAAAATTCTGAAATATGGTGGCTAAAACCGGAGGTTTGAAAATCGTATTAAAAGTGGGTAGGGTATTATAATATTATTTGATAAAGATAAAAATTTTTTAATCTTTAATTACAATATAAAGCAGGAGATACTCTTTTCTGGTTTGCAAAAAATGCATTTGGTAAAGTTTTTTATGGTGAATATAATACCGTTTTTCGATTTATTCAAGGACAAAGACTACGAGATATTAACCCTTTAAAATTTAAAAATGCCCCTTTTTGCCCCATTTAAATGAAAAAACTACTTATTTTTAAAAACAATTAAATAAAAATATTAGAATTTTGCAAAAAATTTCTTTATCACGCCTGTTATTTAAAATGGTAGTATAGAAAGGCATAAAATTAATTAACCATAGGTTGATATTCAGTTATTTTGCGCTCCGCTTTGTCTGTATTTTTAATGTGGTTCATGCATATTTCCCTTTCTCTTTCCCTTCACTAACATTAAAGTTTATTATTTTTTTATTGATTTTTTCTCGGCAAAAAAAGTTAAAAAATAGATATGCATTAAGCACGCTCACGGAACAGATAAAAAGGCATAGTTGATTAAGTAGTTTGTATTTTTTCACTCTTGAATAAATTATTATTATTTCAAATTATAGGAGTGTTAAATAAAGTGCACATTTCTATCTCCTTATTTTATATATATTATAATAATAAATAGCTGAATTCAATGTGTAAACAGGGAAAATGTTTGTTGATTGAGGTTTAATTTCACAAAATCTTTGCCCCTTGGGGAAATATAAAAACGCCACATCAAAAAAAACTATTAAATACTAGCATTTACTATTATTTTTAAAATTTGTACTGTTATTTTGTTATGACCTTTGTAATTAATGTTGGCTAAACAAAATTTTTATTTTTGTATAAGATTTTTATCATTATATGATTGTGTTTTAAATTAATTTATTTTTTAGAATATTAATTTTTTTGTATAAGTTTTAAACTTTTTTTATAATTTTTATGAACCTAGAAAATAACCGAGGGCTTTTTTAACTTATTTTTATAATTGTATAGCATTAGATGGTTTTACAGGGGTTTTTGAAGATAAATATGTTTTTTGAAGTTCAAATGGATGGTGATATTCCAGCTTAGCCTGCCCGAAATTTTTTAACTTAGGCCCGGGAGGAAAATTTTATACAATAAGTTTTTTTTATACAATGATTAAATACAGTGTGTCAAAAAATAGACTTTATCAAGGGAGATATTTTAATTTTACTTTCTAGCAATAGCTTAAATTAATTAAGCAAGAATGAGAAAAAAACCGGTCCAAAATCTTATACCAATCCGGTCCTGCCCACTTTTGGGCGGGCTCTCAAGTCCTGACTTTGATTTTCAATAAGAATATAACTTAGCAATAATAAGGAATAATTTGATTCTTTAACCGGTTAGGTGTAATTGCATGTCTCAAGAAATATTGTTGACACATCATTGTTGGGATTTCGCGTGTCAAAACCCTCATGTGTGTGAAAGATTTCAATTGTGTTACGGCTATAAAACCTCATCCATTTTGAAAAACGCACCAATCGATAAAAAGTGGTTTGAATTTTATAAGAGCAATGGTAATATCCAAGACAGAAGAGTCTCAACAAGTACAAGTCCAGGTAAAGGAACGAGTTCGAGCCCTATCAATACTATGACCAGCTTAGGCTTTGATTCTAACGCCTTTAACTGCAGTTGCATAGAATGGGGACCTAAGAGGCTTGTTCCTTGCTACCTTCCCCCTTCCAACAATCAAGATACACTTGCTGCAGCTCGAAGATTTGAAAAAAAGGAGCCGGGAACGGGTCAGGAGGATAAGGTTTCCGTTTACCAATACGTGTTATATTCGCTATCTTCGTTGGTGGCTATAATTTTACTTCTGGCACTCATTGCGCTCGTAGTATCGGTAATTAGTCAACGTTATAAGAGTTTAGAGCTTGAGAGCATTGCTTTAGAAGCCAACGCGAGGAGGGATGAAGTTCTCAAAGCTGCACGAGAAAAAATGAACTCTACAGCAGCTGATTCATCACCGGGAAACGAAGTTGGAGGCAGACGGACTCACCAAATTCGTACGATGTCTGATATCGAGCGGGAACGAAATCAAAAATTGGACATTATCTACCAAGCAAATTTAACTCGAGATGATATAGATGTCACAAAAAGTGCATCTATTCAAACTGGGGCAACTTTGGCGTATGCACATAAAGGTCTACCTTAGTATTTAAGTAGCTTAATTAAATTACAAAAATCAATGTGGTAAAAGAATAAGACACCTGGAAAGAAATATTCATGTTAGCCTAATCTGATTTTTCCAAAGTATCTTCATTTTTCGGCTTTTCTTATATTTGATTTTAAATAAGCAAATCTGGCAAATTGACGAAGCGCAAGCGACTTGAGAATACCTAATGAAAAAAAAATTTTTTCATATTAAAATCACTTGTAACTTTTTTATATCTCAAATAATGATAAATAAAATTTTATGTATATCAAGTTCGTACATCGACATTTAGGTTTTACAAAATATTTGGCACCCTAACCTTAACAGTACACGATTTAAAATCGGTTTTATAAGGGCATGTGCAAAGTGAGTTTTTATTTTTGTAATTTTCAAAATTTTGAAAAATTTTATTTTGTAATAACACGCAAATTTTAAAAAGGTCAAATTTATTTACGCACATAAAATGCTTTTTCTGAAATAAAAAATTTTTTAAAAAAATTTCAAAAAAATAAAATTTTTAAAATTTTACGAAAATAAAAACTCACTTTGCACGTGCCCTAAAATATTATTTAAAATTTAAAGTTACAGTTTAATTGTTAAAAAAAATGTCAAAATAAATTTAAATATTTTTTGTTTTTGAAACTTTTTTTTAACATTTAATCAAATGTTTATAACTCTGGCTTACAAAGTTTGAATAGAAAAAACGAAATAAAACATCATTAAGATGGCAGGTTTGGTCTCTAAAAACTCATAACTATAAATTTAATGAGCTCGATTTTTAAATGATCGTGCTGTTTCGTAAAAACGCTCCTTATTAAGAATAAGTAAAATTATTTTTATTTAACAAATTATTTTCTGTAAATTCCTTTTAAGAAAATACACGAATTATGTAAAAATAATTTTTTTTTAGTGAATCAGAATTATAATTATATTTTTTTATATTGTTTTATAATTTTTTTTAATTATAATTGTATTTTTTTGAATTATTTTGAATTTAAAGCTAAAAATAAAAATTAAAGCTGGGACCCGCCCGTCCGTAAAATTTGTTGGGCTGAATAGAAGGCGGCGGGCCTGGTCTGAATTAAAAAATAAAAGAATTACTGGCCGTGGGTGAATTTTTTGTATAACATTTTGTCTTATTTTTTAAAATTATTGTAAACAAGAACTTAAAATGATAAAATTATTATCACACTATGAAATATTTGGGTCGTCGTAACGGGCTGGGCCTACAATAAAAATTTGATTTTCGGCCTGTCTAAGTTAAAAAATATGTCGGACAACCCGGCCAGTATACTACGGCCCGGTTTAAACTCTAGCTAAGAATGAGAGAATATATGTGGTAAACCAAAATAAATATCTCTCATGAGTAAGTGTTTTGTGGTGATTACATTAAATTTCCTAAGAGTATACCAAATTAACATCATCGGGCACGCAAAAAACTTTTCTTGGACTGCATTTGTGCTTAAATCAAATTTGCAAAATCTTGTTTTTATTAAATGTAAGTTAAAGTCTACCACTAAATTAAATTTTGCTTATTACATGCGCAAAAGATTTTTTTAAATAACCTGATAATTGTTTTTTGCCATAAGTTATTTTGAATTTAGAAAATTATATTTTCTAACCGAAAAAATTTAGGTATAAATCACGACGCCTTAGGAGATCCTACATTAGAACCCAGAAATATGGAGCAATACACTGAATCCGATCAGCCCAGTAATTTATTCGTTTCTCCCCATTTAAGAAATTTGAACATGCCTACCATGAAACGCGATGACAAAAGTGTTTATTACTACTCAATAAATGACTATAATTAAAAACATTTTTACTTATCTAGTTTGTCTCAACTAAACGCATAACCTTGGAAACTTGTTTTATAGGAGAGCTTAATCATGACCTTGAACTTCAATTTTTTGTTATTTATATGTTTACGCGTTATAAATTTGCGGCGGTGCCATTTGCGAGTTTTAAGGTTTTATATTCGTTATCTGCACTACAAGGCTTTGAAAAAAAATTACAAGCCTCATATCCGCGTACGCGTTTAAGAAATTATACCATGCATTTTTATGATGAATGCATCGTTTTTCGCAATAGTGTTGTCCTTTGGGCCTTGTTAACCGAATTAAACACTCAGCATGTAACCTAAAATGATAGGTCGTATTTAAATAAAATACTATATTCAATATCTTCACGGAAATTTATTTTGTGGGAAAAATTTGGCATACAGGGCTGACGAAATTATTTTTTTACTCATTTTGTGAGCTATATAGGAACAGTTTTGACTGTGTCCATTTATTTTTTTGCAACCAAAACTACATGATCTTTATTTTATTAGTATTACTAATTTTTATATTTGATTAATAATTGTTTGTGCTTGTTGAAAAATCTAGTAAATTTATGTCTGGGCGAAGTCCTTTTACTTTATTTAGTTTCAATAAACTTGGAATTGATTCGGGGGTAGCGGATGCGCTACGGAAAGCGTGTCAATATGAATTTTATTTGGGTCAGGAGTCAGCGTGGGGTTTTAGGATTTAACTGGTCGGCATGTTTGCGCACTCTTTTTCTCGTACTAGATCTGATACGAGTAGAGCCCATTCTCTCATCTGACATTATCCTTTTTCCTCTCACACAAATTAGTATGTTGACTAAGTTTCTAGACCTTGCCTTTATTTTTGGTGATCATTCTTTGAAGTAATAAATACACTTTTGCATAACATTTTTGTTATTTTCCTCTTCTATCGAACGCACGTTTGCACAACATCATTGTTATCTTTTCTCTGCTTTTAAAAGCGTTTGGCGTTTACTATTAGATCTTGGTTTTAAATGTTAAATGACCACGAGGTCCTTCGTTGAGACCATAGATTGTTTTGGATTGTTTTGTAGTAGGTTCTTTTTTTTATGGACAAACCAACAATTAATATTCGTTTTACACTATCTAAAGGTTGTTTGGGGCCATGGCGAGTCTCGGTCTTTCGCTAACAATGATGTGTTATTATTAAGTCGTTCAAAGACCGAGTTTGATTCTTATGGTCATTCAAACAGAAATGCAAATTACTGTTAGTTCGTTCGATATGAGATTTTGTGTCGTTCGGGACCCAGGCTGGTTATCGCCAGGTCGCTCGGGGACCAGAACCATAACAAGTTTATTGTTTTTGCCGTTGTCGTTCAGGCACCCTTCCCCCCATCATCAGGCCCTATCGCGGTAGACGAGATATTGTTTTTCACGCCGTTGCTGCTAAAGGTCGACTGGTAATCACTTTAGCTCCAGTTTTGAAGGTCGTCTGGGGATTATGGACTACTTTAGAGCCACTTACGAAAGTTAGAAAACAGGTCTGTTGTTAAAGCCTATAATCTTAATAAGATCTGATTTGTAGCTCGAGCCAATTAAAGTACAAGTTGTTGAGCATAGTCTTAGTAAGCTGCCTTTACTGTGACTGTTGCTCCACCAAATATTTTTATCTTTACGGCACTTCGGTCTTACATATCTATAAAATAAAATTTGGATGCATATTACATAAGGCAACTTAATACAAAAGGCCTTATATATTTTTCAAAAAGTCATACTGAGGTTCCTGTACTCTCCAAATTCACTTTAAAAATTAAAATGCGTATAAAATTTTTTCTCGTATATTTTAATTTAATAACATCTAACTTAGTCATAAAGTTCTGAACATTTATGTTTACTTGTTCAAAAGATACCATAAATTAAAAAGTGCTGGGATCCCCAGATCTCCACTTACCCGATCGCCAGTGAAAGCTTACTTTATCACAAATTAAAACTTTATTATAATCAACAATTTTACTAAATTTTAAGACTAGATTTGTTGAGGTTTAAATACAAATATATTAATTTAAAGGTAAACTTGTTTGTTATGTCAAAAATTATTATAAAGTTAACACTTAATAAAATATATAATAACCGTGAACCATTTCATCAATTTAGAGACCCTGATACAGGAGTTCACACTAATCCATAAAAAATTCTTAGCTTCGTGCAAGAACTCTTTAAATATTCGCACGTTAAGGGATTACCTTGCACCTTATCTTGTTTTGAAAACGTGTGACTTCACTTTTACTTTTGAACAAGAATGATAATGTATTTTTGAAATAATAATTTTTAGGTTATAAATATAAATAATAACACTGGACAACAAAATTTGGACGACCCTAAGCATCATTTATGGCAACTATGGTTTTTGGTCAAGTTTTTGGCGCTGATCACGAATATGAAATTAGAATTTTAGCCAATGCCTCAGATTTTTAGTTATTCGGTGTCAAAGTTGAGATTTTTCAATTTTTGGGGTATTTTGGGCTTCTATATCATAAAACCTATGGCTAGTAACAAAAGTTTAAAAATATATTTAGATAACGGAAACATACATTATTAACGTAAGGGGTTTGGATTTTTTTAAAATATTTAATTTTTTTTTATTTTTTATAAAATTAGTGGTTTTCGTCTTAAAATCCGTTTTTTGATCCAAAATAACTTGAAAGTAAATTACTAATAATTTTAGGTAATAACCTTTCTTAGATATGTTTTTAATGAGGAATCTGAATGCCAATAGATTTTTTGAAAAATTAATAGTTAAAGAAATTTTGTGAATTTTTTTCTGAACTTTGGACGCGGTTTAAAAAAAATTGGAGGCATTGGAAAAAAAACTAAATTAAACCCAGGATCATTATCGCAAGAAAATTTTCTACAAAACCCTCAAAAAATCGTTGATGTTGTTTTTTTTTGTTGTCCAGTGTAATCGATATGTTACATTTTAAAAATTAAATGAATGTGTATTCAACATATTTTTTTTTTATTATTTTTCTTTATTTTTCAACAACTAGTTGGGTTAGATTTAGATGAGTATTAGGATTAGGTTAGTGTTAGATTTAGTTTAATGTTAGGTATAGGTTAGTGTTAGGTTTAGGTTAGTGTTAGGTTTAGGTTATGTTGTGATCCAAAGTGAAAAAAAAAGATTTCATGTCCTTATTAATAATTAATTTATATATTTGTACTGTGGCGCCGACGCCCGGCGCCACTTTAAACTATCCTATTAATTTTTATTTAGGTTCGATTGGCCGTTTAACAATTAATTTTAATTAGATTTAAAACAAAAGTAATAATTTAAAAGTAATAATAATATTTTTGTATATTTTTGATTCCTTCCAGCAATTATTGCCGACTTATTTAAAATTAAAATATCCCTTTTTTTAGCAAAAAAAAAATCAATATAAATGAGCGCGCGGGCGAGCGCGTTCGTTTGTGCTTTGGAGTTGCAATGCACGACATCTCCATACTTTACGGAGAAAAAAAAACACGTCCTTAATTAAATTTAGATGCAATTTGCCCAAAATTATACAAATTTATAATGTTGAAAAAACATATGGGTAAATATATCATAAAACTTCCATTAAAATTATCATTATATTTAAATATCAAACGTTATGACCATTAATATCCAAAACAATAACTAGGCATTTTACATAACACAGGTCAACAAATATCAATGGCAACCGTAAATTTTATAAAAACATAAAAGAATATATTTCCTTGATGGTCTTATCTTATATATATATTTCATTTCTTAGTTTCTTCCGGCTTCGCTCCTTATATCCGTCCATATCAAAAAAATGGCCTTTTTTGACCAAATTGACAGATCGAGAATAGCCTAAAAAAATTAAGATTTTTTTTTCATATAAAAATCCCTTGTAACTTATATCTATCATGTCAAATAATGAGAAATAAAATTTTTTAGTATATCAAGCACTTACATCAGCATTTAGATAATACAAAATATTTCGCGTCCAAACTTATATATCTCGGTTTAAATTAAAGTTTTATTTGAATTTTGAATTTTAACAGTTTAGCTGTTGTAAATATGCAAAAAAAATTTAATTTATTTTTGTTTTTGAATCTTTTTTGTTTTTTTGGAATTTTTTTTTAATTTTTAATTTTTTTAGCTGACTAACAAAATTTGATTAGAAAAAACGGAATGGATTTGAAAATCCCTAAGATGGCAGGTTTGATCTCCGTAGTTAGCTCATAACTCTCGAAAAGTTGTTGACCTGTGTAATCGCAATTGCCCATCTGGAATTCCCCCAAAAACTATAACATATTTTTAAATCATTCTGGGTCATTTAGCTTAGCAAAGTGAAGCTTACTTTTTTTATTTACTATTTAAATTTTTATTTACTAACTTTTAGTTATTTTATACTATTCTTTGTGTATGGTGTCTTTATTTACATTTTAATTGTCTGTTGGGTTACATACTTTTATCTTTTTCAATCGGTCTAAAAGTTAATCTAACTACCAATTTTAGTTTATCTAAAATATCTATCTTTTTCTTTTTACCTAAAGAGGGTTACCTATATAATGCTTTTAGCCTCTATGGCTTCAGCCATTTAAAATTAAAAATTGTTTTTAAATTTTGATAATAAATTAGCTATAACCAGGCCTTATTCCTTTTTTTATGGATGTTTTGAGTAATAAAATGGTAGCCAAAAAAATGTTTACTCAAATCATCCAGACTAATTTTTCCCTGCCCTTTATTTTTTAACTTTTTAAACCTATCTAACAAATTAATCATTCTATAGATTTAAATATCTCTAATTTGAGAATTCACCCTAACTATCAATTTTAGTTTCCTTTTATTTCCACTTAATATCAAATCCCTTTTACTAACCTTTTTTAACTTAATTCTTATGAATTAATAGTTTTATTTTTTTTTTAAGCTTTTCCAAAAAAAAATTTTTGGGGACTGAGAAGGCCAAAATAGAGGTCACTTTAACATATCTGGAGAAAAGCATGGTCCAGGTTTTTGTCTTCGTGTTGGAATATTAACGTTATTAAGGTTAGAGAATATTACTGCCTTTTTCTGCTTATAATAAAAATTATTTCATTTTTTATTTATTAAGCATTGCTCCCGTGGTATGAGTGTTTTTACACACCTTAACGTGTTTGGTACACAATACTGTGAGTGTACATCATGTGTAAGTACGTTATGATAAACAAAGGTAAGGAGGTTCGAAATATAAAATTTTATTAAAGAGAAAAGAATTAGATATACAAAATAATAGACAAAAATATATTATATGTTGTATATATATATAGACTTACTTATATGTTAACATTTGTTATTCAAATTAGTAAATGAACGTTAGAGGTATTAGATTTAAAAATAGAATGTTCTTTTAAGAGAAACAATCGGCGATGCAAATTCATAAATACGAAAGAACAATATTAAAGTAATCAAATTTAGAGATAAAGAACATTAATACAATATTCAAAGAGGGTATTCATATTAAACGGAACGTTAACAAAATAAAGTTAAAAGTAGCATATTCATCTTAGACACCTTCCTTTTTTTTAGTGAGTGTTCGATATTGGAAGGTTATCAGTCACCAGCTATCGTTTAATGCAAATGAGGTATTGTTGGCCGAAAAGAGGCAGATTATGGTTACATTTTAATAGTTTCTTTTAAATACTTATGCGGGTGCTGGCGTCAGCATAAAGCGCGCAATTGGCAACCTCGCTGTCCTCAATATGGTCGCAAGCGTTATCATATAGGATTCTGCTCTCTAATATGGTCGCAATGGCATTGTCATATAGGGCTCTGTTGTCCTTAATATGGTCGCAATGGGCGTTGTCATATAGGGCTCTGTCCTAAATATGGTCGCATTGGGCGTTATCACATTGGGCTCATTCTGTGTCTCATGCAAAAATTATCTGCAAATGTCATTAATGCTAGCATCTGCCTCAGACGGAATTAGGGCCATTGTGGCGCAGACCTCGAATTAATTATTATGTGTAGTATATAATTACGCTTAGGAGAGGAAGGTGGCTTTATCTCATGCAAAAATTTGTAAATCATTAATGCTAGCAACTTTTATGGAAATAGACGAAACTAGGACCATTGTGGTGAGAGTCTCGACTCCATTACATTGTAGTGAATACGTACACTTAGTGAAAAACATCGTCATCAATGATAAAAATATTAAATTGAGTTCTACATACTGTTGTGAATAGCTTAGTTGATAAAGAATTAACATCTTGTATAAAATTTATTTACAGGGTTGGAACGGTGAATATTTGTTTGTTAAGCGTTTCTCAGGGGTGGCCAAGTTTAAGGACTACGTGGGTTCTGTCGGACGCCTCCGACAAGAAGTTATCTGACACCAATAAACAAAAGTAAAATAAATTTATTTAATAAAATAAAAATATATTATATGTTGTATATATATATAGACTTACTTATATGTTAATTCAAATTAGTAAATGAACGTTAGAGGTATTAGATTTAAAAATAGAATGTTCTTTTAAGAGAAACTTTAATCGGCGATGCAAATTCATAAATACGAAAGAACAATATTAAAGTAATCAAATTTAGAGATAAAGAACATTAATACAATATTCAAAGAGGGTATTCATATTAAACGGAACGTTAACAAAATAAAGTTAAAAGTAGCATATTCATCTTAGACAGTAAACATATCGCATATTGTAATTCGGGCAAGGGGGGTTAAGAGGAAATTATTGACATTCAATTTTTGCGCCAATTTTAATATTATATGATTTTAATTCAGAATCAAATGTTTTATATTAAAAATTGCGCCATCTACCGTCAAGGGGCAATTGTTGTAATTCATGCGTTGTAAATCATTGAAGGGGGGGGGGGGTACAAGTAGCATTAATATTTATTATAGCGATTTGTAGGTGGGGCATTGCAATCTGTAGTGTAATTGTTATAGAAATTTGTAGGTGGGGCATTGATATTTCCTATTAATGTCAATTTTTCTTTTCCACTATAAAATTTACTATGCTAATCATATATTGGCCTAATCCTGGCAATGATGGGGACATTAAAATTTTAGGTTACCTTTATATGCCAAATTTTTCTTTTTCCTGGTATTACTTAGAATTACTCCTCAGAATCGTATTTTATGATAATAATTAATATGTTGGCCATAAATTTTCCTTAACCCCCCGCAATATCGCCAAATATCAAAATCCCATGATAATTGTCCCGCAAAATCGCATTGAATAGGAGTTTATTATAAAAATTAGTACTTCGGCCATGAATTTTCTCTAAAATTTTCCCACCGATGAAATTTAATGGTAATTGTCCCATGGTAATTTCCCCGTCCAATCGCATCAGATAGAATTTTACTCTCAGATGTCAGAATATTTTGTGAATGTCCTTGGATTTTTGCCCATTCATTTTTTTTAAATTTTAATGCCGAATTTTTTTTTAGATCTTTGCAAGTGTCGGGATATTCTGTGAATTTTCTTTGGTTTTGGCCATACATTAGAATTTCACCGCAAATTTCAGAATATTTTATGATCCTTTGATTTTGGTCATAAATTTTTTACAATTTTTTAGATTTCCCCGCATTTGGAATTTCGCAGAGCCAAATTTTGTTATGATCCAAAGGGAAAAAGAAAGAATTTATGTCCTAATAAATAATTATTTGGCGAAGCCTAAAACTTTATAAAATTTTAACACTAACCATAACTCTAATTTACCTTAATCACTAAACCCAGGTTGAGCCATAGCGTCTGACTTAACGACTATCAAAACAATTAAAATGTTTTCATGTCAAATATAAATCTGCTGATTATTAAAAATAGATTCGTAATTAGCGTGTCAAATATGACCTAAATTTACAATTTTTATGAAATTCGATCTAATCATTCTTTTCTAAAACAATAATTTTTTATAATTTTTAATAAATAATTTCTCCCAAACCAATAAAGGGCAAATTATAAAATATTTGTGATCAGCGTGTCAAATATGACCTACAACGTTTTATTAACCCGCGATTAGCACTGTGAGGTCCATATGGACCCAAGCACATCTTATTTTTTAAATATCAAATAAATTATTTTTGGCCAAACTTTTGTGACTTTTTTTTTAAATATATAATAAACATAACTAGTAATTAAAATTTGGTCTAAGTCAAAAAACAAATTTCGTTTAGAAATAAATCTCTTAGGGTCCATATGGACCCAAAACTCTCAATTTCATTGTTATAAGCCAAGATATTGCCTCAATGTAAATTTAAATTGAAAAAATCGCAAACTAATTTCAAGGTATTCTTTTATAATAGTTTTACATATTAAGTATATAAAATGTTTGCAATGTATAATAGTGATAGGAATTATCTTTTTTTTCTTTATAAATCTAGTTTTTAAGATAAATAATAACCAAAAATAATTTTTTATTTTACAATATTTTTTTTTCATGAATTTTCCATAAAATGTTCCACCCGACATATAAACACGATTTAATCGATAATATTGATAAATTTTATTGACCTGATTTTTAATGTAATATAAAAAAATTAAAATTTAAAATTTTTCAGATTTTTTTCTACTTTGGGGCACGTGCAAAGTGGGTTTTTATTTTCGTAAAATTTTAAAAATTCTGAGAATTATAAAAATTTTATTTTTTTCAAAGTTTAAAAAAAAAATTTATTTCAGGAAAAATTTTAGGGCGCGTTCAGACTCCGTTCGTTTTTTAGAAAAATTTTAAAATTTTTCTCTTTTGACATTTGACCCTCTATTACAAAAAGTCGCCAATTTTTATAATTAGCACTAAATAGTTTTTCTGAAACAAAAGTTTTTAATAAATTTAAAAAAAAATATTATAAAATTAAAAAAAAAATGAAATGAGTCTGAACGCGCCCTTATGCGCATATACTAAATTTGGCAATTTTTTAAAATTTGCTTTTGATTTCAAAATGAATTTTTTTAAAGTTTTGAAAATTTCACGAAAATAAAAACTCACTTTGCACGTGCCCTGTCAAATAAAATTTACAATAGGGCACGTGCAAATTCGTAAAATTTTGAAAATTTTAAAAATTTATTTTTTTTTGTAAAAATTTTTCAAAAATTTTTTATTTCAGAAAGCTTTTATGTGCATATATTAAATTTAGCAACTTTTTGAAAATTTGCATACTAAATAAAATTTCTAAAAATTTGCAAAATTTCACGATAATAAAAACTCACTTTGCACTTGCCCATATTCATTAATGATAACTTTTATTAGTTTATAATTTGAGAGCACGTATTTCTCTTCAAATTATAAAAAAATAAAGACGATAGCTTTAAAATTTCTTAAATTATTGAAGTTAAAAATTGGGGTTTGAATGAGCCCCACTGTAGCATTCGCGTTACAAATTTCTCACCCTACCATTCGCTGGTTAAAAATGACGATTAGGATGTGGCCAATAATTTAAAAAAAAAATTTATTATTAATAAATAAAAATTAATGTTATTTGACCATTAATATGCCTAATACTAATCATGAAAAGGTATAAACTTTTAATGCTAATTTTTAGCTTTTGCGCCAATAGTATATAATGTATTTCTTATAAAATATTTTTAAGGAATTTTTCTGAGCAAAATTTTTTTAATGTTGTCCAAAGAGGGATAGATTTCTAATATTTTTTCCCAAGAGCATTTAATTACTTCAAAAAGTTGCAACAAATTAGTTGCTATTTTAGACTTTCTCCATATCCACCTCTCATGCTTTTTGCACATACTTGTATACACCTTTAATATATATTTTTCCTATACAACTTAAGGCCAAACAAGGATTTAGGGTACCTAGAATTAATTCTAATATTTGATTTATTGATGAAAAGGTAGTTGATGCAAATACATAGAAGTTTAGGTATAAACAATATAATAAAAGAAAAATTAAAGGTATGAACAATGTCCTTAGCTGCTTAAAAGGGCCAAATATAGCATTTTTATAGAGTAAAATAAATTTATACTCAATTTCTGGATAAATATAAACATTTTATAGAAAAACTATGGGTTTAATTTCAAGCAAGAAAATGTTTTTGATAAACAACAATTTTGCATAAATCTATTTTAATTTTTTTAACCTTTTAGGATCTTTTCTAACTCTGATAAAATTAAAATTTTTATATTAGGATACTTTGACAATACACAACTTTTTAGTGGCACCTAATTTTAAAGAATTTGAAATTAAGCCTATAGGCATATATTTATAATTATTTGAATCAGAAAAATTAAATATGAAGATGTTGAAATTAAATTTATAGGCATATATTTATATATATTAGAATCGGGAATAAATTTAATTTAAAAAAGTTTAAATTAAACCTATAGTATTAATATATTAAAATCAGGAATGAATTTAATTTATAATCTAAATTAATATGGTTTAATATCCATAGGTAATTGACAAAAGGGTGATGAAAAAACTGATTAGACATTAATACATTGTGAAAACTGTAATTTCATTTCATACGAATACGTAATAAACATTTACCACTAAGCTCACTTGAGACCGGATCCAAAATGTAACAAAATGTTTTGTCGATAATAAAATTATTGGGAATTTTACGATCATCAAATATTTTTACTCTAAACCGATATTGCCGATATAGGTTGGGTTACATAATATTTTAAATTAATTGTTAGTTGAAGGTCAAAGTAAAAATTTAATATCTCATTATATTAAATAAAAATTTGGATCCTCAATTAAAAACACATTAAATTATTTCTGATTATGTTATAGATTTCATAAAAAAAAAATAAGCGAAGTTCACACTACCTCCATAAAATAATTTACAACAAACAATTGTTATTAAATTAAATCTTACTTATTATTTTACTAATATATTTATAAAAAGTCACAAAAATTTAAAACAATAACCTAGCATAATTGAAAAAAAATAACGTAGAATGGGGTCACTATGCCCCCCTCCCAAGTAAAATTAAAATTAATAATACTTTTTAAAGTTTGATATAACATATTAAGAAAAATATTATTTTATATGTATGTTTTAGACATTTACCACAAACTGTGTTTAAATTCTAAGGACATCAGCCAGACTTTTGGAATCAATCCAATGGAAATTTTAGGACCAGCTGATAAAGAGTTAAAGAATATTTCAGCTAAAATTCACAATCTTGACAAAGCCTTGGAAAATATATTTAATGAAACAATTATAAATTTGAATAAAACTAAAGCATTTATAAAGGGTTTGCGGATTTAATACTGTCTTTATTTATTTTTGACGTTTTTAATATTAAAAAATGATATAGATAATGGTTCAATATCCTTATCAAAGTTCTTGGTGTGTGAATATTTAAATCTTTTAAAAGACTCTCTTGTCAAAAGCTCTAATGATCACAAAGATATTCATGGAGGAATTTCAAAATTTGGAAAATTAATTGAAAAGGTTTTTTAGTTGTTGTAGTCATTTCTAGAATTTTGTTTCAAACTATTATGATGCATCCTTAGATCCTAATTTTGAAAATCCTACAAACATTAAAGTTTTAAATGAAATAATATGTGAACATTTTTTAAGACATGGTTTGTGTTCAGTAGCAGATGTTTTGATAAAGGTTTGAATTAATTTATTAAATATATAGGAATCTGGTATAACAATTTATGATTCTCAAAAAGAGCCTTTTATTCAACTAAACCTCATTCTTCAGGCCTTAAAACAGAAGGATTTGGAACCTGTGATAAGGTGCTTTTTTCTTTAATAGACTTAAGCCGTAGGCTGCATTAATTATTATATTTGTTGAATTTTTTTGTTGTTGTATGGGTAGGGAGCATTCACATTTTATTTGGGTTTTAAACATAACAATTTTTTTACTTGATACAAAATGCATTTTACAAAAAGTTGTCAATCATAATTATTAGTGTTAAAAATACGTTATAAATGTGCAATTTTTTTTTCTAATTTTTAGGTAAAAATGAATAGACTCTAATGCACCCCAAACAAGTTTTTCAAAAAGGCTAATTTGAATTTTTAGCGCTAAATACTTTTTCTAAAATAATAAGTTTTTTAATAATTATAAAAAAAATTTAAAATTATAACTCAACTTACTCTTACATTATACTTGTCAATAAAAATTAAAGATCAAAGAATGAAAGCAATGACATTAGGGGAAATAATACACATGATGGCCTTATATCCCAAATTTATTGTTTTTCAAAGTTTCTTCAGACTTTAACTATTTTTTTTAGGTATATAACTAAATAACGTAAATTTAACCAAATAGATTTTTTGCTAACTACAGTGCTCACTTCAATAATTTGGCAAATGTTAGAAATAGAATGATCAATAGACATAAAAAATGTGACCATCTAACACTATTTTTTTGTTTGCGGTCACTAATAAAATGATCATGATCACAATTAAATGATCTTTGTCACAATTAAATGGCCAAGTTGATGATTTCATGGTAAACATCACTAAGTTGTGTGACCATTTAGCCACAACATAGTGATATTTATCATGAAAACATCATCATGGCCATTTAATTGTGATCTTGATTAATTGTTCGTGATCATTTAATTAGTGACAACAATTAAAAATATAGTAGCTGATGGCCACATTTTATGTGTCTATTGATCATTCTATTTCTAACATGTGCCACTTTATTGAAGCTAGCACTGTAAAAGAAAATAACTAAGAATTTTTTTTTATTAAAATCATTTGTAACTTATATTTTATATCATAAAGTGGGAAATAAACATTTTAAATATTAGCTCATACATTAACATTTATTGAATCTAGAATAGCGCAACCTAAATAGAACACTATATAATATCGTTTTAGAATTTAAATAATATTAATATTGTTTCTGATTTTTTTTTGTTTTTTAAACATTTTTTCAAAAATATTTTTTGTTTATAGCTGGCTTACTAAATTTTATTAAAAAAACGTTAAAAGGAATTGAAAATCTTTAAGATAACACGTCTGGTTTCCGAAGTTAGCTCATAACTCTTAAAAATTTTTTATATTTTTTAATTTCACGTTCGTTTTTTTGTATTTTCAGAAAAATTCTTAGGCAAAATAGAGGCAAAATAATTTAACTTTACCAAAGGTTTTATTTTATGCCCATCCAATAAAAAATTCAAATTTTTTTAAAAATCATTGAATTGTTAAGTTGATCCTTTTCTACTTGTGTGATAACGCCATTTTGATCCTATAGCAAAACAAAAAAATGACATATATTTGTAAAGATAGGTGTAAGTGTATATCACGTTAGTTCATATAACATTCTCTTGCAAAAAATTGTTATATGTTAAAATACCAATTAATGGAATTAATGCCTTGCCTCTCAAAATTAGAATTGGGAAGTTGGGGGTGGGAGTATAAAAAGCTATTGTCACTAAGTTAGTGCCTTTTTGTTTTTAAAATACTAGCCATAAAAAAATTTGCCAGGTTTTAATATAATTGTGGGGAGGCGCTTAAAAAATAATGATTTTTATATGGAATGGATGGGCAAAAATTATCGATAACTTAACTATGTTATAGTTATAGTTAAATTTTGGCTAAAACCTAGCTAAGTGTTAACTATTAACTATGTGTTTGATAAATATTTTTCATATAACTAAGAATTTAATTAATTAATTTTTTAAAAATTATGGTTAAATTTTTAACAGCTTATGTCAATTGCTTTTGGGGGGTTTTTTTTGACGAAAAAATTTGGCAGCAATGAGTTTATCAGAAAATCTTTTGAATTAATTAGGAGTGGTGTATGCTAGGCCAAAAGCATATTTATTTTGATTTAATAAAGCAATTAAAGCTTCTTACCCGTATTAATTATTTCATAGTTAAATAATAATGTTATTTTAACTATAACTTAGCTAAATGGGGTACACTATTAAAACTATCCGCTCGATAAAAATTTGGTTTAATTAATAACTTAGTTGATTTTTTTGATAAACTTGCTCATCCCTGAAAAATAAAACTAAAAAATTGTTTAGAAAAAGGGGGGGGGGGTATATAGTTTGCCCCTCACGGCTACAACATTAAGCGTGATTGAGTCTAAAAACCCCCAAAAAATTAAAAACTTTTATTACACAGGTCAACAAATTTTAATGTCAGAAACGTGAATTTTTTAAAAACATAGAAGAATGCATCCCCATGTTGGCTAAATCTCATATATATTTTTTGTTTCTCCTAGTTTCTTCCGTCTTTGGCTCCTTGGATCCGTCTAAGTTCCATGATAATGCCTCATTGTGAATACTAAACTTAAATAATTGCAACCTTATTTTCTAGTTATTCATTTTACCAATTTTTACATATTAAGTATATAAAATGTATGATTTATATATTTTAAATATGAGTTATTTTTTTTCTCTTTAAAATATCTAATATTTAAGGTAAATATTAGCTAAATATAATTTTTATTCCAAAATATTTTTTTCCCATGAACTTTCTAAAAATGTTCTACTAGACCTAAAAACACGATTTGATCAATAATAATAATACACGTTTATTGACAAGATTTATTTTAATATAGAAAATAAAAAATTCTTATTTTTTAGATTTTTTCTACTTTGTTGATAAAATTTACAATATACTTTAATGATAATTTAAATTAGTTTATAATTGAAGAGCACAGTTATGGTTTAAAGTTTGGGCCGTATGGACTTTACTGTAACAATCGCGTTATAAATTTCACCCAGGCATTTGCGGGTTAAGCCATAAAAATAAACCATATAGATATCAATGGTTCAAGCGACACTAAAGTGGATTATTGTATAGCACAGGTCAACAAATTTATGAGAGTCATGAGCTAACTACGAGATCAAACCTGCCATCTTAGGGATTTATAAATCCGTTTACCTTTTTCTTACAACTTAGTTATAAGCTATAAACATTGAAAATTTTAGAAAAAAATGAAACATAAAAGATTCATAAACAAACATTAATCAAAATTATTTGCATATTTACAACAATTAAACTGTTAAATTTAAACGTTAATATTTTTATTACAAACCGATAATATATTGTGTGGAAGTTTGGACAAGTAACATTCTGTTTTATCTAAATGCTGATGTAAGAGCTTGATATACTAAAAAATTTTATTCCTCATTATTTGAGATGATAAATATAAGTTACAAGGGATTTTTATATGAAAAAAAGATTCTCAAATTTTTTCTTTTTTAGGATATTCTTAAGGTCGAAAAATTTGTTAAAAAGGCTATTGATGGATATAAGGAGCCAAAGGCGGAAGAAACTAAGTAAAACGGAAAATATATGTGAGATAAGGCCATCATGTGGATGCATGCATAAATGTTTCCATAAACTTATTCTTTGCATTGATATTTGTTGACCTTTGTAGTAAAAAACCTATCGGAGCAACAATTTTATTTAGTATGGACGAAATATTTGCTTTTGTCTAAAACAGAAAAATTATGATATTTATTGTAACATTCAAAATATAACAATTTGAAGTTTTAAACTGAAAATAAGGCTACTGATAAAATAAAAAAACGGTCAAAAACTTTGTTATTTTTTTGTCATTTTTAAATAAGGGAGCTGGTAAAAATTATTTTTTTTTAACGAAATTATATAAAAAAATTGCCAAATAGCAGTCCCCACTTTTTTCGTTAGGTCTTAGAGCTAATTACCAGTTTAGACCTAAGTTTATCAGAGGTGACTTTAAATAGTAAGAAACATTTTTAATGTAAATAGTTTTAAATAATATTTAGTACCAAAGGTTGATATGTTGTTTATATAGACTATATAAACAAATTAATAATTATTTATTAGATGGGCCAACTTAAATCATGACAAGCTGATAGCACGAAATAGTCCACTTGAATTTAAGATTCACAAATTAAATTTTATGAAAATTTTAACGTCTCCACAAACTCTGGGTGATTACTTTAATATTAGCCAGCCGAGCACGTCAAAAGGTCCTGTACATTCAAATATTAACGATGACTTTAATATATCCGCAACCTCCGGTCCATCCTTAAACCAATCTAAAATGGCCCTAATCTATGCGGCCAAAAAGCTTGCACCCTTTGCCGCTACTAACACCAAGGAATTCCAAAAATTGATGGGGTCTTTGGTGTATAACGGCCCAGACACGATTCCTGACAGAAAAGATGTGGGTAAGATTATGGAGAAATCCAAGGAAAATCTTTATAATGGACTGCCTGTTGTGAATACGACAATCATGCCTGTACCTGCCAATTTTTACGATAGCGTTTACGCGTGGCACGAAATTGAAGAAATATTCGTTAAAGAGGCCTGTTCACTTATGGGATTTTCGACGGATAGTCCCTTGGCTGTTAGGTTGTAATAAATTAGGTCAACAAAAATTTATGAATGTTCAGTGAAGTTAGCTTCAGTGAATAAGGTCTATTCTTTTGTGTTTTCCTTTTTCCGAATATCTTCGGAACGAGGCCTATGGGGAATCATAAAAATGGGGATATTTGGTAGACTGATTTTTTAATCTTAAAACTTCTTAAGTAAAAAACGCGAAAAATTATTTTATATCTTTTTAATTCAATTGTAACTTTAATTTCTCATTTAAAATTTAGAATAGTTAAATTACAAATATTTTAAAATGCACCGCAATATTTTAGGATTTTTACGGGGCTAAAATATAAACTTTTTTTACGTTATTTTTAGTCAAAAATATCAACATTTTTTTTTATCTTTTTTTTAAATTATTTTTTAATGTAAATTTTTAATGTTTATAGCTGGATTGCAAAGTGTAAGTGTAAATGATAGTAGCCTTATGCTTAATTAGTTTATATACCTAAAAAATTTGTCGAGCTGTATAAGAATAGTAAGATGTTTATTCCATTTACACAGCTTAAGGTAAGTTTTATTGCAGTAAATTTGGTTATTTTCTACATATTTAAGATTGATCCTATAAGTAGTGTTATCAATCACTTAAAGTTCTTTGCCCTAAATATAATCATGTATTTTTGTGTTCATGTAATTTAGCTTTGCCTGCGGTGTGAAAGCCTACCCGGCTCTTTTAAATATTAAACAAATGATGCAGCAGAGACATGTTACAGGTGTATGGAACTCTCATGTTAAGGATGAATTACCGGTACAATTATAAAAAATTTAAGTAATATACGAAGTTGCAATAGGGTAAAGATACAATGTACCCATATTTAATTTTAGTCTAGAACTCATTATTTTGCTAAATGCCTCATTTTTACCGAGGGCCTTTTATTTGTTTATTTAATATAGATTTAGTCTCCATTTTCCTTAATTTGTTATTTATTGGCCAAACTCTTGAAAGTTTATAATCTGAAACATTAAATTTATTTAAGGTGGGGTTTTGTATGAATATGTATAAACTCAAATGACCAAACCCAATTATAAAAAATTGTTAAAATTGGAAATAAATTCTTTTTGTCTCCTTAAATGTTTTTTTTATTTTTTTTGTTATAGATTATTTAACATTAGATGATTTTGGAATTTTTTTTTGGTATTTAAATTTATTTTTAAAAAGGCCTGTCCAGACTCATTATATAAAAAAATATTTTAAGAATCGTTTTATCAACTTTGCAATTAAAAGTTTGATTTATAATATTAAAAAAGTATACAATTTGGCAAAGTAACACATTGCGTCTATCGCAATAATTATTTTTAATGTTTCTTGAATTTTTAAAGGTTTCATTTGCTTATTTATGGCAATAATAAATAAAGCAATATTAGATATATAAATTACAGCCTATTCAATCATTTCGTACGGATTTTACAAAACTGCAGCAAAATAATCTACAAGGTGGCCTTATTTTTGTTTATTCATTGTTTTAAATAATAGACCGGGCCCTGTATCCAGCACAATTAACAGATTTTGCAACTTCTAGTATGAATTTTTTTTCTATATTGAAATCAAGTATAACTTTAATTTTTTAATTAAATTAAACAGATATTAAATATTTAACTAGTTTGATTTCCAATATTTACTTTTGATCAAATTTGGGACCCTGAGCGATTTTTTAAATATCTTTTCCTTTCTTTTTATTTAACCATTACTAACAAGAACTAAATATGTTATATTAATCATCACACGATGAAGGGAATTACTTCTACACTCTGCATAAACAAAAAAATTTTGGCTTGTAATATAAAATTTAGGGACGTTTTGTAAATGCCGAAATTAGAAAATACGTTGAGCGGGCTGTGCCGTAGCCCGGACGGAATATTACGGCCCGGTCTGAACTATAATCTACATTTAGGTTATGCAAAATATTTTGTAAAATAGGACACGATTTTTTACAGATTTGAAATAAAATTATTTAATAACAGAAATTTTTTATTTTCAATTTTTTTTTTTGATTTTTTATTCTGATTTGTTTTTTACACAAATTTTCAATATTAATATAGTTGATTTACAAAGTTTAAACAGAAAATACGGTAAACGGGTTTGAAAGTCAAGACAGTTAGTAGGTTTGATCTCATATTAGCTCATATGTTTTAAAAAAATTGTCCAACTCTGTTATAACAGGTAACACTTTACTTTATAAAAAAATTTATCGATTAATATTTATATGCATCAATATTTTTTTTTATTCCTAGGTACATAATTTTATGAAGGTCCTAAAAAACAATTGGGTTTGAGGCTTTACCTAGGCGCCATGCCATAAAAGCTTTAAGTTTTTTATGAGGACCTTTAGTTGTTTTATAAATAAAATAATTTTTTTGAATATTTATAACATTGTTTTTTTTTTTAATTTTTTGAATTTTTTTTATATAATTTTTTATTTTAAAGCAGTACAATACATTATCTAAAAAATATCAATGATGGTAACTTTAATTATCTGTAAAATTTAAAGATTTTTGTTATGAAAGTCTAAAAACAATTTGATCATATAAATCTCTTTTTTTTAAGTTTTTTTTTCATTTTAACCTATTGCAACGAGTCTTTAACTAATAAAAATCTAAAGTTTTGTTTAATAATATTTTTGCAAATTAAAAAATAAAAGATTCGTTCCCATTTCCATTTATCATTTTTGCAATTATTGATAGCTTTGAAATTATTTTTTAAGTGGACTTGAAATACGGAAAAAATGTAAAAAAGGCAGAAAGTTTTCTGAATTTAAACACCTATTGTGTGTATTATTTTATTAACCTAAACACAAAATTAAAATTTTTTAATTAAATAAATGTATTCTAAATAAAAGTATTTATTCAACACATAAATTCAATGGGTTGTGAATTTAAGCAACTGTTTGGAATCCAGGATGTTTTGAAAAATTTCTACCATAATTACAGCAGATATTACAACCTAATATATGTTAAATCGGAATCAAAATTCGATACCATACATTTTCTATGGTCAACAATTGTCCATCCATACATATTGTGCATCATGTTCTAACATCAGTCTTGATATTAATTGGTATAAGTTTTTAAATGGATCTCACAATTCTTTTAAATGAAATGATAGCCAAATTTGGTATAAATTTGCCGTTTTAATTCCTCAAATATATGAGACTTATGCAAATGATACCCCTCATAAAACTTTATTGAGGTCATCATTACAAAAATTAAAAAATTATACATACTATGATGATAGAATATTAACATCTGCATATGACCTTAAAGATATTGTTTGGGAAGTTTTTAGAATATCTTATAATAATAAAACCCATTTGGGGATTCTTACTGGATATCACCCAGCTTTGAATGCTAATATCAGTTTTAGGGTCTCTTTTTTTGAAAATGAGTCAAGGGCTCTCAACTATCCTCATATGCTCTACAGCTTAAACTCAACAGAATTTGTTTTTCAAATTAACCAAACAAAATTCTATAAAATACCAACAGGGTGGTAATGGCCTCATGGGCATTGGACCTATACATTTTCTCTCTGCTGCATCATCAACCTCTAATTTTGATGCCTACAATCATCAATCGTTTGAAAATCACAATAATAATTTACCTGCCACAACTTTACCCATTGTTCTACCATTTACAAACTCAGTAAGGAGGAGGCTTTCATAGACAGCTCTCAAATCAACAAATACACAATTACATACAAATCCTGTTGCCATTCATCATGATAGCTCATGTCTCCTGCCTCAAACAAGACAGGTTTTGGCTGGCAAAAACCCAAATAATGCAATACTAATTTTATAAATGACCCATCTTCAGATTTTCAACAATTTTTGCAACAACACCAACAGCTAACAACTGATCAACTTCAACAATTAAAACCTCACATTAGTTATTTAACTTTGACCTTTATTTTAGCTTAGCATTAACCTAAAATTAAAAAAGTTTAAATTTGTACATTTATTATTTTTATTAATTTTTTTTTTTTTTTCATATACTTTTATTTGTTTTTTTCATTTATTTTTTTTATTTTTTTTTAATGTTTATTTTTTTTTAAATTTTACATTGTTATCCCAAAACCTGTATACCCATCCTACTCAATTTTAACCCTGTAAGGTGTTCAATCTTCCAATTTAAGTTTCCCCCGCTGACCCACATTTGTCCTTTTATTTTCTTTTAAACGTTTGGTTCAGTGGATTTTTTAATGAAAAAAAATTGTTCTGTTTGTTTTAGGCTCATTTCATTAAAGAATAATAATTTAATATCACTCCACGGTCCCAAGGATAAAAGATGCCCGGGAAGCAATAAACCGGAGGCCCTTCTAGTAAATGAGCCTCAGTTTGATCTAATCCCTGAAGTCTTAATCCCCGATCTTCCCCCCCTTCCTCAAGATTATAATTTATTTGGGCAAGCAACAAATAGTTTTTCGTCTAACAATAAGACTTACATAAAAAATGTGCAGATTCCTTTATTAGAGCCCGGAACCCAAATTTTGGCTAAATGTGGACCCACAATATCAAGGGTTCCCAAAAGTGCGATAGATGCCGTTTACGGTGTTTTTTCCAAAATTTTATCTACTTTAGTGGACCCTAACCATGATAATTGGGAAAAATTAATTTTATTCCCAACTTTGATATTAGGAATCCCAGACCCCCTTGATGAGACTCCTTTAGTCCAAGTTATAAAATCTAAAATTAATAATTTTGACCAGGCTGTTTTTTCCCCTCCTTTTCAGCTTCAAACTTCCCATAAGCCTACCGACCAATTTTTTAAAAAAATTTCGAATAAAATTAATAATTTTAATCTTAAGGGAGCCCTCAGGATCCTTCAAGGCAATAATTCAATTGCACCTAATACTCCTGAAACAATTGAACAATTAATAGACAAACACCCTAAGCCCGCTAATAAGTTTAAAATTCTCCCTATTTTAAATACAAAAATGGAAATATCACCAAATGAAATTCTTAAAGCTCTTAAAACGTTTCCAACAGACTGTGCTCCAGGGCTAGACTTTTTTAGACCTATATTTTTAAAGGACCTTTTAGAAATTGATACTTCTAGTTTTTTAATCAACAATTTTTGCAAAGTGGTAAATTTTATTTTTAATGGAAATTTCCCACTGGAATTTGCCCCCATATTTTTTGGGGCTCGTCTTCTCCCCCTCCAAGAAAAGAACAAAATTCGCCCTATAGCTATTGGTTGTTTTTTTAGACGTCTTATTTCTAAAGTTATATGCAGCAGGATTAAATCCACTTTAGCAAACCTACTGTCTCCTCACCAACTGGGTTTTGGTATAGAAGGGGGCTGTGAAATTGCGATTCACGCCACCCGCCTTACCTTAGAATCAATGAATTCTGACGAATATTTAGTTAAACTGGACTTAAAAAACGCTTTTAATTGCCTAGATCGTTCTTACCTTATCGAATCTTTTTTAAAAATTTTTCCCCAATACCACAACTATATACATTTAAGTTATGGTATTGATACAATATTAAAATTTCAGGATGTAATAATTTCTTCCTCACAGGGAGTTCAACAAGGTGACCCTTTAGGTCCGCCTTTGTTTTGCCTTGGGCTTAAAAACTTGATAGATGAAATTTCTAATTCAACAAATCTCCGTTTGCACATATGGTATTTAGATGATTGTACCATGTGTGGCAAGCTGGATGATATCAATTTAGCACTTAGTATAGCCCAAAGCCACTTTTCTGTTTTAAACTTATCTCTTAATCCTAACAAATGTGAGATATATCCTTTCCCGCCATTTACAAATTCTATAGTTGAAACCTTTAATAAAACCTCATATGAGAATTTAATAATCTTAGGTTCACCCGTAGGAGGTTTTGTTGCGGTTGAAAAATTTTTGGAGAATCATTTACTTGTTTTAAGAGAAAAATTAGAAATTTTAAAAAAATTACCCTTTCATCAGGCTTTTTTTCTTCTAAAAAATGTTTTTTTAATTCCTCAATTGCAATTTTGCTTCCGGACATCCGGAGCTTTTGTTTTTAATTCTCTGCTCAAAAAATTTGAGCACGAATTGATTTTAATTTTTCAAAATCTTTTTAATTTAAAATTTGATTTGAATAATTACGTCCAATTTACCCTACCAGGCAAGCTGGGTGGACTTGGGGTCAGGTCACCCAGTAATATAGCGCTTGTCGCTTTCCTTGCTTCCTTTTCATCCTTCAAGGATACAATCTTTAAAATCACAAATTTTAACTCGGACCCGATTTTTTTTCAAGCCTTAACTACCTGGGCTTTTGAGGCCGGCCCTACCAGGCCATACCCTGAAACGGGTGATCAAAAAGAATGGGATATGTGTTTAGCGTTAAACTCTCTTGCTTACCTTTTACAGAGTGAAAACACAACGCACAAATCCCTTCTTAGATCACTCTCTTCATACAATTCAGGTCATGAATGGTTAGAGGCGTTCCCCAGTAAGTTAAATAATCAATTACTTCCTAACGAAGCGTTTCAATATGCTTTGTATTTGCGTTTAGGAATTCCTTTTTCAACACCTTACATTTGCAGCAAATGCAAGACTCTCACCGATAGTTTTGGCCGGCATCCCTTACATTGTTTGTCGAATTCAAAGATAAGGCGACACAATAAGGTTAATATCATTATCGCCACTTTTTTTAAAAAGGCTAATATACCGTGTGTTTTAGAACCTTGTCTATCTTTTAATTCTAAAAGACCGGATGGAAAAACTCTTGTTCCCTTCTCTGAGGGGAAACCTTTATTTTGGGATTTCACCTGTGTTGATCCTCTGGCCCCTTCAAATTACAATTTTGATCCAATTTTGAATGCCGAAATTTTAAAGACAAGAAAATATTGTTTTTTAAATTCCGATAATATTTTTATACCAATTGTTGCCACAACTTCTGGATCATTTGGTCCTGAAGCCTTGAAAATTTTCAAACAAATTGGTAAACTAATTAAAAATAATTTTATTTCACCAAGTTTTAGCATAAGGCAAAAAATTTCCATAGAAATTTTGAAAAATAATTATTTTCTATTTAAAAATACGTGGCCGGAAGACTCTAAAATTTAGTAAATATAATATTTTTATTATTTTTTATTTTTTTTTTTAAATTTATTTTAATTACTTCTTTCATATATTACATTTAATATACCACCTGTTTATAATTTATTAATTATATTTAACATTGTTAATTTGATATTATAATATATTAATGCTGGAAATCTCATAAATAAAATCTTTTTAATTCTTATTTATTAAGGTGGAAGTAGATTTAGGTACCGATTGTCGATTTCATTCAATATTCGCTTGCCCAATCCTAAGGCAGCAAAGCAATTCCTCAAATCCCCCCATGCGTCTCAAATGTGGTCATGTTATCTCGAAAGAAGCTTTAAATAAATTAGCTAACGTTTCAAAGTAATAATATTGATAAATTAAAATAAATCTTATGTTGTTTTTAGAAGCAATATTTTTTATATTGCATGCATTTTTAAAACTTGTGGTCTTGGCCTCCATTTAGATCTTATGCGGGTAACAATAATTTATTATCTTGATATATGAGGTCCTAAGGTTAGTTGAAAGTTAATTCAGACTTGTATAATTTATTCATTTATATTTAAAGTTTTTTATTCAAATCTATTATTTGAGAAAACTACTGAGCCGTAGAATTTAAACTGGCCTTTGAACCACAGATTATAGTCAACTTTTAAATTGTGGTGAAAAAAAGCTAATAAATTATAAGGCAGCCAAATTTAAACCATATGCGTATTTATTTCGGATTATGCATCTATCTATATATTTTTTTACTATAGGGTCAAATGTCCATACTGCCCTGAAGAATTAGCATTAGCGGATGCCAAGCAAATCTATTTTTAGAAATTTAACAATATTTTAATTACGAGGCTGTTAAAAATCTAATTGAAATAAGTAATTGTCAGTTCTTAGTTTGCTTAATATTTAAAGTTTGAAAAATAATTAACAACGAATTTCAGCATCAAAAAATAAAATTTTATATACTTTTTTATTGGATTGGTCAAAATATCTATAATTTAAGCTTGAATAATTTTAATAATATTTAAGGCAATCTTGCCTCAGGCCATTATTACATTATAATTATTTAATTATATTTATATCAAAATAAAATTTCTATATATGTTGTAGATGCAAAAAATTATTAATAATTTGAGTTGTAGATAGCCGAATATCGTTGTCTAGTGCGGTGACAAACTATGGCTAAAAAATTTTTGACGAATTGGTGTAATGAGAATGTTTAGGTTTTATTTTCAAAAATGTTTAAAATCTAAATAATTAGCATGATTTTTTTGCATTGTGTTTTAAGTCGACCATCAACTAAAAAAAGAAGGTTCAATTCAGACTTCACTATAATTTTATATAATTTGTAAGCATAATATGATATTTTTCAGGGCTTTGTAAATAATTTTATTGCTATTACAACTTCCTGTTTTTGTTTTTCTCCAAATAACTCCAATTCTTTTTTATTAAGGCGTGCTCTAATTTTTTTTTTACGAGAATTGAAAACAATTGGCTTACCTAAATCCAAACGGATTCCAATGGCGCAAATCATCTATGTATTTTTTATATTCATTTTTCGAAATAAGGCATGTTTTGATTGGGGCAAATAATGCTAGATTTACAAATTAACATATTTTTTTTAATTAATAATGTTCAAATTATTGAAACACTTTGATCTATGTTATACATAACACAGGTCAATAAATATCAATGGCACAACCGTGAATTTTATGAAAACATAAAAGAATTTATCCCCATGATGGCCTTATCTCATATATGTATTTCGTTTTTGTTAGTTTCTTCCGGCCTTGACTCCTTACACCCGTCCATATCCAAAAATTGGCCCTTTTTGACCAAATTGACAAATTGGGAATACCGTAAGAAGAAAAAATCTAAGAATTTTTTTTTTCATATACACATTCCTTGTAACTTATATTTATCATATCAAATAATGAGAAATAAAGTTTTTTAGTGTATCACGCTCTTACATCAGCATTTAGATAATACAAAATATTTCGCGTCCAAAATTAAATACGACACGATATATTATCCGTTTTTAAATAAAGTTTTATTTGAAGTTTGAATTTAAAAGTTTTATTGTTGTAAATATGCAAAGAATAAAATTCAATTTATTTTTGATTTTGAATCTTTTGTGTTTTTTTTGGCATTTTTTCAAAAATTTCAATGTTTATAGCTGACGATAAGTTTGATAAAAAAAAAGGGTAAAGGGATTTTAAAATCCCTAAGATGGCAGGTTTGATCTCCGTAGTTAGCTTATAACTCTCAAAAATTGACCTGTGTAATAAGGCAAAATAACGCAAATAACTTTAAACAAACCCTACTTTTAAAACCTAAACCTTATAATCTAAATCTTATCCAAACCTTATTTTCAGTTCTAACCCTAACTCCATATTATTTTTCACCCTCAACTAAAAACAAATAACACTGTTTGCCAATTTCTAGCACTTACGCGTTATAACAAATTTGATGCAAATACTAAGGCACAAAATTGGTACAAAGCTTATTAAGATATCGTCCGTTATAGGAGACATTGTCGAGTTCCATTTAAATTATTACACAACTAGCCCATGTGGCTCGGCTCCGCCCGGGCAACTTGACATTTTAATTACACTGATTGGCTGTGTACACGACATTTTAAGTAAACTGATTGGCTGTGTACACGATCAGTCGATATATTTAAATATTTAATTTGATTATAAAAAACATATATTTATAATTTGTAACTTGTTATCGGAGTTCGTAATTACCAAATTATTAACTTAAAAAATGTTAGGCAAATCTTTCTCATAGCAAATTTTGCTCACTGAGAGCAAAAATACAATTAGTGGATATATTAAAATTCTAAAAAATTTTTGTAATATTCATAATGTAAAAATCGTCCGCGGTAAATATGTATGTTAAGCTAGGTTAAAAGGCAAAAAACGGCTGTTAGGTAATTTTTTAATAAAATTTTGGCACGGACATTTGTATCTAAATATATAGAATTCAAAATATCTGCGGACGCTGCCATTGAGAGGAAAAATACAATTAGTTGATATATTGAAATATTTATTTTTGATTAAAATATAAAAAACATAGGAAAATATAAAATGTATAATATTGTATATATTCATGATATTTATATTTTCTATCGTATTACAGCAAATTGCTCATTGAGAGCAAAGACACGAAGAAGTCGATATAGTCTGATTAATGTTTAAAAAAAATCCATTTTCACCTCTGGGAAAAATCAAAGGGTAACTTAAGGGGTCGTAAGCCATATGGGTTTCGGATATGCGAATCAACTTTCCTCCACGTTCTTCCAATACTATGTCTCGCTTTTCAGAAATATTTCCAACCAAAATTACCGCCTCTTCATTATTAATCGGAGCGTTAAAAACCCCAGGATGTCTATTACCTCCAGGATTATTTTTGATAATTATTTTTTGATCATTATTTGTAATTTTTTCCAAACTATTCTTAAACATTTTTATATAAAAATTTTCCCGATGAAACATATTTTGTAATAAAGATATGAGTTGTCTATCTAGAATGGGATATAAGTTATGTCTTCGTTCGGATTCAAGTAATTCATTGCCCAAAAAATATATTTGAAGAAATTGACAATCACTATTTGGCGTTGGTAATAAGGAACCAATTCTGTGATAAATCTGGCCTTGAATTTTAAAAGTAGTCTCATAATTTGTAACTGGAAGAGGTACACTGGTTCCTAATGAGGTCATTGCAAAGGCATTGTTGTATCTTTTAAGGTGTTTCAAAAATAGTTTGGATTTTGAATGATTACCTAAAAAAACACCAAAGCGGGAGAATAAAAAATATGACAATAAAAATTTAAAAAAACATATCAAAACGATTATTAAATATATATATTTTTTATTTATTATGAGAATTAAAATATTTAAATTAAGTATAAAATGTATAACTTTATTTTTTTTTTTGAAAATTGATATATTTAAATTAAATTTGTCTAAATTATCATAGTCAAATAAAAATATTAAAAATAATAATAATAATAATAAAATATCTACCTGTCATAAGTGAATTCAATGGCTCAGGTAGTGGGGGAAAATGAGGTAATTTGATTTTCCCTTCTCTACAACAAATACCCTTGTTTTCATTTTTAAAAAGAAGAGCGTCACAAAATTGGCATAGTTGATTCATCTTTCCAATATTAAATAAAGAGCTTTGAGTAAATTGGAGGTCTGAGTTATAACTGAAAGCTAGTCGATTAAAATGATTCCATTTGGTAAATATGTTGTTAATCACAGGGTTAAAATTATGATCCAGATTAGCTGATTGTTCATGAACGATATCATTCGAAGAGGTTGACTGGTGTAACATCTGAACATTGTTCAGTTGTTGAAAACCCCCCTTTTTTAGATATATAATTTTGCTTTCGTGTTACACTGCCTCGATATTTTTTCCATCGTTGAATTTTTCTTTTTGGGTTAATCGATTGGCTAATACTTCTGCGATTTTCGATTGGTGAAACTATTATTTATCCATCATAAATATAAGATTAAAAAATAAGTATATGGTCAATTCCACCTCAAATCGACAAACTTTTTCCCTTGAAGTCTCAGTTTTGGCTGAAAATTGGTACACTGGTAGGGTTCTTGGGTGCTGATAAAAACCTAATTTTTTTTTGACCGGAAGTGATTTTTGACCGAGATATGAGCAAAAATATTTTTTATTTTTTTGCAAAAAAAAAATTTGAGGCAACTTTGCGCGCATGTGTTCTCAAAAGTATTGTAGCTAGAGTCATAATTTTTTTTTATTTTGAAGATCGTAATAAGGGCTACCTTAGACGCAAAAAATATTTAAAAAAAATTTTTTTTAAGTTACCAAAAAATTTAAGTCAAGTTTAGACACAAATAGCTCAAAAAACGTATCTTTGAATTTTCTGAAAAATTTATAAAATATGGCCCTTAATATTGTTAATAAATTTATGATTTAAAAAGTTTGGGACCGGCATGACTTTTTATAAAAATTTAAAAAAATCAATTTTTTGCCCTTATTTTCGGACATATTTATGCCCTTGGCACTATATTAGAATATGCCAATGTGCCAAATTTGACAGTATTCAAAAAGCAGGACATATGGGCAATTATATTAGACCATAATAGTTTGATTTAATTGATTACTACTATTATTAAATTTACAATGAAAAAGTGAACCTTAAAACCGAAAAAAGTGAAAATTTTGCCTGTTTTCAAAATCGACTTTCTGGTTAACCAGCCAACCTTTTTTTAATATTTAACATTTATTTTATAGATAAAATATAGCTTAATAACATATAATAGCCCCACCTTTTTTCACTCGATTTTGACGCTTCTACAATAAAAATACCTAAATTTGCCAAAAAACAGCAAATTTTCAGGTGTTAAAAAACTAACGCAGATTGTATTCGTCTGTGCAAGCTTATTTTTTTATTATTTTTGCATAATTATCTAAAAATATCTAGAACCTATATAATCAGTCATATTTTGCCTGTTTAAGTGTTAAAAAAATAGTATATATGTTATGTATAGAAAATCTTATAAGAACGAGATAGGTAAATTACAAAAAAAGGAGATTATGTAATCATTCCATTATTTTAATTAAATTTGTAATTTGTTATAATTATTAAAACATTGTGTTAAAATTCGTTAGGAACGCATTTAGATATAAAAAACTTTAGGTCAATGCCCAAATCCATATGCCCAAAGAATCAAGTAACAGTAATATTTCCTCTTTCTTTAATAGGTTTAGTAAGTCTATATTATAAAACTAAAATGTAATTGGAACTTAAATTGTTGGTTTTTAAACTTTATTAAGGTCAGTTAGATATATATGGTGTGCCTTGCTCTAAATAGCCTTTCAAAAACATATTTGGCATTTGTAAAAATTAGTAAAAAAGACTGAATGTCTATATTTTGTTTATATTAAATTGGGTCTAATATTTAGTCTTAAAATTCATCATTGAAGCTAATTCTGCCCGTTATAATCATTTAAGGTTGTTTACCCCTAAAATTGACTTCTTTTATGTAATTATAATATCAAAAAACCATATCACTATCTTTCATAAAATAATTGACTTTTTACGTTTATTTTAAGTTTGTTGATAATCATAAAAAAAGAAAATCTGTTGAATCATAATATTATAAATAAGCCAAATATATTCTATTTTATTTATTTTTGTCAGATTTAACGTTGTTGAGGCTGTTTTATTTAAAAACTATTAAATAATAGAAAAAAATAAATTTTTACAAATTTTTTAACCTTATTATTTTTTCTAAAATCCTCTTAAATTTTTTTTTATACAATAAATTTAACAAATTTTTTGAATTTTGCCGAGGATAAATATTGAGAATTATGTACATATTCTAATATTGTTCATCAAACTAAAAATGAGTAGTAAAAGTTAACATATATAAGCATAAAAATTTTAAGTTTTTATTTTTTACACCTTAAAATTTCAAAAAACCTGGCAAACTTTGGTTTTTATTTTATAAAAAGCTATGGGTACGTTAAAAAATGTTGGGGGAAATTTATGTTATATAGTGATGTTTTATGTATAAAATGCAATTTTAAATTTTCAAATTGGTTTTGTAGTGACCCAGAAAGTCGGCTTAGAAGATAGGAGTAAAATACTGAAAATTACCAATTTTTTTGTTCTGAAGTTCCCCTTTTCTTTCCAAAATTGACAATAGTTTGAATCAAATTAATAAAACTGTTATAGCCTAACATACTTGCCCCTATGTCTAACTTCTTATATATAAACAAATTTGGCACTTTTAAATATTTTAATATAGTACAGGGAGCAAATTTTTGTCTAAAAATCAAAAAAAAAATTTTTTTTTTTTGAATTTTTCAAAAAGTCTAGTCGGTCCCATACTTTTGAGTTCACATATTAATAATGAATACTAAGGACTGTATTTCAGCAATTTTTTAAGAAATTCAAAAATACGTTTTTTTTGTTATATCAAACTAAATGTTCTTTACAAAATTGTAAAATTTTAAAAAAATAATTTTAAAATAATAAACACATGAAAGATAGCCCTTATTGTCCTCTTCAAAATAAAAAATAAATTAAGTCTCTAGCTATAATACTTTTTGACTTATAACCTCCCAAAGTTGCATCAAATGTGAAAATTCACCTTGCAATTTTTTTTTCTTTTGTCCCTATCTCCGTCAAAAATCACTTTCGGTCAAAAAAAATTTCCAGATTATGAGATACCCTTAGATACTACCTCCATGCAAAATTTCAGCCAAATCAAAAGGGGTACCCTTCCCGGATTTGTTGGATTGAGGTGGAATTGACCATATATTTGTGTATAAAGTAGATATTACGTATAAAAAATATATATACGTATAATGCGAGGATGCAAATGATTAAGATTATAACGGATACCATGATATTCATCTATTTTTGACACTAAATATGTAAATCATATATAATTTATCTCATAATTATAAATAATTTAATAATGCTTACATATAATCTGAGGCGATGCATTATTATTTAATGTTTGTAACCATCTTAATTCTGCCATATTTCTACAAAGGTAATAATATATATAAATACTTGTATTGAAAGTGTGGATGTATAAATTAATTGTTATAATTAATAGTGATTTGTAGGTGATGTAACAGGATGAATCTAAAAATTAAAATATAAATACTTGTATTGAAAGTGTGGATGTATAAATTAATTGTTATAATTAATAGTGATTTGTAGGTGATGTAACAGGATGAATCTAAAAATTAAAATATAAATACTTGTATTAAAAGTGTGGATGTATAAATTAATTGATATAATTGATAGTGATTTGTAGGTGATGTAACAGGGTGAATCTAAAAATTAAAAGAAAAATACTTGTATTGAAAGTGTGGATGTTTGAATTTATTGATTTAATTAATAATGATTTGTAGGTGTAACAGGATGAATCTAAAAATTAAAAGAAAAATACTTGTATTGAAAGTGTGGATGTTTAAATTGATTGGTATAATTGATATTGATTTGTAGGTGATGTAACAGGATGAATCTAAAAATTAAAAGAAAAATACTTGTATTGAAAGTGTGGATATTTGAATTTATTGATTTAATTAATAGTGATTTGTAGGTGATGTAACAGGATGAATCTAAAAAAATAAAAAAATAACTTTGTTCCGTGCTGTGTTTTTGGTGCCGAGCAGCACAAAATAAAATTTTTTCGCCAAATGGTATATCAATTAATCACCCAAAAATTGATTCCTGAAAATTTCAATGATCAAAACTGCCTGAAACTTAAAAAGTGGTTAAAAGCACTCGATTTTTTTGCTTCGACCAAAAATTGGTGCTGCACTGGAGAGCAAAAATTGTTTTTGGATTAGTTTTATACCTTAATGTATAAAAACATATATTCCCGCTGTTTTGCGGTCAAACTTCTGCCTATTTTACAGGATCATTGTTCTCCGAAAAAAGCAACAAACAAAATTGCTCCGGTGCATGCTCCGGAGCAAAATTTAACAGATTTGAAATTTTTAAAATCAAGATTGGAGCAAGATAAACATTAAATATCTCCACTTATTCCGGTATTAATTAAGAGAATTTGAATATATAAAAAAAGTTATTAGCCTCGGAGCATTTGCTGACAAATGCCGCTAGATGGCGTATTTGTCCGGAGCAGCGCATTCTAAATATTGAATTTTAATATTTATTAAACTATACAAATCTACCTTCACTCTAATAAATCATTAGACATATGTATAAATTAATAGAAAAGCAATAATAATAATTTTTATTATTTAAAATAAAAATAAATATATGTATATATAAATTTTATTTATAGTTATAATTAAAAAAATATATATATTAAATCAATATAATATTAATGGATTTAAAAAATATTTTATTTTTCTATTTGAAATGTTTATATCAATTTATTATATTAACCAAAGTGGTCCGGGCCCGGACCCCCTTTGTTTAGTAAAATAATATTATACTGAATAATAGTACCTTAAGACAACTGTCTTAATTAAGAGGGTAAGCAAAATATTATGTAAGATATATTATGCTAACTTTAAAATTCATATATTTTTTTTAAATCAGGATATTGAATTGTAGTCAATCTCTATAAAATTAAAGGGTAAAAATTAAACATGAAATTAGAATTATGGCAAAATGATAGCATCGAAAATTTCTTTATGACGGCAAATAATACGGGCAGAGGCACCGAAGTATAATTTAACAAACTTAAAATTTTTAAAAAAATTTATAATAAATAATTAAATTTAAAAATAAAAATTTTTCAAATTATTAAAAAATAAATAATTTAAAAAAACTTATTAAAATTTAAAAAGTTTTTTAAAAATATACATAAAAATTAAAAAAAAATTTTTTAAAAAAAATTAATCAAATAAAATTAAAAAATTTAAATAAAAATTCATGAAAAAATATCAAATATTTAAAAAGCTTTTTTTAAAATATACATAAAAATTAAAAAAAATTTGTCTAAAGAATTAAATTCCGAATAAAATTGAAAATTTTTTCAAAGTAATTCATAAAACTTATAAAATAATAAAAAAATTTATTAAAATTTAAAAAAAAAATTCATGAAAAATGTAAAAAATTTTTTAATAAGAATTAAATTTTAAATAAAATTGAAATTAATCAAATAAAATTGAAAAAATATCAAATATTTAAAAAGTTTTTTTTTAAATATACATAAAAATTAAAAAAAATTTGTATAAAAAATTAAATCCCAAATAAAATTAAATCTGACATAATCCAAATATACCAAAAGCTTTAATAACTAATTTTTCTAATTACAAATTCAAGTACTAATTCAGACTAAATCTATTTAATTCAATAAATTAAAATAGTAACATATAAATCCCTAAATAGAAACCTATTTGGTAGCAAATATCATCATATCAAAGATCTGAAGTTAAAAGAAAAGAATTATTCCTATATACTTTCCTATGAAAATTAAAGCAAATACAGCCCAAAAAAATCAGTATTAAATCCAAAAACTAACTCTGAATGACTTTCCGACAAATCAAGACTCAAAGATCCTAAAATTTATACTAAATGATTTAAGTTAATTGTTAAAAAACAAAAATCTAAACATACCTTCAAATGTACGGGGTCGACAGTTTGACCGATAAAGTTGTACGGCTTATAAGGGCACAAATCATATATTTAGGCATAATAAGATTAAGCCAATTCCGGGGCTTATCACATGCAGATCTTGCATCTGGGAGTAAATCGTATGAGTATTTCTCCTTCTTATTCCAAGATGAGGAAGTTTCTATGTCAATGGAGGTTTCTGAATTCATAACAGTAAAAACCTATTATTAAATATTATTATATTACTATCAGCCAATATAACCATGGCAGCCTCGCTATTTAAGTTACTTGACATGATCTTCCTATATAAAATTATAAACTAAATAATAATATCTTAGTTCATGTTATAGACATTATCAAATGCATCTTTAATGTCTTTAAATTCCTAAAAAATATCATTAAGTTTACTTGAAATTCCTATACCATCTACCATTTAATTTTTAAACTCGATTTTCCTTTGCTACCCTAGATCTCGGAGACGGTATATAGTTGAGTGGTGTGTTGGGTGGTTTTGTAGGCTAAGTATTGTTATCTGGAATAAGAAAGAAATAATTAACATATGTTTAATATTAAATTCAAAAAAAGAAAAAAGAAAATATTTTTTAAATCCATTAATATTATATTGATTTAATATATATTTTTTTAATTATAACTATAAATAAAGGGTAGGACAAAAACACGAAACATTTATAAATGTTTCGTGTTTTTGTCCTGGAGAAAACACGAAACATTTTTTAATGTTTCGTGTTTTTGTTTTTTTAAAACACGAAATATTTTTTTCGTGTTTTAAAGATTAAAAATATTTTTGCCAAAATGTTTCGTGTTTTAAAGATTACAAAAACACGAAACATTTTTTTTAGTCAAATTTTTATTTTTCTTTCAATTTTTAAATTTTTAAAGAAATATGGTCATGTAATATATCGTTCGACGCCAAATTTTACGAAAAATCTAATGGTCATATTTTCAAGGTGAAAAAATATAACAGGTGGTTGGTTGCTTAAAATCTTTATTTTTTGTTTTTGAAAACTATTTTTTTTGTTATTTATAGTTAGTAAGTAGTCTTATCATATATAAAACAACATATGTGTAACGTTCAAGACTATTTATACTTTATGACCATATATGGTATTATTTCCTAAATCTTGGCAGTGCTTTTACATTTATTGACCAAACCAACTTTTAATACATCGTTCGACGGCAAATTTTATAGAGAATCTTAATGTCATATTTTCAATGCCTAAAAAAATTACAGGTGTTTTTTTTTGTTTAAAATATTTATATTTGGTATTTAAACTAATTTTGATTAAATATTGATTTAGTAGGTGTATTATATGTAAATCCAATATGCTTTGCAACGTGAGAAACTATTTAGACTTTATGACCATATATGGTAGTATTTCTAAAAACGTGGCACTGCTTTAACATTTATTGACCAAACTAAACGTGTGATATATCATTCGACGCTAAATTTTATGGGGAATTTTATAGTCATATTGCTAGTGCCTTATTTAACAAAATTTTTACATTATGTTTTCAAACAATTTTTTTTTAGTTATGTATGATTTAACAGTCTTTATATAAATCTTATAAGACACAGGTCAACAGTATCAACGTCAGAGACGTGAAATTTATGAAATAGTCTTGTTACACAAATCAACTAATATTGATGTCAGAAAAAAAGAAGTTTATAAAAACATAAAAGCAGACATCCCCATGAGGCCCTTATTTTTTATATATGTTTTCCGATATTCTTAAATTCATTTGCCTTCGGCTCTTTAGATTCGTCCATGCCAAAAACGACCTTTTTAACCAAATTGGCCAATTTTTATGACCTCGAGAATATTCTAAAGAAAAAATTTAAAATTTTCTGGTAACCTTGATATATCATCTCAAAAAATGAGAAATAAATTTTTTGGTTTATCAAGCTTTTGCAGCATTCAAATAATAAAGAATATTTCGCGTAAAAACTTAGCTTTAAATTTATTAATAGCCAGAAAAATATAATATAAAAAGGTAACGAATCCTATTTATAAATATTTGAGTTACATTTGTACATAAAATTTGTATATATATATAATGAATACAAGTAGTGCTTGAATAATTTATTTTCCACATTTATAATTAACATTAAAAAATAAAATATTAAGTCATATAATAAATATAAATTCAAAATTTTTATTTTTTTCATAATTGTTTTTCCACTAATACACAAACACAATGTTTAACACCCCCAACGTAAAACACAATTTCAAAACCCCCCCACTTTACAATAAAAAATATAAAAACGAGCCCGGTTCATTGTCATCGACACGAGCAACGTAAGCAATATGAGATGGATTATATAGTTATCAGGGCAAATAATAAAGTGCCTGGTATTTTTTAAAATCTTCCCGAATTTTATCAAACCCCAAATTTTTGATATAATCACTAAACTTATGACTGAGTCGGACAAGTAAGGGATGGAAGTCGGTTTTTTCCAAGAAAAAATAAGAAAGAGTTACCAAAATGTTTTAAGAAACTTTCCTTTAATTTTTTATGGGGGGACTTTTTTTTCTACAAACCCCTTTTTTTTTTCTGCCTAACACATCGTAAAAAAAACAAATTTTCAATTAACACAATGGTCAGGGAGAAAAATTAGATATAATATACTAAGTTAAGAAAAATTTGTCTAAGCGTTTAAACTACATTCAGGTTCCAACTGCCCCTTGGGGGATGTAAAAATGTTGGATGTAGGCGAATATTAAATTGCTTGTAGAGTTGAGTGGTTAACTTATACGACAGCCAAGTCTTTAGTGCGCAAGTGACATAACGCCCCTATAGCACCGAACTTGTAAAAGTGGTATTTTATGGTTCAAACGTATGCTCATATCCTCGTCTGGGGTCAGGGGGCAAAAGGGTGACTATCTCGTCAACGTCAATTGGAATATTTATAATTTGGCCTCGAACGCCATATTGACCGTGAAAATAACGGAACATCCTATATGCATAAATGGAGAGGCGGGGGAGATGAGGCGTTCCCTGCTCGGATCTAAAACTGGCAAGTGGGAAGGGTAAGGCGAGAAAGAAAAACCATTGACACACATGTTTTGAACCTCCTGCTTGTGCAACGTAGCGGCGCATTGGCATACGAATAATTGTAATGGAAAGCATAAGGATTCCGAACCGTGTATATTTTTACCAGGTCGTTAGAAAAAAATAGGCGACTACAAACGTTGCAGTCGTGGCCTAAAAATTTTGACCAAAACCTTTGCTCCAAAAGGAGGTCAGCTTCCATCAAAGAATATTGAGGTAGTGAATTAAAAGCACATGAGTGACGAGCTGGTCAGGGGGAGTAGGCGGGACTGACATCTGGGATATCAAAGTGACCTAAGTTTGTAAAAGGGAAAGAACTAAGGTAGGTGCAAAATGGTAATTAAAACGTAATAAAACGCAATGTTACTCGGTAAAGGAATTCAGAGAAGTGGAATGATAGACAACGATGGGACGGGCGTCAAAAGCGATAGTTAAATAAAAAAGTGAGTTAAGGGTAATAGAGCAAGGAAAATTTTCCCAAGGAAAACGATATATAATACTTTACTTAAAAAATCTAGGGTACAAGTAATAAAAGCTGTCAAACGTCAGAAATTGGTGCCAAGGGAAAATTTAATGTGCAAATGAATTTTACAAGGGGCAGATGAAAAAATGTAAATGGCATAACGCAAGCATTTCTGAAAAGCAGAATGAGAACCTGGTAATAAGAATTTCAATGTTACAATGGTATTAAAAAAAAAAAGCAGTTGACATATAAATCATCATAAATCGTTTCATAAAAAAAAGTGCAATAAAGAACCTTAACTTATGCCTGATTTTGTTCATATTTATAAACCATAAAAACTTTGAGCCGGTTGTTGGTTGTTAATTGTGATTCTGATCAACGCGTTCGGCCTTCAACTTCGTTCGGTAATCGCGTAAACGGTACCGTATATCGAGTTATTTGACTATAGAGGCGCTCCAAAATATCGTTACTTTTTCTAGGTGGGATTCTGACTTCGATGCGGTCATAATTTTTTCTAAATGGTGGCCTTTTGCCGTCATTCAGTCCGACGCCTGAACCAAATGTCTGAATATGCGCTTCCTCTCGTACTGAACAGGATTACTGTAGCAACAACGGGTCATCAACAGGGAATTATTACCTGTCTCACGAATGTCTAAGCCCAGCTCACGTTCCATATTAATTGAACAATCCAACGCTGGTCAATTCTGCTTTACAATGATGGGAAGAGGCAGGCAATCAAATTTGCCGTTAAATAAAATCTCAAATCCACGTTAAGGTAGACAAATGGCCCAATTTTGATACAATTTGTAATTATAATATTAGTTCATATGGACATAAAATAAATATTGCCTATTAAGTAACATATCATATTATATTAAAACAATTGATTTAAATAATATCTTTAATTTAAGTTAAAAAGGATTCCAAACTAAAATAGACCACTTGTTAATTTTTAAGCACTATAATTAAATTTTAAAATAAGAAATTGAAGGATTTAATATCTAATTCGGTCAATAAATTTGTGACAAATTTCAGAAGTAACTCAAATTTTAAAAGTAACACCTTGAAGGTTTTATGTAACATATCAAACATTTTAATTTTATTATTTAAAAAAATTATTTTATAATTTAATAAAACAAAAAAAACTAAAAAACCAAATATAAAAAATTTTAAGCAATATATACTACATGTAAACTTGTTGGGCACTAGTAAATTCTCCATAATGATTTTGCACGAACGATTTATTTATTATAAGTTTAATTTGGTCAATAAATATTTTAGCAATGTTAAGTATAAAAAACTATCATTGGTCAAAGAATTAAAAAGATATTTTACGATGCATTTCATTCATAATAGCAACATTAAATGATCCAAAAAAGATCTAAGAACAAATTATAAATATCTTAAGCAGCGCAGCTGACTTGCTAATTTTTTGGGCGCTGATAATACGATAGATTCTCCATATAAAATAATTTGGTCAATAAGGCAGTGTTAAGTTATAAGACATATTACCATTTATGGTCTTAAGCTTATTATGGTGTTTTACATTTTTTATTTATATATAATAGATAATACAATAATTAACCACCGAAAAAATCTAAAACAAAATATAAAGTTTTCAAACAACAAAAACCACCTGTCAACCTTTAGCTAAACCCTATAAAATGCATCGAATTATGTGTTACAAGTTTAACTTGGTTTATAAATAATAAAGCAGTGTTAAGTTTTATAACTATTACCATATATGGTCATAAATTTAACATGTTGTTTTAGGTTACATATACTTTATATATAGTAGATTGTATTAATAAAACCCCCAAAAATCTAAAAACAAAAAACAAAGTTTTTAAACAACAAAGATTACCTGTCAACCTCGCAGACAAGATGCTAAACTCTCCTTAAGATTTGGCGTCGAATTATGTATTGAGTTTAACTTGATCGATAAATAATAAAGCAGTGTTAAGTTTTAATAACTATTACCATATATGGTCATAAATTTAACATGTTGTTAGGTTACATATAATTTATATATAGTAGATTGTATTAATAAAACCCCCCAAAAAATCTACAAAAAATAAAAGCTTTTAAACAACAAAGACCACCTGTCAACCTCGCAAACAAGATAACTAAACTCTCCTTAAGATTTGGCGTCGAACTCTGTATTACAAGTTTAACTTAGCCGATAAATAATAAAGCAGTGTTAAGTTATAATGACTATTACCATATATGGTCTTAAATTTATCATGTTTAGGTTACATATAATTTATATATAGTAGATTGTATTAATAAAACCTCAAAAAATTTAAAAACAAAAAATAAAGTTTTTTAACAACAGACCGACCTGTCAACCTCGCAGACAAGATAGCTAAACTCTTAAAATTTGGCGTCGAACTATGTATTACAGGTATAACTTGGTCGATAAATAATAAAGCAGTGTTAAGTTTTAATAACTATTACCATATATGGTCATAGAATTTAAAATGGTGTTTTAGGTTAAATATGATCTATACATAGTAGATTGAATCAATAAAATACTCAAAAAAGATCTAAAAACAAATATAAAGTTTTAAAATAACGAACTACCTGGTCAACCTTTCGCAGACCAAGTTAAACTCTCCATAAATTTGGCGTCGAACTATGTATTAAAAGTTTAATTTGGTCGATAAATATTAAAGCAGTGTTAAGTTTTAATAACTATTACCATATATGGTCATAAATTTAAAAATGGTGTTTTAGGTTATATATGATTTAAATTAAGTAGATTTAAACAATAATAAACTCAAGCAAAAATTTAAAAACAAAAATAATTTTAAACATCAAAGACCACCTGTCAATTTATTGGGCACACACAATATGATAGTTAAAATCCCTATAAAATTTGAGTCGAACGATATATTATATGACCAATTTGCTGCATGAACACTCAATTAACATAAATTTTAAAAACCAAAAAATGTTTCGTGTTTTAGTAATATTTAAAACACGAAACATTTTGCCAAAATCTAAATTATTTTAAAACACGAAAAAAATATTTCGTGTTTTAAAAAAACAAA